>PVHT020000035.1:6733149-6869511 GCA_004024745.2 Catagonus wagneri
GAGATAATAGCCGAAAACTTCCCTAATATGGGAAAGGAACCACTCAGTCAAATTCAGGAAGCACAACGAGTACCATATAAAATAAACCCAAGGAGGAACACCCCAAGACACATATTAATCAAAATGACCAAAATTAAAGACAAAGAGAAAATTTTGAAAGCAGCTAGGGAAAAGAAACAAATGACATACAAGGGAACCCCAATAAGGTTATCAGCAGATTTTTCATCTGAAACTCTGCAGGCTGGAAGGGAGTGGCATGATATACTTAATGTGCTGAAAGGGAAAAACTTCCAACCAAGATTGCTTTACCCAGCAAGGCTCACATTCACATTTGAAGGAGAGATCAAAATCTTTACCGATAAGCAAAAGCTAAGAGATTTCTGCAACACTAAACAAGCTTTACAGCAAATCTTAAAGGAACTTCTCTAGTCAGAAAAGAAAAGGCCACAACCAGAAACAAAAACACTGCAAATGACAAGGCTCACCAGTAAAGGCATATATACAGTAAAGATACTAAATCATCCATGCACAACTATGGTACCAAAATCAGAAATCGTGAGAAGAGAGCCCAAATGCAGGTCAATGGAGACACACATGCAATTAAGAAACCAACAACTTCAAACAATCTCATTTGTATATAGACTCCTATATCAAAACTTCAGGGTAAAAAAAAAAAAGAAAAAGAGCAACGAAAACCCCAAACAGTTATTACAATGGCAATAAGAACATATGTATCAGTAATTACCTTAAATGCTAAAGGACTGAATGCCCCAACCAAAAGACATAGACTAGCTGAATGGATACAACAACAAGGAAACAATCAGTGGATCACTGAAGAAATCAAAGAGGAAATTAAAAAATACCTAGAAGCAAATGACAGCAAAGACAGGACACTACAAAACCTCTGGGATACAGCAAAAGCAGTTCTAAGAGGAAAGTATATAGCAATACAAGCCTACCTCAGGACACAAGAAAAAGCTCAAATAAACAACCTAACTTTACATCTAAAGCAACTAGAGAGGGAAAAAGCCAGGTCATGGAAACAACCTAAATGCCCATCGACAGAGGAGTGGATAGGGAAGATATGGTACATACACACAATGGAATATTACTCAGCCATTAAAAGAAACGGAATAACAACATATATAGCAACATGGATGAACGTAGAAATTATCATACGAAGTGAAACCAGTCAGACAATTAGACAGCAACACCCAATGCTACCACTTACATGTGGAAACTAAAGAGACACAATGAACCTCTTTGAAGAACAGACAATGACTCACAAATTTTGGGAAACCTTGGTTTTTCAAATAAGACAATATAGGGGGTGGGGGAATGCACTGTGGATTTGGGACACAAAATCTATCGAATTGACTTACGATCTTTGTACACCTATAACTGAAATAAAATTCATTGTTAATGAGAAAAAAAATCAATTGCTTTATACCAGCAATGAACAATTTTAATTTGAAACACAATACCATTTAAACTAGCACTTACAATTGAAATACTTACATATAAATATAAATAAAAATACACAATATGTGTGAGGAATATTAAAAAACTCTTATGAAAGTAAATTTTTAAATGTCTAAATAGCTGGAGAGAAAAAAAAAATTGGCCGGGGGTCCTTTGACAGTCCTGCCATCAGAGATGGGATCTTTGTCCCCTCCCCTTGAATGTGGGCAGGTTTGTGACTTACCTGTAGCCAATACAATGTGGTAGAATGGAGGCTCTGAGACTTCTGAGGCTTAGTCAGAAAAGGTGATTCTTCGTTGGAAAAGTCTCTTCTGAATCCCTAGGACATGATGTAAGATGTCCAACTTCCCTGAGGTTGCCATACTGTTAGAGGGTCCAAGCCACAAAGAGAAGCGACACATAGGTGTTCCGGTCAACAGCACCAGATAAGGTTCCAAGCTGATGGTCATCATTGACTGCCAGACATGGAAGTGAAGATGCCTTCATATGAGTTCAATCCCAGCCATAAACTCACCCTATCCATTTAGGGGTAAGACAAGGCATTCCCACTGTGTCTTGTCTGGAATTTCTGACCCTCGGAATCCATAGGCCTTCTGGTTGTTTTAAGTTACAGAGTTTCGCATTAATTTAAGTTAAGCAGCAAGAGTAACTGGGACAGACAGTGTACATAGCGTTTAAAGCCAAACAGGTCTGCATATAAGTTCCAGCTCTACCTGCTACATAGAGTTATCAAGCTACTCAACCTCTTTGAATCTGTTTCCGATCTATTAAAGTAGTGATGATAAATCTTCTAAAAGAGTTTCTGTGATACAATTAGTATAAATGGAAATAATACTCCCCTCCCCAGGTGTTTGTTCCCTTTCTACCTCTTAGATCTGATGAACCAACAGGTAGTTTATCGACCATTGCTGTCAACAGTGCTAATGAAATGAATATATTATCTTTATCTTTTATTACATAAATAAAAAGCAGCTGAAGAGAATACTTGCCCAAAAGAGAACTAAAAAAAAAAAAAGGGGGTTTTCCTCATCCTGGCTGACTGACAGGAGGGACTTTGCCCAGTGCTGAGATTTGTGTCATGATTCTAATTAGAAGCCAGCTAAAAGCCAGTTTCCTGTGGTCTCTATAGATCACAGTGCTTCTCAAGGTTGTGCACGTAGGACTCACCGGGGGTTCTTGTTAAAATGCAGACTTCGATTCAGTGGCTCCTGGGTAAAGCCTGAGATCCTGTCTCTAACGACCTCTCAGGTGATGTCCTACCAACAACACTTTGAGCAGCAAGGTCCTAAAGGACCTTATGAAAGGCCAATATTGATTATTCCATAAATAACTCTGCATTCCCCCCAATTCTGCAAGAGCCCATTCTTAACTGCACTCAAATAAGCATAACTTGGGGTTGCCAAATCCAGAACCTGCCTCCTTGCTAGGGCCATCCCCTGGCTTCAGGTTAACTAGAGTCACGTCCGTCTTCAACCATCCTTTGTGAGGGTCCTACAGCCGCCTAACCATTTCTCCCCAGTCAGTTTCTTATGTGGTCGTTCACGGTTGGGAGACAGGGGAGGTGAGGCTCTGGTGCAGCGCTGGAGTCCAGTTCCTCGGGCTTCAGATGCAGTGGGTTCCCCTCCTCAGCTGTGGCGCATCAGCTTCCCATGGGGGAGCAACTATCTCACATACCACAGCGCACCCAAGTGTTTCCAGGGCTATTGTTCAGCAGCTGTTTTGAAAGATAGATCTCAGCTGTGGCGCATCAGCTTCCCATGGGGGAGCAACTATCTCACATACCACAGCGCACCCAAGTGTTTCCAGGGCTATTGTTCAGCAGCTGTTTTGAAAGATAGATCTCAGCTGTGGCGCATCAGCTTCCCATGGGGGAGCAACTATCTCACATACCACAGTGCACCCAAGTGTTTCCAGGGCTATTGTTCAGCAGCTGTTTTGAAAGATAGATTTAACCGAGAGAGTATGAGAGAGTCACCTCTGATCTCTTATGTAGACTTAGTGATGTGGGGACAGAAAAGAAGCATATATTGAGCCCTTACTACCTACTGAGTGTTCTGCTCTGTGTTTTTCTGCATTAAATATTGTAATATTCCTAAGACATCCCAAGGTAGATGCTATTAACCTCATTTTGCAGATGAGGAAACCCTGAGTCTCAGAGGGGTTAAGTGAATTTGCTCAAACTCATGAAGGAAGAAGTGATGGAACAGGAGGCAAGGTGGGTGTGTCTGCTTGTAAAGTTTCCCTGTTAGCACCTCTTGTTTCCAGGTATAATGTTTTGTCGAGCAAATGCTATATCAGTCAGTGAATGTGTATGGATTAGATGGAATGGTTGGTTATTGACCAGTTATGTGATAGGGCTGGTAGGGGTCAGTGTATCTTTTGACTAAGTCAGCCCACAGTCTCCCAGCTTACTTGCATGGGTTCAAGATTGCCTATTTACTGATGGGACTCAGAGATCTGGTAGGATGGTCTCACTTGTTGGATTTGGCTCCTAAATACAGGGATTCTCTCGGTAAAGACTGCAAGCTTGTGGGCATTGGAGGCCTTGCAATACAAATTAATTTGTATTTTATTCTGAACTTTTCTCAAATTTGATTCTTGGTGTATTCTGACTGGGACTAAGATTCTCAGCCCAGAAAAAAGGAGAGAAAACAACATTAGCCTAGATTTAAACAGAAAGCAAGGCTAGATTTATCAAAGTTAGGCGCTAGAGGGTAGCTTGCTGTGGGACTTCTCAATGGCAAGGAGAAATGGCGTAGCTGATGACCTTATTGATGTCAAGGTTATATATGGATCTTTCATTTGCTCACTGTCTTAGGTTTCAAGAGACAGATTCAAGCCAGCTTAAGACAGGAAGGGTTGGTTATGAGGAGTTGGGAGTACTTCACAGAAGGCAATGTCAGGAAATGCAGCTGAGCCACATAGGAACTGAAAAATCTGTGAGCTACTATCCGCTTTGCCCATTCAGCTGTCACTCTCTGGATACACATGGCCTCTTATTGCTGCTAGAAACTGACTGCATCCCTCTCTTTCTTCATTCTCTCTCTGGATCACTTTTTCTACAAGGCTTCTTCTTTTTGAAACCTCATAAATATCAGTTTGTGTGGAGCTCTGTGTTGCTGTGATACTGACTCTTTTTGCACCTTGACCTTTAAGCTCCCCTGCCATGGGATCTGGATCTCTTGATCCATCTGACATCTGGATCTCTTGGTTCAGGTTCTGAAGGGAGAATCTGATACTCATCTGGGGTCATTTATGACTGAGTGTTGAAGTCACCTCGTACAAACATCTTTCTATCCTTTCTGGGTTCTGGGCTCTAGGGTGGCAGCAGAGTTTGGGAAAGCACTTCCAAAGAAAGGAAAATGACCTTATCAGACTCCCCAAATATACTTACTATATACTTGGGAGGATGGAGGTAGAAATAGCCTAGATAGAATCTATTTTAAAGCTTCAAAAAAGCATAAACAGAGCAGAAAAATAAGGTCCAGGTACCGCCTCAAGTGTTTATATTTTATGATTTTTTTTTCCTCTCACATAAACCATCTTTGTATGGGAAGTATAGGTCTAATTCACAGCTCTCAATCCTGAGTCCCATAAGCCTCCATTTTTTTATTATTAAAGTGAAGGTTAAAAATCCCAGTAAAATGATGGTCTTTACTCCTGCCTCCCTGGAGTAGTGAGAACCTGCTGTGTGTCAGGCACTGTGCTTAGCACTGGAGACACTAGTGAAGCCAGTATAATTTGATGGGAAATAGACCAGTGCAAACAACTAATTATTCTACCACAGAGTTTTTCAAAGTATGGTCAGATGGCTGCCCGTATATGGTGGAGCAATGGGACTCCAGTATTAGGGTACACAAGACTCTCCTGGGGTCTTGCCACAATGCAGATTCCTAAGCTTCACCCTGAATATTCTGAGTCAGAAGTTCCAGGGTTGGAACCCAGGAATCTGTATTTTAAACAAGCCCCCAAGAAAGCCCAGAGAGCAATGTTTGAGAACCACTCTAGCTCATGAGAGGAGTGGCTGAGATCATGCTATGGCCACCAGGATGAGCAGCTCCCTGTATAAAGGGGCTAGAGAAGGCTTCCTCAGCGGTGACATTTGAGTTGAGTCCCAGATGTGTCTCCCAGGAAGAGAATGGGAATAAGAGAATTCCAGGTAGAAGGAAATGAAAAGCCCTGGAGCAGGAAAATCCTGACAGGCTCTGAAGGGTCAGAGAATGGATGTTCCATCTAATTGGAACATCAGACTTTTGTAGAAGAAGTGTCAGTGTATAGGACTGGGATCAAACTGGGACAGACCAAGTGTGTACAGCTTAAAATAAAAGGTACAAGGGGTCCTTGAAACACTTTCTTTGTATTTCCCTTTAATATTATGGAGGAGGAATAATAATTTTCCCTCTATCTTCCTAGGTTCTTGAAGACTGCCCTATAATTAAATACAAATTAATAAGGGAAAAACAGAGAATTTTAATAATGTATAAACCTCCTGTACTCATGGGAGAGATCCCGGGAAACTGCTTAGCTCCTGCAATGGCCCTAACCACCACCTTAAGTACCATCTCCAGCTAAAGACAAAAGTTACGTGTTCCCACTGTGGTGACATGGCATTGTCTCTGTGGTGGCGCTGGTTCGATCCCCAGCCCAGTGAAGTGGGTTAAAAGGATACAGCATTGCTACAGCTGTGGCATAGGTCATAGCTGCAGCTTGGATTCTATCCCTGGCCCAGAAACTTCCATATACTGCAGATGCAGCCAGACAGAAAAAAAAAAAAAAAACATTAGGTGGGGGACAAGATTTGGGGGTTTATCAGGCGGAGCACAGTAAATGAAGATAAGTTTTTTTAATGCAGATTTAAATCCATTCCTTCTCCCTTGATAAATTTCTAGGGATTTAATCATTCTACTTTTCTTGATACAAAGAGGATGACACCCTCACAGATGAAGACATCCCTTGTAAATATCTCTTGCAATAGGGTAACTTCTTTTCGGAGCTTCTCCTGGGTCTACTGCATCTTAACAATAATCAACTTAAAATAATTCTTATGCCAAAGAGGTCCACTTGGGGGTGGCCAATTCTATTTTCCTTCAGCATCATGTCTGAAATTTCCTTGTCCTGCCCTTGCCCTAGCCAATGAAAGGCCCCCAGAATCTCAAAGGAACTGCTCCTCCAACACTGCTATTGAAACACTATAGAGACAGGGGACCTGGCTGGAGCTGGTTGCAGATAACGTCCCTGGCGGGAAGCAGGATTGAGGTGCTTCCCCAACATCTATCAGCTCCAGGAAAAAGGACTCCATTCCTCAGCCTTCTCTGGAAAGCCTGAGCAGACTGGGATTGCTTTGGCCAGAGTCATCATTCCGGTGCCAGCTGAAGTCCAAGAGCTGCTTTGTTTCCCTGCCAAACAGGAGAGGCTGGGATACTCTGGCAGCTTCCTCCCAAGCAGGAACATCAACTGACCTTGAACCAGCTGCCCTCCCAGGACCTGGCATTCCTATTTCAGAGTCTTTCAAGTAGCCACCTACAATTAGGTTAAGGGCAAAAACCTACATCCAGAAATGTTCTTTCTTTCTTTCTTTTCCTTTAATGTCAGTAGAGACAATTTGCTTTGATAATAGTCACCTAAGGTATGATGGATAGAAAATCACTGCTTGTGGTTTCCGGCTCCATAGGAAATGTTGTTCAGTCAAACTTAACCAAGCCTTTGATTTCCCGTATTTGCTCCCCCATGAACTGGAGCCTGTCAGTCGCCCATTCCAGAAACAGCAGAGAGCTTGAGTATCCTGCAGTATTTTTCATAGAGCAGTTCCTCCAGCCTAACAGATGAAATTTCCAGGTCTCTCTGTTCTCTCTTCAGAAAATGTACCCCTCCTAGAGTTGCGTGTCCAACCTTATTTAGGCACCAGTTAGAACAAAAAGGAAGGGCCTAATTTTCTGCCCTTCCTTCTCTTCCCTAGCTCTATCCACCACCTCCACCCAGCAACACCACAGGGACCCTAGGCTAAGAGAATCAAATAATTTTCTGAAGTTTCAGCATTTTTTTTCTTACCCTTCCAGCATATGGGATTTTCAGGGGCCAGCTTTTAGGACCTGCAGAGATTTCACACAGGCAGCCTGGGGATGTTCATGATCCAAGGGCAAAACTGAGCCTGCCAGGGCTCACATGAAAGACAAGGACTTTGGAATCTGAATGACCCGGATTTAAATTCTAACTCTCTCAGATACTAACTGTGTCACCTTGACCAGTATATTTCCCTTACAAAACCTCCATTTTCTCATATAGAATATGGAAACAGTATTAACCTCTGTCCAGTTTTAGACTGAAAAGTAAATTAAAGAATTGTAACACTGTTGGTTGTCACCCTCAATTTTATTATCCCCTGGCACTTTTATTTTACAGACTAGAAAAACTTAGTACAACTTAGCTCTCCCAGTCTTTCTTTCAGTGAGGAGTGATCAGGTAACAAAGTTCTGGGCATTGGGATATAAGCAGAAATCTGAGGGAGGATTCTAGAAATGTTCCTGCTTTCCTAATAAAAGGGATGGATGATGCTGAGTCTCCTCCCTTCCTGTACTTCCTGCCTTGAGCAAACTTGTGATGTCTGAAGCTGCAGAAGCCATCTTGTGATGAAGAGACTCTCAGAGTCATCAGCAGTGATGTCATCGAGACATTGAACCAGTGCTTAAAGCCGTCAAATTCCAGATCTCTCATAATATATAAAAGTGTGCCTCTCATCAACTGATAAAAAAATGCACAAACTAAAGGTTGGAGAATTACGTTTTATTCAGCAGACATTCTGAAGACTTCAAGCCTGGGAAGTAGCCTCTTAGATAGCTCTAAGGTACTGCCCTGAAGAAGTAAGGGAGGAATCAGAATATTTAGGAGTTTTTGCAACAAAGACCAGGTTGTCAGAACATTAAAAGATTACTGTTAATTAAAGAAAACAAAGCATCTCAAGGAATTTAGCTCTTTTCTATGTATGGGAAGATACAAAGGTCTGGGCTTACAGAAATCATGCCTTTGATATGCACCTCAGCTATGGGGGCGGGCAGTATCCTGTACTTTCTCATCCTGAGTCTCCTCAGAGTGGGTGTACTATTGGGGTGAGGGGTGGCTTCAATGGCTGATGGCTTGATGGTGGGCATCCTGTTTCTGTCCTAATTCCCTCAGGGCTCACCATCAGGGTAGCTGTAATGTGATGGCTTGATGACTGCAGCGTAGTTTGTTTACTGATATGGCAGGCAACATTTTTAAGTCACACTTTATTTAAGCCACCTTAGGTGGAGTTTTCTGTTTCTTGTCACCAAATACATTCTTGCTATGAGTAAGTGATGTATATAAAGCAGCTACAGTAGTCATTGGTGTTTGATAAATATTAGTTCTCTTCTCCCCTTCCTCCCCACACGTCTTCTCCTCAAAACGTGAAGTCCTCATCTATACCATTGAGCTATTCATAATTAGGGTGGGATTTGGGCCCAGAATATGGATCCAGATTGGCTTTCAAGACCTCCGTAATCTGTTTCTTCCTTCCAGGGCCCACTGTGTGCTGCTCTCAAAATCACAGTCAATGCCAGTCAAGCCAGTTAGTTATACCCCATAGAAGTCATTGCTTTTTCTGCCCCCAGCTTTCCACTCTCCATTCCTGCCTTCCCTCATTCTCTTCCCCACCCCTTGCTTAAGCCAGCCTGATCTTCTCCATCCTTCAGTTCCTAGTTGCAACCCACCGTCTTCTTGAGATACCTTTTCTGATGTGTTCAGCCATAACCAGGAGCAAGAAGAGCTGTGTGGTACAAACATGGTTGCCTCAGTTGGCAATGGCAATGGGCAGACAGGAAAACGTGGCTAGTCAGGGGAGCTCTTGGAAAAGAGAGATCCAGAGTCTTTATGTCAATGACAAAAGACAAAGCTCTACAGGGTAGTTGCACAGCAGCCACCAGAGCTAGACTTTCATGAAAATAAAAGAGCTAAAGAGCCAAGGTCAACCAGGGGCTGCCCTCAAAGTGGCAAGAAGAGATATCTGGGGAGTACAGGAGCGAAAGACAGGAGACATGGTGCAGGCAGAATCCCAGGGCTCCATGAGATCCTTGGCCAAAGAAACGGCGACTGAGTTGTGGGGGCTTTGGAAGACTTCATCTTCTTCTGCCATAGCTCCTCAGTACAGAAGGGATGGGTGATTACTGGTGGTTAACCAGATAAACAGTGAAAGATAACAGGAGAGTGAATATTGGCCCTTCAGGTAGAATTCTTGGGGCATGTCAGCAGCTGCCATCCAGCCCAGTCGTGTTCTTCCTGGGTGAATTGTGACACCTGCTGCTTTGCAAGGGAGAAAACCTAGACTACAGGCTTCAAGAAGTTGCCTGGTGCCGACACAGGGCAAATGGCTCCCAAATAGACTAGGTTCTTTGCTAATGAGATATTGTGTGTCCTGGAGAGTCTATGGCCAAAGGCAAGTTCAGCTTTCTAGGGCCAGTTGTTTGTAAAGTCCCGGTAAAACAATGGAAGTAGCCAGAAGAGAACTACTGTGATAGGATGGCATCATAGAAGTAGACTGAGCACAAGGGGACCTGATTTGGGGTCTACTTTGTGGCTCGAGAACACTAAGCAAATCACTTCTTTTGTTTTGCTGTTGTGATTTATCTTTTTAAAGTAATCAATTATTATTCTACCTACCTTACAGTTTTACATGTAAGGAATCAAAAAAGATATGATTATTGAAGCCACAAATGTGTTTTGTGTTTTTCAAGTGTTATTTGATCATCTATCATGTGTTAACTGCCATGGTATATACACATTCATGCACAGTACATAATACTGTAAGCCACAGTTCTAGACTAGGAAGAAACCAAAGAATCATGCTGTGTTTGCCTGAAACTCTTCTTCCTCAGCTGGACTTTCAAATCTCAGCTCACATATTCCCCTTCTCCAGGAATCCTGTCTTCTGTGCATACCCTAATCAAGCTGGGTCCCTTGTGATACTCTCACATGGTGGCCTGCCATTCTGCAGGAGCATAGGGACTAGAGTCAGTTGGCTGAGGGTTCAAATCCTGGCTGTCCCTCGCTAGCTATGGGACCTTGGGCAAGTTACTTAGCATCACCAAGCCTTGGCATCCTCTTCTGTGAAATGGGGATAATAACACCTACTTCCTAAGGTTTAATAAGCATCACATAAGATGGCTCATGGAAAGCACTTAGAAGAGTGCCTGACAAATAGTACGGTCTTAAGAAATGTTACTTTTAATTATTGTATATGAAAGTTTTAGTTTAATGTCGATCCCTCCCACCAGACTACTAGCTTCAAAAAGGCAGAGGCTTTGTTGATTTTGTTTGTGCACTGTCTCCTGTGCCCATCACAGTACCTCAAACCTGAGTTTTTTGCTCTAGAAAATGCAAATAATAGTAACTATTTCATAGGCATGTTGTAAAGATGAAAGAGTAATATCGCCAGTCAGCAGTAAAGCAGTTAACACATAGCTGTATAGGTGGTTAAAGCTCTGACTGGTATTATTACCGTTAATAACACAAGTGAAGCAAATAAAGTGTTCAGAAGTAATATGAAAAAGTCATTAATTAATTTTCCAGGAAACAGGAAAGGCTTCACCCAGGGGAGGGGTGCTTGAGCAGGATTCTAAGGAATGAAAGGAATTAGCTCAGTAAACTCCCATGCTCACCTGTGAATAGACACAGATAATATAACCCCGGCCCTTCAGAAACTTACAGCACCATAGAGGAGGACATATTCTCCCTTGGTCCAGGGACCTCCAGGCAGACAGAAGAGAACAGACTAAGAATACAATTAGAGAAGGCTTCCAGAAGGTGACCAGAGTGGAGACACGAGGACAGTGGGGAGTTAACCAGTCTATCAAACCAGAAGGACAGTTTGTCTAGAAGGACGAGCAGGTGAGCATGTGAATGCCAGGGAGCTGCCAGGTATTGCAGTGAGCTCAGGCTTTGGGTATATGGGCACGAGTGGACAGAGCAGAGCTGGAGCGAGGAGTCAGGAGCCAGTTCATAAAGAGTCTTACACGCCACGCTAAGGAATCTGGATTTTATTCAGCAGGCAGTGGGAGGGGCTGATGTATTTCAAAAGGGGTAAAGGGGTAACATGATCACAGTTGCATTTTAGTTCAGCCCTTCTAGAAGGACAGTCAGACAGCAGCTGGGAGATCAGTGAGAAGGCTTTTGGAAGAGTCTAGACAGGCAGTGGTGATGACCTGATTTAAGGAAATAGAAGTGATGAGAGGCCTGAGTGAATGAAAAATGTAATTAGGAAACACAATCCACAGGATTTAGGGAGTAATATAATGCGGGAAGTGAAAAAGAGCAAATGATCCAGAATTTGATTTGCATGACCAGGTGGATTATTGAGCCATGCACTGATTCAAAGATATCAAGAGCAGTGAGTTTACAATGGAAAAGGGACCAGCCTGGTTCTATACATATTTCATCTGTGGTTTCTGTACTGCCTGTGTTGATCCTGTGTCTTGATATTATGGAACGTGCCATTTCCTCATACACAGGCCACCTTCAGGTCTGTACAGTCATCCCAAACCTTTGTCTTTCAGTTCCTGCCAACTCACATATTGATCCATCATTGCCATTGATTCTCTGCAGCTCCCCGAGGATTTTGTCACATTTTCAAGCTGCCTACTTTCTCTAGCTTTTCCCTTGTACACCAACCCTTCCACCAAGGTGGCTTAGTCTATCAAGCAACCAATCCTCCAGTCAGCAGCTTTGTGAAAGGAGCTGAATCTGAGCAGAATCTGAGCTAGAAGCATGCATTTGAGAGTAATCAGCACAGAGTTTAGACAAGAGCAGCATTGACAACAGGTAAACTCAGCCAGGGTTGGAAGACTTGGACACAGATGGAAGCCTGAGAAGAGCAAGAACTTAAGAGCAGAGCAAGGTAGAGGGAGAAGAGCTGGTAAAGGTGATGGAGGAGTGGCCAGAGATACGCAAGGAAAACCATGAGAAACTCAAGGCAGGAGGGAATTTAACAAGCTGTGCTCAGAGGTATCAGGTGCCACAGAGCAATCAGGACTGAAATCTAAACTGGGGGATTGTGGGTGTCTGGGTGGTTTCTGTGGTCTGGGGGGAGCAGTTGAAGATGAAGTGAGAAAGTGGGAATGATATTTTGTGAAGACAACTCTTTCCAAAAAATGTGAAAAAGAGAGATGATAAAGGTAGAAAGCATTTTGGGTTTTTTCCTTCAATATTTGTGCATGTGTTGAAGCCGCATGTAGTGAAGTGCGTGTTTTGTAGTTCAAGTTCTAGAACCAGACTGAATTCAAGTCCCAGCTCCACACAAAAGCTATGTAACCTTGGGTACATTCCTTAACTTCTTGGGACTCAGTTTTGTTCCTCTGTATCATAGTGGTAATAACAACACTAACTATATAAAGTTGTGATTATTAAATAAGTGACAAGATGGCAAGTGCTTAGATAGTGCCTGACCATTGTAAACAATAAATATTAGCAGATTCCATTGTTGATATTCCTATTTGGTAATAATAAGGAGTTGTTAAAAGTAGATGCTGAAGATGAAGAAGAGAGACGGATTAGTGATGGAACAAATTTCCTGAGGAGGCAGAAGGAGATGGTGCAGAGCACTGCTGGTGGGGTAGCCTTAGACAGGAGGAGGGACCACCCTCCTAGCTTCCACATACAGAGTCACCCGAAAGCAAAGCCCCAGTGGGGTTCAGATTTAGATATGTTTGTCTTAGGGAAGCAGGGCGCGAAAAGTTGAGAGAGCCTCTTTTTCAGTCTGTCAAGTACAAAGCAAGTTCATCTGCTGAGAATGAAAAAGGAAATGGGGAGATGGTTAGCAACAGAAGAGTGAGTTGGGAAGGTCTGATCTTACTGCTATGGAAAGTGGAGACAGAGCTGTGGAGAGTGTGAGCCTGAGGAGTGGATCTGGGGAAGCGTCTGAGATTTCCCAGGGCATCAACCCATGAACTTTATTTTTTTTTCTACCTTTTGTTATATTTAGTTCTGAATGGTAATTATATGTCAGTAGAAATCCTTTTTTTTTTTTTTTTGGCTTTTTAGGGCCGCACCCACGACCTGTGGAAGTTCTCTGGCTAGGGGTCAAATCTGAACTATAGCTGCCAGCCTACACCACAGCCACAGCAACGCAGGATCTGAGCCTCATCTGCAACCTACACCACAGCTCATGGCAACACAGATCCTTAACCCACTGAGCGAGACCAGGGATTGAACCCGCATCCTCATGGATACTAGTCAGGTTCGTTGACTACTGAGCCACGATGGGAACTCCTGTGGACTTTCTTGATGTTCTCAACAGCCTGTGGAGGAGCGAAAATGGGTATTGGTTGGACTGTTCCATTGTCGAGACTTTGCCAAGAGGCTGTGTTGGGAAAGTTAAAGGGACAAGGACCTTGAAGGTGGCGATGTGGCAGACCAGAAAATCCAAGCTGGAGCAAGGCTGATATAAATATAGAAGAGGAAGAAAATGGAGGAATCAAAGGAACTGAGGTCTCAACCAGTAGGCACACTGAAGTCAGGCTGACGGATGGTAGAAAGGAACTGGTGACCAGAGGAGTCGGAAATGGATGTTATCGCTTAAAGAAGACCATAGTTCTTTGCAGTTTTCCCCACTGAGAGGTGGAGTCTGATTTCCCTGCCCTTGAGCATGGTGATTAGTTTAACCAGTAGAATGCGGTATATATATGATGGTCTGGGCTTCGTAGGTGGGATTATGAGGAATCTGTAGCTCCCACCCAAACCTCTTGAAATACTTGCTCTTTGAGTTCTGAGCAACATTATAAGTCCAGCTATTCTGAGGCCACCATCTGGGAGACTACATGGAAAGGCCACAAGGAGAGGTCCTGGAACTCCAAGAAGAGAGAGGTACCTAGCCAGCCCTCTGCTGTTCCAGGCCCAGTTATTTGAATTACCCAGCTGTTGTCCTCACTGAGCTGTGACCACTTTGCAGACTTATGAAGAAAACAAAGATTGCTGTTGTTTGGGGTGGTTCATTATGCAGCACTAAATAACCAGAACTGGAATTTAGTTTTTGAAGGTAGTACAATCTAGGTTGAAGACAAAAGCCAGAGAATGGCCATGATGACGTGGGTAGAAGAAAAAAGTGAAGCCTACTGGAGTCAAGAGGGCCACACAGGAAAAAGAAACCTTCACTCAGGACACAGAGGACACCAGATCAGAGAGAGATGATGAGGAGAGACTTGTCAGATGTGGAAACTTCATAAGAGAATAGTTTCCTTCTCAAGTACCATAGAAACATCTATTTTTATTTGCATACTCTTATTAAGTATCAATTTAACTGTTCATGCAAACCAGTCCCAAGGAACATACTTGGCAAGTGTTTAAATTTAGAGTGTGTGATGTTGCTGCCCTAGGTAATCATTCTATAAACATTAAATGATAAAAATGATAAATTACATTTCTTTAAAATGGTGTTCTTAAATATAGATGTCCTATTACTCAACTAATTCTGTCACCTCCCCCTCAACTCCCATGTATTGCCACATATAATTTTGTTTCTCTCTCTCTTGTGATGGAAAACATTCAACAAGTTTTGTATGGAGCATCTGCTATGTGCCAGGCTGTGTATTAGGTGCTGAACTTAGATTTGTGTTTATGAAATATGTCCCTCTTTGGGGATTGTAGTGGAGGTGTTTATCATGCGCTGAATATGTACCAGGTCCTCTACTATGCACTTTCCGAGCCTTATCCCAATCAAACAACAGTAATTTCTATTTTAGGTGGGACTCAATCAGAGAAACGGAACCACTGTAATTACAGAAAGGGATTTGTTACAATGATTTGACCTTACATAATCATGAGAGCTGGTCACCTTCACATCTTATGCTGGAGTATGAAGTCCTTAGGAAGGCATTCAGGAAGGGAAGATGGCTGTAGAGCGGGGGAGAGAAAGAGTGAAATGGAACCCAAAGGAATGGATTGAAATCATGTCAGTGTTTTTTGTTTTTGTTTCTAATCTTGTCCTGCAGGTGCCAGGGTCTTACCCTTGGAGTTAAACCATGCACACCTGGCCTGGGGGTCTGAGAAGCTGAAGAAAGATCTAGCAGAAAGTTAGAGTTATTGCAGGCCTGACCACTACTTCCTGCCAATCAGATGAGCCAGCAGGTAAGTGACCAGTGTGTGTGAACTACAAAATGCCCGCTGTTTCACTTGCATTTGGCAAATCTCCCGCTGGAATCTCTGTTGGAGCCCATTAAACCGAAACATACAGGAAAGGAAATTCTGAGAAACATAGTTCAGCCCCACCAAGTTGTCCCATTACAAACCACAAGAGATACTATTCAAACAACAGTAGTGAGTAGGCACTGTCATCATCCACATTTTAACAAAGGCAGAGACTGAGGCTCTGTTCCCAGAAACTGATGCTCCGAGCAGACAGATTTGGACCCACTTGATGCCAAAGCCTGTGTGTTGAGCCATCACACACAGTCTTTGCTTCTACTTCAGGAAAGTTTGAAATGGTGGGCAAACAGTAAAACACCTCCATGACTTAAGCCCCTAATTTGGTCCATTCAGGGGCACAGAACTATGAGCTTTTCAGAGGTCTAAATAAGAGGTGTAACACCTGACAAAGAAGATATTTTGGCTACAAAGTACAAAAAGAAAACTTAAAATCCAAATTAATATGCACTTAATTATATGTCAACACATCTTTGACTCATTTACAACTTACTACATGAAATTTTAGATAAATTTTAGTCTTGCAAGATTTAGATGGATTAATGTGTTTGACGTAATGTGAAGCAAGAGCTCTAAAACTAAGAGCGCCGAGGGCCTACCAGTTTCTTCCAGACAGGAAAATTTGTGGGGTGGAGGCAGGGAGCTGATACTGTTAAAACCTGTTTTGGAGCCCACATTTCAGGGAGATACTGTGGTTCCTTCTTCAGCAATTTGGAATTGCAGGTGTGGCAAGAAAAGGAAAAACTATCTGATATTCACTTGGGTTTTGTATAAAATGGAGCAAAACTGGGCAGCCTTGGTCTTGGCATAGAGCCCACCTTGCTGATGTGTCAGGAGCATTTTAAACATATCACTGCAGGTGGCTGAATGAGAACAGAAACCAGAAACACACAGATTAAATTTAGCAGCAGACTGAATTGCGCTCACCAAGACGTTTGCCTCTCCGCCTGTTCCCTTCCTCCTCTCAGCTCAGGCTGCAGGATGCCTAATCACACAAGGCAGCCTTCTAGCGAATTCAATTAGCCAGGGGGAGCCTTGCGTGGGTTAATGGATAAGAGAAATGGAAAGAGACATAACTTCTTCACAGAAATAGCCAGGAGCACTGTGAGAAGGAATTCAGCCCTCCGCCAGACAAGGCTTATCCTTCTCTGGTGGCCACATACTCCCACAGGTGTGGCAACTCCAACGTCCCAGATGAGGAGGAGAGGGGGACAGTTCACTTGGAGCCAGAAATAGGCTCTTCCGGTTGGGTTCCTGCGTCTGTAGGACTTCTGGTCCATGAGGATGTATAGTCACTAGTGTCCTGATCTTTGTGGCTACTCTTGCTCTGAACACTCAAGAGTGCTCTCACATGGTGGTAATGGAAGACTTCCATGGACTGAGCATTTACTGTGCATCAAGCACTGTACTAAGCCAGTCCATTTTGCCTTCATAATGCTTGCTCTTAACCACTATGATAAACTGACCTCGTGTTACCTGGCACTATCACCCTGCCATCGCTACCACCTCCTAGGTGCTCACTGCTTCCCCAACACAAGGGTGCCCTACCTGAGCTTGAACTCCTGCCTTAAGGAGGAAGTTGGTACTTTCCCCCTCTGCCCCCCGCTCCAGACACTCACATCCTAAGACGTGATGGTACACGCATTCTTGACCTGTCTGTCCTAGGGCTGTGCCTATATCATCCATCTTTTATTCTCTAAAGCGACCTGCATCTCCCTCAGACAGGAATTCTTTTTTTTTTCCATTACTTAATTTTATTACAATTATAGGTGTACAGAAATCATCAGTTTTTATAGCATTTCCATCCCAAAGCCTCAGTGCGTCCCCCCCACCCCCCAGCTTGTCTCATTTGGAAACCATAGATTTTCCAAAGTCTGTGAATCATTGTCTGTTCTGCAAAGAAGTTCTTTGTGTCTTTTTAGTTTCCACATGTAAGCGGTAGCATTGGGTGTTGCTGTCTAATTGTCTGACTGGTTTCACTTCGCATGATGATTTCTAGGTCCATCCATGTTGCTATAAATGTTGTTATTAGGAATTCCTTTTTGATCTCAAATTTAATTTAATTGAAACTTATATCAAGAGATAATATTGGTTAATAGTGTTGTCTTTGTTGCAGTACGCTATGAGTTTGAATTCCTGCCTTATCATTTGTGGTCTCATGTATATGGTCCTTAGCAGTTACTTAAAATCTCTGTTACCTTCCATTTTCTCAGCATGAAAATGAATATAATAATAGGGCCTACCTCACATAGGATGTTCTTAGGAATAACAAATTACTATATATAAAATGCTTAGTATACTATGTGCCACAGTGTGCAGTCAATAAATATTAACAGTTTCTATTATAACTAGGTGCTAATAAATATGCTAGGCAATAAATAAGACATTAAAACCAACTTGGAGCTCATAGCTCAATGGAGGAAGCAGATATTAAAATATATAACTATAATACAATATGATGAGTACTATGAAGAAGTCCAGATTTATGTTGATTTATAAATATTTTGATAGTCCATGACCTCCCCTCTGCCCCCAAACTCCTGAGGAAAAGGATGAGTTCCCGTGAGGAGCAGTGGCTCACTGCAGGATTGGCATGAGTGATGTTTACCAGCATGGAGGAAATTCAAGGCCACCCTGCAGCCCATGGAAAGTTCCAACCAGCCCAAACTACCTCAGTGACTCTGATGACATGATAACAGATTATACCTCATTACCTCTTTCAGCAAATATTTGATAAACACAAATGTGCCATATCCTGTTTTGGGCATTGCATAGTGTTTGCAAGCCAGAAAGACAACATTGAACAAAAAAACCACAAGTGTGACGAATATTAGAAAGTAGATATGCTCGTGCCAAGAAGCTTAAACTTCCTGAAGAACATGAAACCTAGGTTTGATTAAGAATTAGTTCAGAGAAGGGACTGAGAAACCTTAAATGTTTGTCAAAATAAGAGATACCTCACTGAAAATTATGACCCCCTGTCCTTCAAACGTAGATGTATAAGCAGATGCAGAACCCCTTAAGATGCAGATAGGGAAGAGAATTCTAGCTCATTCGTAATCGTTTGAAAAGCTATCTCGTGAATAAAACAGACAGTAAAATCCTAAAAGATGGTAATACAATTATTAGCCTTTAGGACAGAAAATGAAAATAGTAAGACACAGCTATAAACACAGTTGGTGTAATTTGAATCATCAATAAGAATATAAAACATATATGCAAGCATATATACACTCCATATCTTGGATCTCTTCTTGTCTGCCCATAGAATTTCTCTTGGGGCAATGATCAATCTCACCTCATGAATTGTGAAATCAAAGGCCATTATATAATCATTCTTGAGCCAATAAATTAATTAAATAAAACTCTCCACATGATTTTCCTCATAGACCTGCCAAACCTTCCTGCCCTTCATAGGCCACTACAATTTAGATTCCAGGCATGTTCTTTGGCTGCCTCTACTGTCTCCTAAGAAATGCCACTGGGGCCTCCACTGCCTCTCTCACAGTATGGGAGATTAATGGACCCATCACAGCATGGGTCACAGGCAGCCTGGCGAGGAGACTCGTCATGCTTCCTGAGTTCCTTAGAAAGGGAGTGAGAAGGAGTTTAAATAGAAAAATCTACAAACAAATTTGAAATAGACAAAACTGGGAGCTGACTAAACAAAGGAGCAACCCAGATACTGTGTATCGGAATACGGGTAGGACAGGGTGCCAAGAACATGACCGCACCTCCCCATCCACATAGGTTAGCATTTGGGAAGGTCAAGGCAGGTGTCAGGGCCACATGTCAACAGAAGTAACTGAAGTAATCAAGGCAGTGAGGGTTTTAGAATCAGGCGGACCTGAATTTGAAACCCAGCTTTACCATTTAGTATCTGTATGTTTTTGTATGAGTAACTTCTCTGATTTTTATATATAAAAGGAACAGGGAGGAGTTCCCTTTGTGGCTCAGTGGATTAAGAACCCGACTAGTATCCATGAAGATACATGTTCAATCCCTGGCCTCGCTCAGTGAGTTAAGGATCCAGCATTGCTGTGAGCTGTGGTGTAGGTCTCAGATGTGGCTCGGATCCTGCATTCCTGTGACTGTGGTGTAGGCCAGCAGCTGCAGCTCCAATTCGACCCCCAGCCTGGGAACTTCCGTATGCCACAGGTGCGGCCCACAAAAGACAAAAAATGATAAATAAATAAATGGGAAAGAGGTATATTTATCTTATAGTGTGGCAGTGAGAATTATAAGCAGTTTATTCAAGCCAATGGATCTTGAATCATAAAGATCACCTCAAACTATTTTAAGCTTCAGAAAACGAATACATCATCTAATTAGAAAGTCCAAGGGAAGAAGGAGGCCTCAGGGACTCAAGCAACATTGTCAGGACTGTTTTCTCCTGTGCGTTGACCCCATTCGGATCTACTGCAGACAACTTTGCTCCATGCAGCAGTGAAAGGAGAGGAGGAGAAATGGCTAATAATCTACTAGCGGAGAGATAGAACCTCTGCGTATGATTGGAGAAGACTTTGATGGGTCCAGCCTGGGTCCGTGTTCATCCCTGTAACAGCCACTGTGGCCAGCAGCACAGACTAAAAGAATGAGCCAGGCCATGTCTCAGGCACGCCCTGAAGGTGGAGGCATGGGTTTCCTGGATTCCAATCAGCACATCCCATGAAGTACTGCAACCTCTGGGTCTTTCCTCATTTGAAACTGCAATTAATCTCATACTGAGATAAGAAGAATACTTTACTGAGAAACAGTATCCCTCTTGGCACTTTGAACTGCTGAGTAAGTATCAAGTCATTAATCTGTCAAGGATTTCTACTGTCTGAATTCTAGTCATGGCTCAGCGGTAATGAACCCAACTAGTATCCATGAGGATATAGGTTTGATCCCTGGCCTCACTAAGTGGGTTAAGGATCTGGCGTTGCTCTGGGCTGTGGTGTAGGTCACCGACATGGCTCCAATCCTGTGTTGCTATGGCTGTGGCATAGTCTAGCAGCTGCAGCTCCAATTTGGCCCCTAGCCTGGGAACTGTAGCCCTAAAAAGACAAAAAAAAAAAAAAAAAGGGATTTCTGCTGTCAAATAATCACCATCCAGAACTTAACAGAACAAAAGGTAGATGCCTTTTTTTCTTGGGTCATTCTTTATATATATATGTTCATTATTTCATTCATTATTGAGAATTTACTATGTGACAGACCTGTGCTAGGCACTTCATGTTTGTTAGTCTTCACAATTAATCTTATGAGGCACTATTATTAACCCCATTGCAAGGTAAGAAATCTGAGGCTCAAGGAGGTTTTAAGTAACTTGACTAACACTTCGTGGAAGTGGACAGGTCAAATCAAAGGCCGTGCTCTTACCCACCAAGCTACCGCTTGATAGGGGTATGAACAAAACAAAAGAGCATAGGAAAATAGGATTCATTTAGTCCAAGGGAGGTCTTCAAGGACAAGTTAGAATTTTCTTAGCAGGGAATACAGTAAAGGGCACTTGAGGCAGAGGAAGGGTGGTGTGCAAAACCTGTATGTGCAGCTAATGCTGATGCTCATTATTTCAGGTCCAGGTTCAATGAGTCCCATTAACTCAAACTACTAGAAGGGGGCAGTCTGAATTAGTGAAAAGTCAGAACTGTGTTAATTTATGAATAAAACTAGATGCAGTTTTATTATATTTGGTATACTTACAAACACAACATTCTCAAAAAATTGTCAAGTGATTCATTGTTTAGTTTTAGTGCAAACTATTTTTGGCCCCATTGACCTCAGTGGATGGACTCCAGCCTTTTCTAAATTATCTTACTAGGCATTATACACCCTCTCTCTGAATTCTTACAGCCACCTTTCCCAGCCAAATTCTTCAAATGTTAACATCTATTAACCTGCTCATGAAGACCTACATAAGTAAGATAGCACCCATTTCAGTAATATAGATTAATTTTCATTAAATGAGTTTTTAAATCAGAAGTGACAATTATTGCCTTTGGAAAAAAGCAGAGAAAGGATTTAAATAATGATGGGAAGTAAAAGAGAAAGATTGAATTTCTTCTTTCCAGTGATAAACTGCTTCTCCCTTATACTTCAGCAAACAATACCTCAATCCACCCAGTTGATCAAGTAGGAAACTTGAGGCACTTCCTATGCCCCTCATACCTTTATTATCTCTCTCTACCCCTTTATGCAAATCCCCCTGCTCTGTGAATTCTGCTCCTTCATAGTTTTGACCTCATGCCTCCACACCCTTCTGTCACTGCATCAGTTCAGGATTCAGTGCCTCTCTCCTCTCTGCCCCGGTCTTGCTGCTCTCCTATCCATCCTCCAGAGTGAGCTTTTTAATAACCCAATGCTGTCAAATATCTCCCATCACTAGCAAGAGGGATTGGTCCAAGCAAGGGTCATCAGAGTCCTTTACTAGAACTGTGACAAAGAGGCTGAAAAATTAAATACCATCTCTCACCTTCTGCTAGGGGTGAGAAGGCTGAATGCAATAGGTGAGGCTAAGGCCAACACTCAAAAAAGATAAGCACATGAGAAATGGAGAGTCCTGGCTGTGTCAAATCCTTGATTCTCATCCCCAATCTGATTTCATTTGGTTACCATTACATCTTTGTCAACTACAGAAGCCATAAATTACTCTTTCGCTTAAAAACAAACAAAAAACAATGTTGATTGTGTCCATGTCCGGGTCTGCCCATTACTTTGAGGTTCAAGCTTGTAGGCCTGGCAAGCCAAGTCCTTAGTAGCATGCCTTCTGTCTCTCATTTCAGTCTTACTCACCACACTCATCTTACCACAACCAAAGTTCAAAGTTACATTCTTTTTTTGTTTTGTTTTGTTTCTCTTTCTTTAAATATCTTGGGTTCCTTTTTTTTTTTTTGGCCACCCTGGGGCATATGGAGTTCCCAGACCAGGGATCAGATCCGCCTTTGCGACCTAAGCCGCATCTGCGGCAGTGCCAGATCCTTAACGCACAGTGCTGGGGCAGGGATCAGGCCTGCAACCCAGCATTCCCAAGACACGGCTGATCCCACTGCACCACAGCAGGAACTCCCAAAGTTGCATTCTTACCGAGCCGTGTTTTGTTATTGCTTTTGTTGCTGATGTCTTATTCTTGTTGTTGATGATGATGCACTGACTTCATCATACTCTCTTCTGGTGCTAGATCTTTGCACTTCACATAACCGTACTTTTACCTGCTGAGCTAAGCCTTCCAAAGGCTCCTTCCTGACCAAACCCTCCTCTCTGTGCACCGTTAGCCTCTAAACCCTTAGCCTTTACTGCAGCAAAACAACACTATTTTGTAAATCTGTTTATCTTTTCCTCCTCTGTTTGTTATCTCCTTTCAGTGAAAGCAGAGAAAGTCCGTTTCTTTCTCTCCGTAACTAACTAGTGTTGGTTCATAAACTGCTCCCTGTACACAAAGGGCAAGGACAAACAAAAGAAAGAGTCAGACCACTCCAGATAGGTAGGTGGCAGGCTTAACAAGCAAGGGAACTCACATACGAGCCTTGTCTTGGGCGGCTGCAAGGTGAGTAGATCTATTCACCCACCTATCAAAACCTTAAAATTTTATAGAGAGGCTCAGTCATGGACATCATCCAGATGGTCTCAACAACACATTGCTCTCTTGAGGCTGCATCCTTGAAACAGCTCTCACTGTGGGAACAGTGGGCAGAGTGTGCATTCCAAGGATAGGGGAGGGGTGACGATCCTCTGATTGCTCAGGTAAAGCTACCTGGTCAACCAATGGTCAGGTCCCTTCAATGACGTTCTCCAGAATTCCATTAATCGTGACTGGCTCTACCACTCTTATATGCCCCCCTTCTTCCTCAGTGTCCCCTGAGCAGTCAGCAAGGGGTTTTACTAGCATGGAGGTGGCTCTTTTGGTGGCTATCTGGTTGTACCATTCAGGTGGGACATTCCATTGCAAATTCCACTGAGAGTGGGTCTTGGTGTTCCCAGCAGCATAGCAGGTTGATCCATGGTGAGAGTGGGGGCAGTGGCTGTTTTCCATGACTGCCATACCTTTATAGTGCTGGGTGTTTTGGCAGAGGTCCCCAGTCTGACATATGGGGCAACTGGACCTACTGGTTGATAATTAAATGTGTTAAAGCTTGGGATAGTACTTTAGGCCATCTGGCCAAAGTGGTTTTACTTTTAGTAATTTAATCTGCTGCTTTAAATATATATATAGCATTACTTCAATTCTGTGAGCCTCCCTTTCTTCAACTAAGATAACAGAAATTCTGCCACTGGGAAGAGTGAGGTGGGAGATGAGGACGGACACACAGCTATCAGTAAATGGCAGCCAGTGTTGCTGTCTAAGGTCGCTGAAAGATCCCTCTGAAATCTATCACATGAGGGAGTGTGGCCCCACGAGTAAATGCTAGGCATTTGCAAACGAGAATTGAAAGCCAAGTTTAATTCTGTATGATGATGGCCTGGTTAAGATTTACTGGTTTCTTATTGACAACACTTTTTTGTGCTCTTGTCCTTTTTAGTGACTCTTGGAAAGTGATTTAAAATGGGTTCCTAAGTGGAAAAGACCCTCAAATTAGAGAGGAATCAGTTATTTAGAAGTTGAAAAGGCAGATCACTCTTGTGATGCGGTGATTATATACACACTTAAAAAACAGTCTCAGTTTTCCTGGTAGTCTAGTGGTTTGGACTCGGTGCTTCTACCCTTGCAGGCCCAGCTTCAGTCCCTGGTCTGGGAATTGAGATCCCACGTCAAGCAGCTGCAGGCTGAAGCCAAAAACAAACAAATAGAAACGCTATCTCCCAACAGAAATACAATCTGGGAATCTGCTCCCATTGCAGCTTGTACACATCCCAGAGGCCGCACTCTCTTCCCTGTTCAATCAAGGAGTGCCCAGGAAGATAAAGAAATCATCCCCCCGTGCCTCCCTGCCCCCCTTCTCCTCGGGTTCTCTCTTCACCCAGCTAGTCCTTCAAGAAGGCAAATGACCCATTTGCTTTACTTCGTGTTACACAATTTTCCAATATCCCCAACTTGGGTTTTCTGTGTAACCATTCCAAGCCCTCTTGGGTGTCTAAACAGCATGCAGGACCTTGAGGTGGGTTAACACCATAGGTACTGTATGTGTTTGTAAACTGTGAAGAGCTGAACAAATGCCCGTCAGGTCCTGCCTGGGTGCCCACATCTTGTGCTTCTCTGCCTTGCCAAGGAAGGCACTGCAGCAACCACCTGGTAGGTTTTGAATAAACATTTATTCAATGAATAAATAATAAATAATCAAGCCTATTGAGGTAAATAAAGGCCCAGGAGAATAAAGGCTCAAATTGGTCCCCAGGAGTTGCTGAACATTTTCATTTACCAAGGACTTCACTCTGTGCCAACAACTGTGCTAAGGACATCGTGGCTCCTTGACATGAGTAGCGTTATTATCAACCTCATTTTCTAGGTGAGGAAATGGGAACCAAGAGAGGTTAAGAGACAACCCAGAGGGTGGAACCAAGACCCTTCAGCTCCGGAGCCACCCTACCTTAATCACCATGCCTTGATGCTCTCTGACGAGAGAGCTCAGCAAACATAAATTTTATATTTGGAAGAAAATGACATTTATGGAATTAAATGCACATATTTTACTGATGGTGACTGTGAGACAGAGTATTTCCAAACCCCATCTACAGCCCTGAGTGGTGAAAAGAGCTTAGGCTTTTATCATCAGACCGTAACAGCTGGAATTCTGACTGTCCCTTGAGAGCTGTGTACCCTGGGCCTCTCTAAACAACAATTTATTGTTTCAATGGATGTTCCCTTTGGCATCTTGGAAAAGGGGTACATCACTGGAAGTTTATTGCCAGACTTAGAGATCTTGTACATAAACACCAACAAGAGCATCACAAAGTATGTGCTTGATAAATGGTAAATTTGTTATTTTTACCAACTCTGGTTGGTTCTCAGGTCTCTTTCCTTAGAGCCGTTCTCACTTCTTCCTAGGAGCCATGAAGGTACCTGGAAGTAGCAGCAAGGCCCAATCAGAAACAGGGGGCATGGGGCCAGGCCAAGAGATTGTTAAAAAAAAAAAAAGTTCAATGGCTATTGAGTTTCTCCCATGGACCAGACATGGGTCCAGGCCCTGAGGAAACTGCTGAATTCTGTATGTTCCCTGTCCTGGTGCAATGAAATGCTAATAGAGAGGAGAAAGACAAAGCAACTCATCCATTTCTCTTCAGGGTGATGAGAGTGAAATCATGGAGCAGATCAGCGCAGCCTGAGCCAGAATTCTTGGATTACACTTTGGAAGACAGGCAAGAGCTTGCCATGAAAAGGAAAGCAGGCAGGGAAGAAAGTAGAGGTCCAATCAGAGTGGCTTCCACAAAGTGTGGGTATGGAAAACCAAGCACCTTTATCCTGAAAGATGTGGGTGCCCCCTGAGGAATATAAGCAGAATGGTAACAGGTGGAATTTACTTTCTAGCTAAGTGCCAGATCCCTCCTGCCGTCATGGGTTATTCCTTTTCTTCCCACACATTCATTATGACAACAGTTCTCTCAACGCCCACTTTGAGGTTTCTGTTACTTTCAGCCTCTCGGATGTTGATGAGGACTTAGTCCTGCCTTACAGAGCAGAGATTAATGCAGTCTAACCCCATGTCTTCAATTACATGAGGAAACGTGATAAAGTGGTGATGAAAGCCGTGAAGAATTTTTTTTTTTTTTGAGAAAGAGAAATACCAAGACACTTGGCAGAACACATTTTATCATCCTGTGTTATAATCAGAGAGAGAAAGTCTGGCTCCCCACCCTCTAGGCCTTTTTCTCCCACTGTCTCTGTGAGTAGCCATCAATCAAGGGGATGGTGCTTGAATTCGGGATGGCATGTCTCTGTCTGTCTCCCCCCAACACAAATAAGAAAGACTCTTTGCATGACAGGGCCATTTATTAAGAGCTAGGTTTCAATACTCCTTTCTGTGATAAAGCAACCAGAGTCAGCTTTGTACCCCTTCTGGGATCAAGATATCTTACCTCTTCAAAGCTCAGCACAAAGACTTATATCAACAAAACTATTGATCTAAGAGAAGAGGAATTCTCCCTAAAGCCTCTCATCTGGATATCATCATTTTTTAACACCTGCTTTCTTCTTTACCTCCTTGATTTGGTATTTGTCTTCCTAGTTCACAGACATTGCTATTTCTGTAGCTAACACTGAATTCATTTGCTAAGATTTAATGGTGTCTTAATCATAATGACTTATCACTACATATCTCTTTACTGTTTACAAAACCCCTTTCCCTTGTTTTACCTGGTCCCCAAACCAAACGGCCTCTGTTATTATGGTTTCTGATGTTTTTTAAACTGCACTTGACAATCCTAGTATCCTTGACAGTCTCTTCTCTTTTGAAATGTTCCGTGGCCCCTTTTCTTGGGTCCCAAGTCTGTATCCTACCCACCTATTGACTGGCCTGTATCAGTCAGGTTTCACTAGGTAATGCTGTGGTAACAAACAATCCTACTGTCTCAGTGGCTTATAACAAAACTTCACTTGTCAGTCTCATGTCAGTCACAAGTTGGCTATAGCTTTACTCCATA
This sequence comes from Catagonus wagneri, assembly GCA_004024745.2. Lineage (NCBI taxonomy): Eukaryota > Metazoa > Chordata > Mammalia > Artiodactyla > Tayassuidae > Catagonus > Catagonus wagneri. The sequence goes on from PVHT020000035.1 coordinate 6,760,390, forward strand.
TGTCCTCTTCTTTCTTGGATCCAGACTAAAGGAGAAAACCTATTTTGGACAATCAATTTTTGTGCAAGGGGAAAGGAGCAGTGACAGTGATGTTTCTTAAAGATTCTGGTCATTATAAATGACTTCTACTCACATTTTATCAGCCAAAGTAAATTACAAAGCCCAGTCTAATATCAATGGTACACAGAAGTGTCATCTTTACAGAAAAGGCAGAAAATAGGTGCAAACAGTAATATAATCTATACTTGGAACGCCTTGCTGATATTCACTGATGAGGAGTCCGCAGTGCTCTTCAGAGACATGTCCCCATGTTTCGTCCTATATGTGTTCTCAACACCTTAACCTATGTCCTCCTCCATAGGTGTTCACCTTAGAAGCCATGTCTTTGTCTCCTCCTTTCTATTGTAGAATCTGAGAGTGATGATCTAAAAATGGACTTCGGGTGTTCCTGTTGTGGCTCAGTGGGTTAAGAACCCACTTAATAATCCTATATGCCATAGGGAGCACACCAAAAGCATAGTCTTTGTTGAATCCATGATGATGTGGGTTCAATCCCTGCCCTTGCTCATTGGGTCAAGGATCTGGTGCTGCTGTGAGCTGTGGTGTAGGCTGCAGATGCAGCTAGGATCTTGCGTTGCTGTGATTATGGTGCAGGCCAGCAGCTGAAGCTCCAGGGAACTTCCATATGCTGTGGGCGAGGCCCTAAAAAGCAAAAAAAAAAAAAAAAGGATGCACCTAATGATCACCAGCACCTGCAAAGCCAGTCATGTAGAGTACCTTACTTATTTTATGAAGACTTATTGGAGTTGGAAAAGTAGGATAAGATTTCTTAGAGTTTATAAACTGAAGATATTTTTTTAAGAATGTTGACATAATTTTATAAACCTAAAAAACACCTCTAAGGCTCAGAGAGGTTTATTTATTTGCCAGTGTCCATAAGGCTAGAGAATGATAAAGCAAAGGCCATAATTCAGACTTCTTAAATCAAGGCTCTTTTCATTAGCCAAAGACATATTACCTGCTGTGGACAAACTTCAGCAAGGGCTTTGCCTTCATCTCTCATCATACAATGTGAAGAATATAAGAAAATGTGACCCAGAAGATAGTACATTGGAGGGAAATTGTACTTTGTTGAAAGAATGTATCCGAGAGTACTGACTAATAATGCATCCATACCCATCTTAAGGAGATCTCCAGGACTGTGCGATAGGGATATTCTCTAGGTTTTATCTGACCAACATATTTATTAATTACTGTGTCAAGAACATAGAGATCATGCTGTGATAGTCATTGGCACTGTTCATTAAATATGTCTGAGCACATGCTAGAATTGCAGTGTGTCTGACCTCCATGTGGTTAATGAGGTCATGAAGCTAATTCCAGCTAATGAGCAAAAGTAATGAGTATTTCTTCCAGGCTGCAGCATCTAATTTCTGATATGAGATCTTCAAATTCTCCCTCCTTGCCATGTTGACCAGCATCATTTGAGATAGAGGTTTCTCTCGGCCTGGTACTTGGAGTGAGGGGACATGGAGCAGAGCCTCAGCTAATTCCTCACAGAGACTATAATATAAGCAAAAAGTAAGCTTTTGGATTTTACTAGCCACTGGGGAATCCAGGATTTGTTCATCATTCAGTATAACTGAGCATATTCTGACTGCCTCTTTTCTTAGCAAAATCTATTAATATAAAACAAAGCTGAGAGAGATAGCCAGATAACCAATATAACAATGGGCTAATTCAGGGTGAAAAAGCATTGCAAAAAGTCTCTTCTAAAAGAGTGACAGGAAAATGTTTCATGTAATGTCAAATGAAAAAAAATCAATGTCGTGAAATAGTATGTCCGAAAAGAGATGGATTTTTTTTTAAAGTTAATTTATATACATGTATTGAAAAAACTGGTTGTCTCATTAAGTGTTTGGGAGTTTTGCATGTGATTTTTTTTTTTTTTTGCATTTTAGAAAACTGTGTTCCAGTGAATATCTATTAATGTTGTAATTGGCATAAAGAAATGAATGCTATTTGGGGAAAGTGAAAGGTAATTTAAAAAGTGAGAAGTGTCAAATACTGCAATAAAAGATTGCCTGATGCTCTGGGGTCACAACAAGGGCCAGCTGCTCCATACAGAGGGAGGAGTGGTCTTAGGACCACTCCAGTTCAGCCTCAAGACACATCCATTGCATATGCCACCTTGGATAATGGTACCAAGGACAGAGGATGCTACCTCTTTGAACTTCACCTCAATGATCTGGAAGGCGCAGTAAACATCCAGGTTTCCCTTGGGCTCTGAGCAAGGTTCCAAAACTATGCATCTTTTTCAGTCAATGAAGAGCTTGAAGGTAAAACACTCCCTTAGTTGCTACCTGTTGCTTGGAGTAGTAGTTGCTTTTTTTCCATGTATTGCCCCTTTATGCAAAGTTGTCTCTTCATTTTATTTCCAAGTTCATACTTGGTGTGCAATAACTTACAGAGGACAGCAGCCTTCCCAGGTCATCTGAATGGGCCACAGGACTAAAGCAAATAGCAGGAATAAAGGAGGTCACTGTATGCACACCAATACAGAGCTGGCCCATCTCTAAAGATGTTGTGGGTGAAAGAAAATGTCTAATTCACGGTGGAAAAGAGTAGCAGCAGATTCTTAAAACCAGAAAAATATGTTTGGATCAGCCAAATTTTAGCACCTCATATTGAACCAGCTGCAATGCTATTTCAGATTCAAAATTTTCCTTTTAATGGGAAATCTGCAGAGAGAGAAAAAGAGATATATCAGAGTAAAGAGTTCTATTTTAGCAGCGTGATTTTAGATTGTAGTGAAGTGACACATTGGAGAAAATAACTCAGGCATAACGAGATAAAATCACTTTAATAAAAAGTCCATCTGGGTTTCTAGTTTGAAATGATGGATTGAAAGCATATGTTCATCTCTGTTCCCTTCCCCTGTAACCTTCTAAAACTATATGGGGATTCCAAAACCATAAACTACAGGACAACGAATGGGAGGGAGAAAAGTGTCAACACATTTTTGGAAAATGGAAAGTGGAAGAAGGCATTAGTGGCCTTAAGAAAGCTGAATGCCAGATAGCACAGAAAGAAGTGTTGGTAAGAGATGGCTCATTGGTGTTACATAGTTGTAGACAACGCTGGTGCATGGAGGTGCCAGCTTCCATCATAGGAAAGTGTGAAGCAAGAGAGTTAGGTAAGTCTCCTTAACAAACAGAATCCCAGGTCCCCATCCTCAATCTTTGAAGCCAGAAAACTCTCCCACTCAGGCAGGAACTGGAGGATTATTACGTGAAAAACTTCCATAAAGCAGCTCTAATACGGGGTACCAGGCATAAGAGGGCTATACTGAAAACAAGGGAATGAAGTGGAAGTCTACGGACTGAGATATGAGATTCCCCATTCCACTACTACATCCTGGGTCCCTGAGTGATGTTAGTCAGGTGTATTCTTCCCAGAGAAGAGACTAGTTTCCTGGAAGAATCAAATGGCCTACTGGAAAGGTCTCTAGGCAGAGGTGTTTGAGAATCTCCCAACAGACAAACAACTTTCCTTAATCCCTTTTCTGGAAGATACTAGTTGATGTCGTCCACCAAAGTGAGGAAATAAATAAAAAACTTTTTAATAAAAGGATCCGGGACATAGGAGATCTGTCATAGGAGAGGGTTGGAGAGAGGTTCCAGGATGAAGCTGTGAGGTCGGGCCCCTGGTTCATACTGTATCACAAAAACAAAGGATTCCAGAAGGAAGAGCCCTGGAAAAAAATAATAGATTGAAGGAATACCTGGTGAGTTTGACCGCCTGGCTAATAATATTTAAATGAGTTTTTTAATTAAGTTGAATTAGTTTAAAGAATTGATAATAGAAACATAAAATGTTGGCAAAAGACAAAAAAAAAACCTACAATGAATAATTCTAGAAGAAAAACAACAGCAAAAAAAAAAAAAGGCAATTTGACCATGGTATACAATTTATCAGTGAGCCACATGACACAATTATTGAAGTAACCTAAGACCCATGTCATTTCCTCCTCTTAACACACCTCAGTGACTCCCCAGTTTTTTTAGGACACTCAAACTGAATTCCCTGACTTCAGTGAGTAAGCTAAACCCCAGAGATGTGACAACGTGTTCATCAAACCTGGAGTAAGCCTGTCTCCCACGTCACTGCTCCTTCCCCTGCCAGTCCAGGCAGCAGGAATACAGCCCCCACGCTTATTTCACTGTAACCTTTGTCCTGAAATCACCAATGTGTAGTTCCTGATCCCAAGAGCTATTCATTCGTATTCAGCTGTCCCCAACCCATTAAATAGAGATCAGAGGTCTGTTCCTTTGGTGTAGCTATGCTAAAACCTGTGAAGAGATTTGGGGCACTGGAATAAACTGCCATGAGGTGCCCACAGAGCCTGGGTAGGCTCTGGCCAGGCTCACTCACAGGATGTTTTTATCAAGTGTACTTCTTTATTCCCTGTTGAGAAGCCAGGAAATAATGGGCAATTTTTAAAAAGATAATGGGTACAAATGGCCCCTGAACCCTAGAACTCATGACTTAAGGATGCCTTGCTCTATCTCTGAACAGTGACCTGTGCTTTTCCATGCACCAAAGGTTCGAGCAGACTAGTGTTCTGGGAAAGCCATCTGCCCTTCTTGGCATTTATTCATTTGACCACCAGACATTTACTGGGTCTCTGACGTGTCCAGATAATGTGCTAGTTCTAAGTATGCAGTGATCAGCAAGGTGAACCAGTACCCTGGCAAGACTCTAGTGGATGTTGACAGAGCACAAATGCAAATGCAGAGTTGGTGGGTGAGAACAACAGCCTCATACACACCATATCACAACCACAGCCTTCCTGGCAAACCTTAGCTCTAATATTGTGACTCATTCAAAGCAGAAGCGGGCAGAAAGTTCCCAGTCATTGGAGGTGTTCCCAAACATTGATCATAGGTGGAAGATTCAAGCCTCAAGTATGATTTTAGATGGGAAGGGCTCTAAGATTCCTGTCCTTTTCTCTCTTTCAGTGCCTGACAACAATTCCCTTTTCTCACCCCTGTTAGAATCTTTTTGATTTTGAAACTGACATAAATTTTCTGTCATATCTACTGTCAACCCTGTTTCTAGCACAATGCTATGATAAAATAGGTATGCAATAAATATTTTAAGTCAAAGAAGAATGGATATACATTAAAAGTCAGAAAGAATAGAAAAAGAGACACTCGCCCTTCAAGACTAAAGTTCATACCATGTCAGTGAGTATTTCTGATTCATGAAATATATATGGCGCTTGGTAATCTATGAACTGCGTTGCCATACAGTATTGCAGTTGATACAACCACCCCATGGGGTAGGTCGGTGGTGGTATTATTACAGATCTTCCTCCATTTATGATGGGGTTGCATCCTAATAAGCCCATTGGAAGCTGAAGATATCCTAAATCAAAGTAAGTGTACATTCAATACACTTAACTTACTGAACATCACGGCTTAGCCTCACCTAGCTTAAACGTGCTCAGAACACCTACATTAGCCTACAGTTGGGCAAAGTCATCTCACACAAAGTCTATTTCAAAATAAAGTGTTGAATATCTCATGTAACTTGTTAAGTACTGTACTGAAAATGAAAAACAATAATCATATGAGTATGACGTGGTTGTAAGTATATTGATTGTTTTTCCTGTCATTAGCTAGATGACTGGTAACCTCACTACCGTCGCCCAACGTCAGAGAGCAAAGCATATGCAAATCACTAGCCCAGAAAAGACCAAAAGCCAAAATTTAAAGTTTGGTTTTCCACCATTGTAAAGTTGAAAAATCTTTAAGTCAAACCATCATGAGTTGGGAACTGCCTTATTATTAACGATAAATTAGCAAATGGAGGCTCTGAAATGTTAAGAGGCTTGCCCAAATTCAAGAGAGGATCGGAACCAAGTCTTAAATATTTCTGAAGCTCTCTCATGTTTCTTTGCCACCACATCACCTTTTCAAAGGATCTTTTTTTTTCAAAGGAAGGTAAATGTGTTTTTTTCCTCATTTAGATGGAGGACAAAAATATCAGAGGTGGAAATAAATCTCAGGTAAGGAATATATTTATCCATGAGCTCGTCAATGATGAATTTGAGGATACTAGGGAATCACTGCAGTCTGTCCATGGGAAGAGAAATGTTTGCATTTGGCAGGAAAAAAGGATGATGATATATAAAGGCCTGAGAGCCACCAGAAGATTTTGTCATTGCCTTCTGTGACATGATCTCTGCAAAGATTAATTGGAGCTTTCTGCACAGTGATGCTTAATCTCTGGGTTGGGGAAGTTAAATTTAAACATTCAAATGCTGGACAGAATTTCTCATCAAAGATGAGTTCTTGAGTCACAGATCCTGGTTCACAGAGACTGTGCAGCCAGGAGAAATTTGAACGGCACGACAAGGTATTTGGACAACCACACGTCACCTCGCCCAATCGGTGATTCTGGAAGGACTTTTTCTCAGGGAGGAGGAGTGAGTTTAACACTCTGCATAATATTCTCACCCTGAAAGATGAGGCAACCATGGGTTGGATGGCTCCAAACTGGGGTTTTGAGTCAGGTGGGAACAGTGTTTCCTCCTGCTGGGAAAGGGAGACTTTGAGGTTTCATCGCAAGTTTTCCCAGTCATTTTCATGCCGAAGAAATGGTACACTGCTTGGGAACTGAGTCTATCAGAAAGTCTGGGAGACTCAAAACTCTCATCATGTACTAACCCCTAACTATTGCATTTGGAACAGATAAGCAATGAGATTCTGCTGTATAGCTCACAGAACTGTTATCTAGTCACTTGTGATGGAAAATAATGGAGGATAATGTGGAAAAAAGAATGTGTGTGTGTGTGTGTGTGTGTGTGTATGTGTATGTATATATGTGTGTGTGTGTGTGTGTGTGTGTGTGTGTGTGTGTGTGTGTATGGGTCACTGCTGTACAGCAGAAATTGACAGAACATTGTAAATCAACTATAATTAAAAAAAAACTCCCATTAGGGAGTTCCCATTGTGGCCCATCGGAAACGAATCTGACTAGTATCCATGAGGATGCGGGTTCGATCTCTGGCCTTGATCAGTGGGTTGGGAATCCAGCGTTGCCATGAGCTTGGTGTAGGTCGCAGACGCAGCTTGGATCCCACATTGCTATGGCTGTGGCTGTAGGGTAGGCTGGCAGCTGTAGCTACCATTCAGCCCCTAGCCTGGGAACTTCCATATGCGGAGAGTGCTGCCCTAAAAAGCAAAAAACAAACAAACAAACAAAAAACCTCCAGTCAAATTAGCAAGAAAACAGCCTTTAAGCATTGAGAGGCCTCTTATCACCTCTTTCAAAGTACACCCAAGCCCTGTGGGCTGATCCCTGAGACCTTCCCCAGCTCTTCGCCCCTCCTCACTCAGCATGCCTCAAACAATAAATTGCATCAGCCAGGTCCTTTCTGTTCTTTCTCAAGACTAGACCTGGTTTTTTACTTTAGGCTTTTTGGGTGGCGGCAGGGTGGGGGGACCTCTTAAATGATTTTCCTCCTTTTTAGGTTTTTCTCTTTCTATTTCCTTTTCCTCATGCCTTCTTATTGCTTGTTTGTTGGTTGATTTTTGTTTTTAATTTCATAATCTTTTTTTTTAACGGAAGTATAGTTGCTGTGTTGAGTCATCCTTCTAAAGCAGACACAATCAAGTGGCTTCTCTGCCTCAAATCCATCAAAAGCTCTGTTACTGAGAGAGACAGAGAGAATCCCAAGTTGCTTGTGTCCCTTTCATGTCCTTCATAATCAGAGCCCAGCCTGCCTGGGGAACTTTCTCTTCCCCTTGCCCTCCTGCGCCCTCCCCTCCAAACACACTGCCGGACCCCCAGGTCCTATTGTACAGTCACTGTCCCCGCTGTCCAAGTTGCCCTGGTCAGCGCCCCAGATATTTAATCCCGATGCTCTTTTTGCCAGATCTGCCCTTCCTTCTCTCCACTCCAACCCCACCTATCAAAGCCCTCCTCATTTCTCAAGGTCCAGCTCAGGAGTTCCACTGCTGTGAGCCTTCCCAGAGCTCCCCAGACGGGGCTGCTGGTGTTCAATAGAATTCTGTTTACACTTCTGCCTTGAAATATCACAATTTGCACATTTTGGGGGACCTCGCCCATGGCATGTAGAAGTACGTGGGCCAAGGATCGAACCCAAGCCACAGCAGTGACCGGAGCTGGTAGACTGACAACACTGGATCCCTGACCCACTGCAGACTCCCACATGTATTTTCATTGTGTACCTGTGAGCCCTTCCCCCCCCCACAAGATCCTTGGGGATAGTTAATATGTTTTTTATCTCTATCTTTCCAGCATTTAGCCTGGTGTCCATTTCATAGTAGCCAACAAATGCTTGTTAAATTAGTCTGGAGGAATTGCAAGGAAGTGAATTGAAAAAACATTAACTGATTTAAATTGAAAACAGATTTGCACCACCAGGAGTGACTTAATCACTGCTTTAATCTATTGTTTAAACACACTCAGTCTCTCAAGGTCAATTCAAGCACACAGGAAGAAATTAAAAAAATCATAATCCTGCTATAAAGAAATAACCCTATTTTGTATTTTGGCACATATTCTTTCAGTATTTTGTTTGCATCTTAACAAATTTTATAAATGTATAAATTATAAAATGTATAAATGAATAGACAGAATCTTTATATTGAAATATGTCACACATAGAGAAAGTGAAAAAAAAATACAAATGTACAGTGAAATGACCGGAAGATGAACCACCAAAAGTCAAGAAATTAAACATTGCCTGAAGTTAATTAAACAAGCCCAGAAGCCTGGTGCATGCCTTCAGAAATGAATCAAAACCCCAAATCTGCAAAATAGATTATACCATGATTTGCAAAACATATACACTCTGCCAAATAGTATAAAACCATCACAGTGCAAATCATTTTAACACCAGCTCTTAGCGATTGCTTTACCACCAGCTTCTGGAATTATATTTTCCAACATAAAAACCACAGCAGTAGAAAGTCCTCACAGACTAAAGTGTTCCAAAGTTAAAAACACTATTTCAGCCATTCACCTAGTTCAAAAATTATCTTCAGTATTTTGCCCAGTGTTTGTTAACTTCTCTCCTAAAACTGTCCTAGGATTAACTCTGGTCCCTAAAGCCGTATATCAACCTTCTAATTCCCCTCAGAAGAGGCATGAAGGCGCCTCTTCTCAATCCCAACCCCCTCTGTCTTCCCTAATGGTAATCTGATTTTTGGTTATTGCTTCCTTTCTTTTCTCTATATTCACACCACCTAAGTACATATCCCTGAACACTGTAGTGTCTAGATTTATCTGTTTTTGAACTTTTTTTTCGGTCTTTTTGTCTTTTTAGGGCTGTGCCCGCAGCATACAGAAGTTCTCAGGTGAGGGGTCCAATCAGAACTGTAGCCACCAGCCTCCACCACAGCCACAGCAACGCAGGACCTGAGCTGCATCTGCGAACTACACCACAGCTTCTGGCAATGCTGGATCCTTAACGCACCAAGCAAAGCCAGGGATCAAACCCGAGTCCTCATGGATGCTAGCTGGGCTTACTAACTGCTGAGCCATGACAGGAATTCTGTTTTTGAATTAAAAAAAAAAATTATTATAGTTGATTTATAATATTCTGTCAATTTCTGCTGTACAGCAAAGTGACCCAGTCACATATATCTGTGTGTGTATGTGTGTATACACACATATATACATACATATATATATATATATATATATATATATATATATATATATACACATTCTTTTTCTCACATTATCCTCCATCATGTTCTATCACAAGTAATTGGATATAGTTCCCTGTGCTGTACAGCAGGATCTCGTTGCTTATCTACTCCAAATGGGAATAATTTGCATCTACTAACCCCAGATTACCAGTCCATTCCATTCCCTCCCCCTCCCTCTTGACAACCACAAGTTTGTTCGCTATTTCTATGAGTTTGTGTCTTTTCTGTAGATAGGTTCATTTGTGCCGTATATTAGATTCCAGGTATAAGTGATATCATATGGTATTTGTCTTTCTCTTTCTGACTTCACTTAGTATGAGAGTCTCTGTTTCCATGCATGTTGCTGCAAATGGCATTATTTTGTTCTTTTTTGTGGCTAAGTAGTATTCCATCATGCATATGTACCACATCTTAATCCGTTCATCTGTCGATGGTTGTTTCCACGTCTTGGCTATCGTGAATAGTGCTGCAATGAACATAGGGGTGCAAGTATCTTTTTCAATGAAAGTTTCATCCAGGTATATGCCCAGGAGTGGGATTGTTGGATCATATGGTAGTTCTATATTTAGTTTTCTGAGGTACCGCCATACTGTTTTCCATACTTGATTGTACCAATTTGCATTCCCACAAACAGTGTAGGAGGGTTCCCTTTTCTCTGCACCTTCTCTAGCATTTATTATTTGTAGACTTATTAATGATAACCATTCTGGCCAGTATGAAGTGCTACCTCATTGTTTTTGAACTTTATATGAATGGATTCATACAGTATGTACTTGTTTTGCTCAGAAATATGTTCTTAAAGCTCTCCGTGTTGCTCTGTGTAGTTATAATTTGTTCATTCCATTGCTGTACAGTATTCCATTTTACTCTCAGTGGACATCCTGGTTGCTTCCAGGTTCTACCTACTTAATGTTTGTATGAACATGCTTTCACACATCTCTTGGTGCATGGGCCCACACCTTACTGCTAGATACATACCTAGGGTAGAATTGCTGAGCATTTAGAATAGAAGGACAGGGTAACTTCCATCAATAAGATCGCGGTCTTATAAAGGAGACAAACATACTGTATATACCAAATCTTACCAATCAAGATATCATAGAAGTGCAAAGATAAGCAGCAAATGTTGGTCAGAATGTGAAACAACAGGAAATCTCATCATATCTCCTTTGGAAATATTTTGACATTATCTGTTAATGTTAAAGAAATACATCTCCATAACCCAGTAATTAGTCTACCTGGAATATTGCTAGAGTATGTTTCCCAGCCCCTCCTGAAACTGAGGAGAGGGTGCACATAACTGAGCTCTGGCTTTAGGAGTATGAGTAAGTAGTAATATGTGTCATTTCCAGGACTGGCCATAAAATCCTTACATATGGGATTGTTTTTGCTCTTTTTCCCAAGCCACTGACTATGAAAACCAAGTGTTGGTAAACTTAGGTGCATAAGAGCTTAGAAAAAGACAGAAGTTTCAAGCTATGGGGTTAATCCACTGCATTTGAGAAAGTGCAACTGAGTGGCTGAGCCCATTTGGCAATTACTTTTGATTACTGGCCTCTGATTATCTATCTGCTACCTAACTGTAGAGTTGGACTCTATACATAATAGTTTCAAAAGGATTTCAAATCATTCAGTAAACCCTTAATGAAACGCTGCGTGTCAGGAACTGGGCTTGGTAATAGGAAACAAAGTCAAATTTGACACCACCAAGGACCTACTATCAAGATGCTGAACTACACAGAAGAGTGACTAAATTCAATAGAATGGGGTGCCTGTGCTATAGAGGAGAAGTGAGAGGAGGGGGAGGAAACCCAGGTTCCTTCCATCGTGCGGCTCAGCCATCTTCACAAGGGAGATGGGAGGGGCAAGAAGTACACAGGGATCCAACAGAAAGTTTTAAGGAGAGTGATGTGAAAAGGAGAAATGAATAGGGAAGAAGGAAAGACTCCCTAAAGTAAATCAAGAAAAGAAGTAAGTACCGGCCTGGAAAAAAGAGAGAGATGGAAAGAGATGAGAAGGACCTTCCTGACAAAGAGAACAAAACATAAAGACCCAGACCATGAGAAAGGAAGGTGCATGACAGACCCTACAAATATGGTAGAAGTTCTTTTATAGACCTTTGCTTAACCAACGATTGGTTTAGCCGGTGCTCTCCATTTCCTGTGAAACATACTGACCAATGCCCATGCCACCTGGATGCTGCTGTCAGTGTATCTGCCCACTCTGCATCCTCCACTGAATTAGGTAATCATTTGTCCACACCTACATCTCTTCACTCCAGTCTTATTATGTATTTAGATAATGGCGATTATAATTAAATCATTGAATTAAACCCTGTTGAAGAGTATGAACTTCCAATGTGAAGAGAGTTGTTGTTTCTATGGAGACTTAGGGGAAAAGGTAAAGCAACAACAATAACAAAAAGACTTAGGGGAAACGTGAGAAACGTGTGGGAGAGACATCTGTAAAAGATGCAGGAAGAAATCATAAAAATTTGAAGTATGATAAACTTTGATTTTCAAAGGTCCTCAGGATCTTAGTCTACTTTAAAGGAATCAGTACACGAAATTGCAGAGAATGCAGTATAGCTGCAGCTTCCGCAAGAAAGTCAACAGATAACTCTAGTCTTGTGGAGCAGAGTTCATCATTCCCACTTTACAGGTGAGGAAGCTGAAGTTCAAACAAGATGATCTTGAAGATCTTTCTGGCCATAATTGTTCTGTGTAAATGAGCAGTGCATTCAAGTTGCATTGCTCATCCTTAACGTTTTAAAATGTCAGCCTATCACAACACTTGGCATAAAATGTAATTAAGAAATAATAATCGTTGTTATAAAAATAGCTAACATTTCTCGAGCACATGTTAAAATGAGCACTAAAATTTGCATTACTTTGGAGTTCCCATTGTGGCTCAGCATTAATGAACCTGACTAGTACTCATGAGGATACAGGTTCCATCCCTGGACTTGCTCAGTGGGTCAAGGATTCAGCATTGCTGTGAGCTGTGGTGTAGGTCGTAGACGTGGCTTGGATCTGGCATTACTGTGGCTGTGGTGTAGGCTGGCAGCTGCAACTCTGATTTCAACCCTAGCCTGGGAACTTCCAGTTGCTGAGGGTGTGGCCCTAAAAAGACAAATGAAAAAAGAAAAAAAATCTGCATTATTTTACTTAAAATTACAATAATCATCTGAAGAAGGTGTTATCATAACTCCCAGTTTATAGATCCAAAAACTGAGGCTGAGGGAGGTTAACAACCCAAGCTGATCTGTCTCCAAACCCAGGTGCCCCAGCCTCAGGTAATTTGCTTCTTCCCTGACTCCCCCCAACGCCTGCCTGCTGATGCCTCTCCTAAGTTATGTTGTGATCATTCTCTGTTCTTTGTTTCTTGTGTCTCCAACACTCACTCCAGGTAGGAGTGTCCTGGTGGGTTATAATTAGGCCCTGCAGTTTGCCAACTGGGCCAAAGTGGCTTTCATCCTCCCCTCACCTTCAGCATTAAGGGCTTCACCATCTGCCACCCAGCAAGGGAGCCTGAGATGGCACGCTTGCTTGAGGGGGTGGGCCTACAGGAGACCGCCTCCTAGAAATGCTGCTCAGAGAGGATTCAGGCCACATCCTTGGCCCCAGCAACGAGGGTGCAGAGAGCCCAGGATCCATCCAGGCTGAGAGTCACATCCAAAAAGGCCTGGAAGATAGGTTCATTTGTACCATATGGTAGATTCCACTTGTATGTGATATCAAAACAGAAACAGACTCACCAACATAGAGAACAGACTTGTGGTTGCAAGTGGGGAGAGGGAGGAAGTGGGATGGACGGGGAGTTTGGGGTTAGTAAATGCAAACTATTATGTTTAGAATCTGTAGGCAATGAGATCCTACTGTACAGTACAGGCAACTATATCCAGTCTTTTGGGATAGAACATGGTAGAAGATAGCATGAGAAAAAGAATATATATATATATATTCTTTCAGTCATATTTATATATGACTGGTCTCCACTATGCTGCACAGCAGAAATTGACACAACACTGTAAATCAACTATAATAATAATTTTAGGAGCTCCTGTCACTGCACAGCAGAACGAACCCGACTGGGAACCATGAGGTTGTGGGTTGGATCCCTCGCCTCGCTCAGCAGGTTAAGGATCTGGCGTCGCTGTGAGCTGTGGTGTATTGTAGGTTTCAGATGAGGCTCTGATGTTGCTGTGGCTGTGGTATAGGCCGGCCCCTGTAGCTCTGATTCGACCCCTAGCCTGGGAGTCTCCATATGCTGCGGGTGTGGCCCTAAAAAGCAAATAATAATGATAATTTTTAAAAATGTCTGGCAGAGATGGTCCATCAGCCAGAATGTTCATGCCAGGGAGAGTCAGAGTGGCCAAAACATGACCTCTGTTCTGTTCTCCCTGGGATCCAAACTTGTTACTGGCAGGACAGCGTTTAAACCAGAGGTAGGAATCATGAAGCAAAGGCAGCAGCTATAGGATCTGGAAGGGAACCTGATCACTGTCGAGCCTAAGCCAGATGTTTGTAGTTGGCCTAGCTCTCACTTCCTATTACCTGCTGAACCCAGAGCCGATGTTCTGGTCTCAGATTAGATGTTGTCAGCTTCCTTCAGGAAGCTTCCTTGACTCTGCAGATCAGACTGGGATCTCCTTGTATGCACACCCATAGTTCTGCACTCTCCGTAACACTCTCCATCTTTTTATACACATGCTGACCTCTCCGTTTGACTCAAAATTAGTCCTGCTCACAAGCTATAGCCCAGCATGCAGGGCAACATCAGTAAATATTTGTCAAGTAATTAGGAAGCAGCCTCAGTTCTCCTGGGGAGCTGGGACTGAGAACTCTGTGGGTGCAGTTGAGTCCCAGCCTCCGTCTTTCACCCAATTTCAGGGCTCCCGACTCCCCCATATAAAGTCCTTAAAGACCCTCCTACTGCCCAGAGATCCCAAGGTGTCCTATGCAGGCAGGACTTTCCTGGGGTGACAGTCACTTACCCAGGTCCCTCCTCTACCCTCTGCATCCTCAGAACACCTTCAGTCCATATCTCACAGGGTCATGGGGAAGAGTCCAGAAAAAATGAGTCCTCGCAGTGTTCAAATAACTGATAACAAAAATGCTGCCCTCCAGGAGTATTTCCATGAAAACAGACGAGCTGTAGAGATAAGGGATATGATGCTTTCATCAGTCTCTACGCTCTGTTCTTCAATCTACTGCCTTTTGTGACCTTGACAGTTTGAAGGTTATTTTGTAGAATGTCCCTCAGTTCAGGTTTGCCTCATGTTTCCTCATGATTGTATTTAGAGCATGCCTGTTTTGTCAGGAATGCCACAGAAGTAATGTTTGTCCTTCTCAGTGGATCATTGCAGGACATATGAAATTTCACAATTATGTACATTTTTGTACTTACTGCAGTGTACGTGTTTTCACCAGGGCAGGATGATGGGTGTCTTCCTGCGGAGGAGCTCCAGCACAGTGTTGTGACTGCTCAGAGCAGTGAGGACTGTGGGTTTTGTCCGTACTGGGTGGGAAAGAGGGCCATGATGGCCAGGACTGTCTGCCTTGAGTGCAGGTCACCAAAAAGACATACCAGTATCATAAATGCAGTTTCCCTCCTTGAGGTCATTCAGTCTTGATATGAAACCCAAGGGGTAGGCAGGTCAGGAATCCGTACACATGCTTCACACACTTTTGCCAAGGAGGAAGCGAAAGGCAAAGACCCATACTGGGTTGATTGTAGGTAGAAAGCAGTGAAAGATTTATGCACTTAACAAAGAGGGCACCCTTGCGTGGGAGAGTGTTTTTGAATTTCACTTCACCTTTACCAAAGCCTTTTTTCAAGGAATGAATTTCATCCACAAGGATGAATGACCTTCCATTTCCCTGCTATAAAAAGGCTTTTAAGGAAATGTATGAATTCAATTAAAATGAGAAAATTTGGGTTGAGTTGCTAAGAAACAAAACCCTATTTGTGGCCATAGGAGATTGTGCCAATAACTTCTGGTTATAGATGGGTTTCCTTGGAAACAATTCCTGGGAATTCTTAAGTATTAACGCTGAGCAACAATAAAGTCTTCATAATAGATGGAGATAAGGGCAGTAAAAATGAATTGCTAATCTAGCAAATTAGCCAGCTATAAAGATAAGATGTACCTGTGAAAAATGATACTCAAATACAGTAACCTCTTCTCGATCTCTTCTCTGTTCTGTTTTATTCTGTTGTTTTTTCTTTAGATAAAAGTAATTCAAATTCATGGGAAAATGATTCTAACAGTAAGGAAGAGAATGACATGAGAGGCAGAGCTGTCCTTTTTTTCCCCTCTACCCCTGGGACTCGTCCTC
Organism: Catagonus wagneri; assembly: GCA_004024745.2. Taxonomy (NCBI): domain Eukaryota; kingdom Metazoa; phylum Chordata; class Mammalia; order Artiodactyla; family Tayassuidae; genus Catagonus; species Catagonus wagneri. The sequence goes on from PVHT020000035.1 coordinate 6,776,480, forward strand.
AGAGTTAGCCACTAGCTTCTTAGGTGTCCTGGGAGATATTTTCTTTAGAGACACCAGCATGGATATGTATATCTTTATCTTATACAAATGAGAATTGTATATCTCATTCAGAGACTTGTGATGTTTTTTTCCTCTCATAAAATGTCACAGAGATCTTCTCGTGTCAGGACATAAAGATCTGCTTCTTTGTCCTTGATACGTGCGTGCGCTCCAGTCTGGACAACACCGGAGGAAAGTGTATTTAACTCATGCTTTAGTACTGAGTTAGAGTGCTTTTACTGTTTGACTCTTGCAAACAGTGTTGCAATAAACAGCCCCAAGTATATCTTTGCAGATGCATGAACATATAGCTTTAGGGTAAACCCCTAAAAGTCAAATTTCACATGTGTGTTTTTAATATTATTGCCAAATCACCCTCCAAATACATCACACTAATTTATTCCCCTATCAACAGCAGAGAAGTTTTCCTATTTCTGGCCACACTCCTATCCCTAAGCAACACAGGGCATCAGGAACCTAAAGGTCTATGATATCTCCCTTTTTACTTTTGGCATTTCTTTTATTTTGAATGATATTATGCATCTTTTTATATGTTTATTGTCCATTGATGTTTCCCTGTATAGATGACCTGTTTGCGGCCTTCTGCTCACTTTTCTATTGAATTATCTTTTTCTAATTGATGCCTAAGTACCCTTTGCTTACTGAGAAAATTAGTCCTCTATGTGTCCAAATATATTTGCCTTTTTTCTTTGAACAAGGACATCAGTTCTTCCAGCCTTGGGGGGTTGTTCTAAGCCTCAGTTAAGATGCTGTATGTGGGAGTTCCCATCATGGCTCAGCAGAAACGAATCTGACTAGCATCCTTGTGGACGAAGGTTTGATCCTTGGCCTCACTCAGTGCGTTAAGGATCCAGTGCTGCCGTGAGCTCTGGTGTAGGTCACAGATGAGGCTCAGATCTGGTGTTGCTGTGGCTGTGGTGTAGGCCAGAGGCTACAGCTCCAATTCAGCCCCCAGCCTGGGAGCCTCCATATGCTATGGGTGTGGCCTTAAAAAGCAAAGAAAAAAAAAATGCTACGTATGAAAACGTTTTTACTGATGCAAGATCCTAGCTAATAGATATTGTTTTTCTTGATTTCGTTCTCATGAAAGTAGGAGAGTCTGGTAGAAAAAAGGCACACACTTTGGAATCTGAAGAATCCAGCTCAAATCCCAGCTCTGCCACTCCTTGCTGAGGTAGAGGGATTGATCAGGGGCCCTAATTAGTAGCCTCCCTCCAACTGGGCCATTAGCTTTCTAACCTTCAGGCCCCTACCACTCTAACTCCACCCTTGACGGTGTGACTTGTATTGTTGGTGCAGCGGTAGCAAACGAAGCAGAGACATGAAGAAGTGCCCCCACATTTCTGCTTCCTCTACGGCTTATCTGCCGTCACTGTGAAGTCATGCTCAGGTTACTCTGAGAAGAAAGACACGTGGAATAGATGACTACCCACTAGTTATCTCAGCCAAGTCTTCAGATGTGTGAGAGCCCAGCCAAGATCAGCAAAATCAGAGTTCCCGTCATGACTCAGGGATTAACAAACCTGACTAGCATCCATGAGGATGCAGGTTTAATCCCTGGTCTCGCTCAGTGGGTTAAGGATCCGGCATTGCCATGAGCTGTGGTGAAGGTCACAGACACAGCTCAGATCCTGCATTGCTGGGCTCTGGCATAGGCCCATGACTACAGCTCTGATTGGACCACCAGCCTGGGAGCCCCCAATACGCCGTAGGTGCAGCCCTAAAAAGACAAAAAAAAAAAAAAAATCAGCAAAGTCATTCAACTTCCCAAGAACTCATGAGTGGTAATAAGCCACTGATGGGGGTGGGCTGGGGAATTTTGTTGTGCAGCAATAGCTAATGGATAGCCTATGTAATTAAGCACTATGCCTCTCAGTTTTCAAAGTTATAAATTGGGGATCTTTATCAACTTCATAGGGATATTGTGGGAAATAAAATCACATTTATCCTAGTCATAATGACAGCCCCAGGGAGGAAACTCAACCACAGGTAGTGTTTGGGAAAGAGCTGCAAGGGCCTTGGGCAGTTGACTGTGCAGCCCTACAGTATAACCCGATACATTTATCTTTCAGATCTGCTCAAATTTCCAAATGTACCAACATTGCTTAAAGGTACATCCTTTAGCAAGCAACTTAGCCTGTCTGGGTTTCTTACAGTCTCCTCCAGCTCCCCTCAGCTTTTCTACCTGGCACACTCTCTTGACCTTATTCTGGATTTGAAAGGTTTGCCTTTGACTCTTTTTTCAGAGACCTGAGTTTTCCCTGTTCTCCCAACCAGAGGGTATCCTTCAAACCTATGTCAGAGTAAAGTTCTAAAATGCAGGTTTAGGTAGTTCCTACCATGGTGCATCAAATTAAGGATCTGATGTTGTCTCTGCAGCCACACAGGTTTGATCCCTGCCTGGTACAGTGGGTTAAGAATCCAGTGTTGTTGCAGCTGTGGCGTAGGTTGCAGCTGTGGCTCAGATTCAGTCTCTGGTTCAGGAACTTCCATATGCCACGGGTGCAGCCAAAAAAGAAACAAAATTAAATTGAATAAAATGCAGGTTTACTTTTGCAATTGACCACTTAGCCCTCAGAGGTTTGCCCGGGCCTTGAGAAAGAAATCCACTCTGCAGTGCGAGGAACCCAAGTCCCTTGTAGCCTTTCTGGCCTCTTCCCTCAGCTCCTGTGCCAGCTGATATGTTGTCACACAGCTCCCAGAATTTGCGTGCCTGGGGTCTCAGGACTTCAGACATGCTGTTTCCTGTTCTCTGCAGCCTGCTCTCTATCACCAGCTCCAGCTTGGATGCCTTGTCAATTTCCATCTCTAGAGGGTTTCTCTGACCCAGAGTTTCTGAAGCTCAGTGCTGTCGATGCATGGGGCCGGACAAGACTTTGCTGTGGGGTGCTTTCCTGTATTATAGAATGTTTAGGAGCCCCCTCCTCTGGCCCTACCCAATAGATTGTAGCATCACCCCCTCCCTACTTCTGACAACCAAATATCCCTTGGGGACAAAATCACCACTGGCTGAAAACTAATGCTCTAATTCTCTTCTCATCCCCACCCCCAAAGCAAATTGAATGCTCTCACCCCTCCTGGACCTAATTGTACTCAAGGAAGTATGGCACGATGTGGTACATGTCTGTTACCAGTCTGTGTTTGCCATTGAACTGTAGGATAGCTGAGAACAAAAACTGTGCCTTTGATTCCTGTATCCCTAGGTCTTTGATCTGCTTCTGGAACAGGGAAGATGCTTAATGAACATCCATTAAAGAAGTAAGATAGAACAGCAATGTAGAAATGAGGAATGGAGTTTCCCAAACCTGGTTGCACTTTACAGTCAGCTGAGGATATTTTAAAAATACAGATTCCTAGATGTAAGCCCAGACTCCTGAATAAATATCTCAGGGAGTTAAAAACCCAGTAATATTAATTATTTAAACTCTGAGGTAATTCTAGAGCAGCTGTGAGTGAAACACATCCCTAGAAATCCTTCTTCCCAAAAAGGTAAACGGTTGCTGTATAAAGTGATTAAAGAAATTGCTAAAGAAGGACAGAGTTGGAGGAATCACACTATACTATACTATAAAGCTACAGTCATCAAACAGTATTGTAGTGGCACCAAAACAGACACATAGATCAGTCAAACAGAACAGAGAGCCCACAAGTGAACCCGCATTTATATAGGCAATTAATCTACAACAAAGTAAGAATATACAATGAGGAGAAGACGGTCTTCAGTAAATTGTGTTGGGAAAACCAGACGGCTACATGCAAAAGAATCAAACTGAACTACTCTCTTACACCACACACAAAATTAAGTTCAAAATGCATTAAAGACTTTCATGTAGGACCTAAAACCATAAAACTTCTAGAAGGAAACATAAGCAGTATGCTCTTGGACATTGACCTTAGTAATATTTTTTGTATGTATCTCCTCAGGCAAGGGAAGCAAAAGCAAAAGTAAACAAATGGGACTACATCAAACAAAAAAGCTTTTGCATGGTGAAGGAAACAATCAAGAAAACCAAAAGCTGCATACCGAATGGAAGAAGATATTTGCAAACAGTCTCAAATGATAAAGGGTTAATATGCAAAATATACAAAGAGCTCTTACAATTCAACGTCAGATAAAAAACAACCTGATTAAAAGCTGAGCGGAGGATCTTAACAGACATTTTTCCAGGGATGACATAGAGATAGCCAACAAGCACAGGAAAAGATGTACGAGATCATTAATTATCTGGAAAATGCAAATCAAAATTACAATGAGATATCACCTCACACCTGTCAGGATGGCTATTATCAAAAAGATAAAAATAATAAATGTTGGTAAGGATGTGAAGAGAAGGGAACATTCATGCTCTGTTAGTGGGAATACAAATTGGTGCAGCCACTATGGAAAACAGTATGGAGATTCCGCCAAAAATTAAAAATAGAACTACTGTATGATCCAGCAATTCCAAAGAAAATGAAAACACCAGTTAGAAAGGATAGACACACCCCTATGTTCATTGCAGCATTATTTGCAATACCCAAGATATGGAAGCAACCTAAGTGCCCATCAAAAGATGAATGGATAAAGAAAATGTGATAAATAGGTAGAGAGATAGATACATAATCTCAATGTAATATTACTTAGCCATAAAAAAGAATGAAATCTTGCCATTGACAAGGATGGGCAAGAGGGTATTATTCTAAGTGAAATAAGTGAGACCGAGAAAGAAAAATTCTGTGTGAATTCACTTATACATAAACTCTAAAAATACAAAACATGAACACACTTAACATAAACAGGTGTTGCCGGAAGGGAGGGAAGTAGGGGGAGGAAAGTAATAGGTGAAGGAGATTAAGAGGTTCAGACTTCCAGTTGCAAAATAAATGAGTCACAGGCATGAAATGTACAGTTTGGGGGAAATAGTCAATAACTAGGTAATATCTTCGTATGGTGACAGAGGAACTAGACATGTAGGGGTGATCATTTTGTAATGGATAAAAATATCGATTCACTATGTTGTTGTGCACAGGAACTTTCATAGTGTTGTAGGTCAATTATACTTCCAAAACAGACAAACTCATAGAAAAGGAGATCAGATTTGTGTTTACTGAAGGCAGGAGTGAGAAGAGGGAAACTGGATAAAGGCAGTCAAAATGTACACCCTCCCAGTTATAAGATAAATCAGTCCTAGAGATGTATGTACAACATGATAAATGTAATTAACACTGCTGTGTGTGTTAATGTGAAAGGTATTAAGAAAGTAAATTCTAAGTGTTATCACAAGAAACAATTTTTTTTCTATTTCTTTAATTTCATATCTATATGAGATGGGGATAGAGTGTTTGCTAAATTTATTGTAGTCATCATTTCATGATGTATGTAAGTCCAATCATCATGCTATACACCCGAAACTTATACAGAGCTGTATGTCAGCTATATCTCAATAAAATGGGCAGAAAATATTGTTTAAAAGAGTTCTCAAGAAACTTCCAGAAAAGGCTTGGAGGTCCTCTCTATATAGTCAGGATGACCCTCCCCCCACCAGTCGGAATGGCAGGTATAGTTTATAAGTATTCCTGGAGTTCCTGTCATGACTCAGTGGTTAACAAATCTGACTAGTATCCATGAGGATGCAGGTTCGATCCCTGGCCTTGCTCAGTGGGTTAAGGATCCAGTGTTGTGTGAGCTGTGGTGTAGGTTGCAGATGTGGCTCAGATTCTGCATTGCTGTGGCCATGGTAAAGGCCGGCAGCTGCAGCACTGATTCGATCCCTAACCTGGGAACCCCCATATGCTGTGGGTGTGGCCCTAAAAAGCAAAAAAAAAAAAAAAGAAGAAGAAGAAGAAGTGGAAGTATTCCCTTTGGAGGCAGAACTTTTAGTCTGCCTTGGTTTTCTGTTCCCATGGCCCACCTGCGGCCCAGAGTCCTGCCCCTCAGCCTCTGAGGAGCACAGGTGGCTCCTGGCTCCTTCCTCTTTCCTAACAGAATTTAGGAGAATTTGGTGGTAGAGGATACAAAGTATCAGCTTACCCCAGAAGAGGTGGGTGAGGGCCTGGGGCTAAAAACAGCACTATTTATTATGAACGTATACACCATGCAAAGCCGGGCTTAAAGTACATTTAAGACTAGTAGAGTTGTGGTTGATGAAAAATCTCTTAGCAAGAGGGCCACAGAGGTCAGGCCTGAAAGAATGACTGATGGCCAGGAATTCATCAGGAGGCAGGGCGGTGGGGGTGGAACTAGATTAGGAAGCTGGCAGGCTTGAAAAGAACATCGTCATTCACTCTGCCTGACAGGCAATGAGTAAATGTTACCGGGATGGGGCCTTGTCAGCAATCTGAGCAAGCAGGAAGCCCTCTCTCTCTCTCTGCTGTCTCTGGCATCTTTAATGATATTATAACATTGTGAAAGCTAGGGCTCTGTCAGAATGCTTTTCAGTCCAGGATGTCTGTATTAGTTTGCTAGGGCTGCCATAACAAAGTACCACAGACTGAGTGGCTTAACACTCTTCAGCCTCCATTAGAACAGCCTAAGGCATCTATCTGTGAGGGGAGGGGTGGTAGTGGTTAGGGTTATAATGTTAACAATTCCATATTCTGCTTTAGACATTCAAAGTAAATCTTCTCATCTACAGCAAGAAAACAGATTGAAAGTCAAACTTCGTCAAGAGAAGAAAAGAGTAGCTTAAAATTGTCTGTTTCCACCTTTAAAATATAAGATATAGGAGTTTCCGTCATGGATCAGTGGTTGGCAAACCCAACCAGTATCCATAAGGACACACATTCGATCTCTGGCCTCACTCAGTGGGTTAGGGATCCGGCCTTGCTGTGAGCTGTGGTGTAGGTCACAGACGTGGCTAGGGATCTGCGTTGCTGTGGCTTAGGCCTGCAGCTGCAGCTCTGATTCAACCCCTAGCCTGGCAACTTTTATATGCCACAGGCCTTAAAAATAAAAAAAATATTATTTTAAATATATATAAGATACAAAGCACAGAAGATGAGATCAGCTTTGCTTTATGCCCAGAGTGAGAAGGTAGTTCACCTCTCAGGTAGTTATAAACATTATGATTAATATTTAATATCAGGGTATTAATAGAAATAATATCTTTCATATGTTCAATGATTACAAATTCACAAAGGGTTTTCACATCTTTTGCACATTTATGTCTCACTTTCCCTAAAGTCATGTTTTTATTCCTATTTTACAGATGATGAAAGTGAGGCAAGAATAAGAATCAAGACAAGATCATCTTTCCTGGACATGGAAGGAAGGTGAGGTATATTCCAAAGGGTCCCAATAGGAGGATTCTTGTCCAGATTCTACCTGGGGACAGAGCAAAGGGGTCAGTGGTGTAAGGGACAGCCTCCCTCCGTCTTAGTCAGAAGTCATCATCGCTCATCATCACCTTCACCGCCATCATCGACCAGCATTGGCTCCATCATGTACTAGACAAAAAGGGATCACAGGGGGTAATTCAAGGTTCCTGCCATCAAGACTCTTACAACCCACCATGTGATTTTTGGCAAGTTGCTGAGCCTCAGGTTTCTCAAACTGCAAATCCAGATAATAAGGTTGTCTATCTCTGAGAGACTGAAAATGTAGTAATTTACAAACGTGGAGCCATTTTCTTGCTTTGCCCAGTTCATTTATTGAAGAGGCAGAGTTGACAAAAAACAGTCTATGCTTCAGTTGGCCAACCTCAGCGGAATGAATAAAACTGTCCCTCTAACTTGGCAGAAGATGATAAAGATTTCATTGAAAGGAGCAGTCACAGTTTGTGTTGGAGCCCGGGGACCTGGTCCTAGCCCAGATAGTGGTCTCTGGACAATTGGTTTATCTATAAAAGAGGGACTAATAATGAATATTGATACTTCTATGTAGAGTTTTTGTGATGAACAAATGAAACCAAGCCTCTGTTAAGTTGAAAAGTAAGCAGCACCTATTAGCATCTTCAGCTTCACCAGCCTAGGAGTTAATCATAATCTTGTTAATTTTCATACTAACTTCTGACAGTGGGTAAATTCCTCTGCCAGTTTGATTAAAGGAAGTCAACTTTTTCCAAAATCCTACTTCCCAAATATTTGAGGGGAATTCCAAGGAATGTGTTTACTCCTATCTCAGAATCAAGGAATTTGGTCACTCTGTGCAATGGCCAGCTCTGCCCCAGATCCTGAGAGTTCCACAGAGAATCTGTGCCAGCTCCGAACCTGAGCCCCAAAAGCCACTGTTGATGTGGGACAAGCCACTGCACCCCTGAAGCCAGGAGGAAACAGCTCTTTCAGTGTTTTGTGCAGGTGGCAGGGAGGGCTCCCACCACGGGAATGCTTGAGCCCAAAACATCCTAATCACTAGTGATGCGATGCTTGCCTTCCAGCATTCATACCAACCTGAATGAGCGCTGACATTAGCTTCTCCACGCATCCAGAACCAGTTCTTTCCAGCATTCAGACTTTTCTTGGGATCTGTCCTCTGTCTCATTTCTTCTTTTAGGGTTATCGTTTTCAGCTGGTGGCAGTTTTACACACACCCCCTCCCCAGCGTACATTTGGCCATGTCTGAAGACATATTTGGTTGTTACAACTGAGAATGAGGGCTGCTAATGGAATTAAATTCATAGAGGCCAAGGATGCTGCAAAACATCCTATAATTCGCATCAAAGAATTACCCACCCAAAATGTCCATAGCACTAATGTTGAGAAACTCTGTCTTTGGGTATTTTTTTTCTCAGAAATTCTGTTATTCCCCCTTCTGACTTGGCCCCCATAGAATCTATTCTTATCCATCAAGCATGTTTTTTTATGTCTAAGGTGAATAGGACTTAACTCTTAGTCCCAGTGCTTGGTCCTCCTATAAATTAGCAGATAAAAATAATTATGTATTGGGGTTTTCTGCTAACTATTCACCTCATGGCATATAAGCTCCAGCCCCTGCCCACTTCTGTTATTTATATTTACAGATTCTTCCCTTCAACAAATACTTGGTGAGCAACTACTGTGTATTAGACGACTAGCCAGCCAGGCATTGCCCTGGCCCTTATGGAGGATACGGGATGGTTGGAAAATAAAACAGTAAACAGATGAATATGTAATTACAAACTTTAACACATAGGTGAAGGAAAGGCAGTGGCTACCGTGAGTGCAGAGGCTGGAAAGGACAGCATTTAGGTCAGTAAGTTAGAGAATGTCTCCTAAAAGAAGTAAATTTGGGGTGGAAGGCTGAGGGAGGAAAAGAAGTGAGTCCAGTGAAGAGAGAAGGGGGAAAGAATAAGTATAGAGGGCTCTTGAGTGGGGAAGAGATTGTGCCATCAAAGAGCAGAACAAAGACTACGTGGCTAAGTGTGCTGTGTTCTCATTTCTATTTTTTTCAAAGGCTGCTCTGGCTGTCATGTGAGTGATGGGTTCAGGGTCACCAGTGGAAGTGGAAGTGAGACACCCATGAGAAGGCCAGTGCCATCGTCTGGGAGGTGGACGGGGGTGTCCAGGCCCACAGGCTAACAGTGAGGACAGACCCGGAGGTCTGAGGCAGTGGAAGTCTCTAGTGCCTGGATACTAGGGGTACCAACTGTCACAGCCTGCACAGCTTCAGAGACTTGCTGCTCATCAGAAATCAGCCTTCCCCTTTCCAGCTCAGCATTTCTATCAGGGAGGAACCACGCACATCACAGGTTGGTATCTTTTCCTACATTGTACTTGGGGATTTTACTGTTTCTTCAGTTGGTTGAAGTACTGAGTGGTTTTTATTTATTTGTTTGTGGCTGTGGGGATGGAGGGGGGAGGGTAATGAATGACTTGTCGCCAAACCCAGTTTCCTGTGCTTTCAGGAGCCATTCATCATCCTCTCGGGTTGGTCCCATTTATTCCTGGAATCGGGCTGACCAAGAGCATCCCTCAACCAGAGTCTTGGGCTCTTCTCCCTGGAAAACCGTACTGTTGGGCCTGGGCAGAGCCTCCTGAGACTTCGACTTCCTTAATCTCAAGTCAGGCCCCACCATGGCAATTAGTTGGGCAACAGACAAGACCACTGTCCCACCAAGCAGGCCTACTCTCACAAGGACAGCCAGCACCGAAGAGCCTGAAGTCACAAGGAAATCAGCTCATCTGCCTTCGCTGTCCTGGTGGTGACTGTCATCTCTGCAGAGGGCCCATCCAACACGTCTGGACCACTGCCGTCCAGACCAGAAGGAATCGGCGGGCCTGAGCCTAGACCCGGGGGACTGAAGAGACTGTGCCTAGGCGGGGATGACCAGCTTGGGAATATCTGAGCCCTGGGGGCAGAGTGCAGAGGACACCAGCAGCTCAACTGTGTTCAGGTAAGTGCCAGGAGCCCACTCTAGGGGAAGCCCAGATAGGAGGTTTTAATGAGCACCCAGGTAGTGAGGCCCAAGAGATAGTAAAAACCATAGTTCCTGCCTCAGGGTGCTGACATTTGGTGCAAGAAATGCACAGGTAGGTTAATACGAAAATGATGAGTCCTATGATGGAAGTGAACGTAGCATTAAGGAGGGTGGGAAGAGAGGAAGAAGCTCCCAACTCTACCAGGGTATATCCAGGGAGACTTCAGGAGGAGGTGATAGCACTGTGTTCCACAGACAGCCCTCCGGAACCACCAGGCTTTAATTAACTGCACTTAGAAAAACAAACAGAAATATCACCAGCACATTTTTAAGGGTATACCTTGTTCCACTAATTCATTTAAAAAGAATGATCAAATGAAATTAATTTCCCTCATGGATTTTTCTCTCATAAAATTATCCCTGAGGGGTGAGTTTTCAAATAGAAAAATACCCCTTTAAAGACAGATTGCTTTACATTTGGCATTTAAATCCAAGCTCCAGAAGTATCTGTGCTGCACAGGAAATCCATCCTTCAGGTGTACCTGAGATTTCAGGGAACAGGAGCTTTGTTGAGAGGAGATAACAGATAAAAGGTGGGGTGACCCACACCTTCCCAGCCCTGGTCTCATTTCCAGGATGAATGAATGGGGGCTGGAGGCAGCAATAACCCCCATTTGGCGATTAGCCCGTGGCTGCAGGATCAGGGTGAACTTCCAGAGCCCTGATCAAAAACTCCTTACCAGAAATAAGAAAATTCTGGGATGATATTTTTTTTCTAAAAGCTAACTTTTGAGGAAAATTTTAAGTGTCACACTTCATTCTGTTTGTCTTGGAGAGAAAACATAATGCAAGTTAACCATGACAAATAAGAATTAACGCTCCACTTCCCTCCTCCCAGTTTTTGGAAAAGGAACTAGTAAGTTGACTCATAGATGCTCACTGGGCAGTCACTTCACTGGGGTCCCTGAACTCTGCAAGGCCGGAGCGGGTGAAGAGCAAATGGTGGCAGGAGTCAGGGGAAAGAAGAGCATGGTATTAATTTATAGAACATAATATTTGGGAGTTCCCTTCGTGGCTCAGTGGTTAACAAACCTGACTAGCATCCATGAGGATGTGGGTTTGATCCCTGGCCTTGTTCGGTGGGTTAAGGATCCAGTATTGCCAGAAGCTGTGGTGTAGGTCACAGACACAGCCTGGATCCTGTGTTGCTATGGCTGTGGTGTAGGCCAGCAGGCCAGCAGCTGTAGCTCCAATTCGACCCCTAGCCTGGGAACCTCCACATGCCGTGGGTCCGGCCCTAAAAAGCAAAAAAAAAAAAAAAGAAAAAATTGCCATTCACAAGGCCTCTTATGTCACCTCATGTAAGTCTCTTCAATAACTCCCTGAGGTCATGGGAACAAAGCAACTCACCAATTTATTAACGAACTGAGAGGGGATTCAAATAAATTCATAAAATACATGAGCTATGAAATCAACAGATGCTGTTCTGACACTGAGATGCAACTGTAACAAAAAAACAAAATTCAGATCACAAACGAATGCAGTTGCTCCTGAAAAGACTGAGATAAATTCCAAGTAGAAGTAATAAATAGGTTCCTGGATTATTTGATAATCCAATTACTGAAGAAGGAATCATATAAATATATTGAAACATTTTTTTTGCTGGTTGACACATTGACAATGACAAACCAATTAAAGAAGACTCATTTTAGGAGTTCCCATCATGGCTCAGTGGAAATGAATCTGACTAGGAACCATGAGGTTGCAGGTTTGATCCCTGGCCTCACTCAGTGTGTTAAGGATCCAGAGTTGCCATGAGCTGTGGTGTAGGTCACAGATGTGGCTCAGATCTGGTGTTGCTGTGACTGTGGCTATGTCTGTGGCCGGCAGCTATAGCACCGATTCGACCCCTAACCTGGGAACCTCCATATGTCGCAGGTGCAGCCCTGAAAATTATTTCACAGAGCGTTTAATACAAGTACTATACAAGAACACTTGAGTACAACTTATGTATACATATCTTTTTAAACTTGATAGAAGTTCTCCCAAACTGACAATTCTAAACACTTATACAATGTTAGTAGAGCTAAAAAAAAAAAAAAAATACCCTCAATACTCTTAGCAATGAAATAAAAATTTTGATCAGCATGCAAGAGGAAGGAATATTGTATCTATTCTCCCTATAGACAAAGACTGTACAAAATCATCATTCTATAGAAAGGTAATCAGAGAGTAATTAGCCAAAAAGCTAAGAAAAAGAGAGTATTATTGAGGTATGCCAAATAGTTAAATAATAATATATATATTAGTTTTCTAAATTATGTGATGGGAGTTCCCATCATGGCACATTGGAAACAAATCCGACTAGGAACCATGAGGTTATGGGTTCGATCCCTGGCCTTGCTCAGTGGCTTAAGGATCTGGTGTTGCCGTGAGCTGTGGTGTAGATCGCAGATGTGGCTCGGATCTGGCATTGCTGTGGCTGTGTCTGTGGCCAGCAGCTACGGCTCTGATTCAACCCCTAGCCTGGGAACCTCCGTATGCCGTGGGTGCAGCCCTAAAAAGACAATAATAAATAAATAAATAAATAAATAAATAAATAAATAAATAAATAAAGTGATTATTTATTATTTATTTTAATGGCTGCACTTTCAGCATATGGAGGTTTCCGGCTAGGGGTCAAATCCCAGCCACAGCTGCCAGCCTATACCACAGGCCACGGCAATGACAGATCCAAGCCACATCTATGACCTACACTGCAACTTCTTTTTCTTAAGAGCCCTCAAATTATATAAGTTTTAGCCCTCACAAAACCTGGACCTTCCCCTGATTTATGCCCATTTCACAGGTGAGAAAACAAACTCTGGCAAAGTCTTGCCTTTACCGTGGGTCACACTGTTAGAAAATGACAAAGCCAGGACACAGAGGCAGTGCCTTTCCTTCCTCATGATACTGGCTGAATACATTAGATAAAACCCTACATTTCCTCTGCAGAGGCAGAAAGAAAGACAGAGCATTTGAAAAACGCAGAGGACTCGTTCAGGTTTCTAAGAGGGAACTCAGCGTGGCTTCTGGTGTCCATCCCATCCCCCTCAGGGCCCTTGTCTGAACAAAAGAGTTCAATTTACAGTTGGCAGTGGAGTCCCTATCCCAGACTCAGAGTCAAGTACGTCCATGGGAGGTAAAGACCGGGCCCAGCCAACGTGCTCTGGGAATTCCTGCTCGCAGGTTTTTCCTGAGCATTGCCAGGCACTTACCCACATAAACATTTCTCTTTTTTTTTAAGGACAAGCAGATAGAATACTCAGAGTGGCCTGCCTAATATCGCAGGGCTGGTAAGAAACAAGCTGCCAGCCAGAGTTCCTCCAGAGCCCTCTCCAGTTCTCCAGGAGGCTGTGGAATTCAGAAAGATCCAGGCCTGAAGGCAAAGCCGGAGAACCATTAATGGAAAGTAGAGAGGTGGGTAAATAGTAAATAGTCTTCTTGTTCTCTCTATTCCCATTGAAGTCTGGGACGGAGTCCCTGCTGTGGCGCAGTGGGTTGGGAGTCCGTCTGCAGTGGCTCAGGGCACCCATTCGATCCCTGCCTGGGTTGAGGAGTATCTGGCATCGCGGCCTGGGAACCTCCATATGCCTCAAGTGTGACCAAAAAAAAAAAAAAAAAAAATTAATCAAAGACTGGGGCAAACCCAGCAGCAGCCAGGGCATTCAGAGGGTTCCAGGAACCAGACAGCAATATGAGAGGCCTTGACCAGGAGCCAGCTCACACCCACAACCCAGTGGGGTGATCTGAGTTGTAGCTAAGGGTAAGGCCAACATCAGTGTCTGGGAGGGAGTACGAAGGGTTAAATCCCAATACAGAGCAAGAGCGTGTGTGCTCAGATCAAAAGCGGGTTGGAAAGAGGGATCAGAAGTTAAGCAGGCTGTGAAAAAGGCATAGCCAACAGATTTCTGTTGATTTTTTTTTGTAATCAGCATATTAAATATGTTTCCAGAGGTAATAGGAAGGAGAAAAGTGCTTTGTTTTACAACAGATATTGGCCATCCCTGAGTCCCTTAGGCTGATCCTGTGGCGCGTCAGCGGGAGTGTTGTACATGGGCTTTTGCTGAGTAGAATCCAGTAAACATACACCCAGGGAGGGTCACTCAGGAAAAGGTCATGGACTACCTTATCTCTAGAGAATACTGAGGCTGGAATCATGGAATTTGATGCTCAGTTCATAATACAAATGAACTGGAAATTTATGCTTGTTTTTAGTTTGTTTTGTCTAGTTCTTAGCCATGTTTCTGTGGTCTTATAAATAAGAAAAAAGTCCCACTGGACATGCTGGCCGGAACAGCCATGGCCTGGGTTGAACCTCATGCAATAGTTTGGAGAGTGGAAGTTAGAGGTGTGAGGGAGAGAACTGACTGTAACTTCTAAGGGCTTTAATGGACATGTGGCCTCTGGAATTTAGACAAACAAGGTCTGCAGGGAGGCTTTGGCCTGTAGGGGAACTGACGAGAGGCCTGGGAGTCTTTCCAAGCCTGGAAGAACTTGGATGGATCCAGAGGAGAGTGAAAGGTCCCGCCCGAGCCCCAAGGCAGCCCGGGGACCTTGGGAGCCAACGTCAGGAGAGGAACAGCTTGTCCCCCTACAGAGAGAAGTGGGGCCTGGAGACCTGTTTTGTTTACATGGTTTTTTCCAACCCTTATGCACAAATTCAGAGTGACCTCTCCTCTAGACCATTAGCAGCCTGGTAGGGCAAAAGGCCTGATCCTTGGCTTCATAGCCCCAGATTCTCCTGGAAGAAAAAAAAAATACCAGGTATCCTGGAGGTGTCTGAGGTTGCAAAGAAAGAGCACTGACTGTAAAATCCAAACTGCTGGCTGCTCACCGTGATCTAACCCACCGCACTCTCGGATCTCATGCCTATGCCCTTCGTGTCTTCTTCACTTTATCTCAAGAAAGCAGTACAGATTTTCAGGGCTTTTTTTCCCCAATTTGTGATACAGTTCCCACAAAATACAGCAACGAAACTGACCTTGGAAACTCTATGGGCTAAAATTTGTTATAGGCAAAAATTAACTGAAGAATCATGCATTATCTCTTCCATCTCAACAAGGAACACGTACATCGTGTTAAGATGACTCAAAATTTTCAGTTATGGACAAATTGTGCACAAATTCATATGCATTTCAGTTATGCATATGTTAAGTTGAAACATAGTTAAGAGAAGGTTATATATGTATTGATGATTGGACAAAAACATTCTGACCAGAAGTTTGCAGGCACCTAATCCTATATTTGCCCCAGGAGCAATGGTTCGGTATTTGATAATTCAGTGCTTATGGCAACGATAGAACATGGTTACCACAAAGAATAACGAGAATCAACTGTGTGTGTGTGTGTGAGTGTGTGTGAATGTGTGAGTGTGTGTGAGTATGTGAGTGTATTGCCAAGTGGAAGCAAACTGTCAGCCCAAAGGGTTGACATACTAGGGTGATGATATACCTGCTACTAGCTGGGTTGGAGGGTAGTACTTTGTCTAGACTTTGCAAAAATCAACAAGTTCAGGATAACAAGTATAATTGTCTCACATGACCTTCCTAAGATTGATACCCCATTGTTGTTGACCTAGTTATTGCATTTCACTATTACCAGAAATCAACTGATTAGGCAATTTTGAAAGTATTTTGCATCCATTTATTTCATTTTCACAAAGCAGAAATGACCTTATAAAACTCAGTTGGTTCTTTCCAAAAGTAGGCCTAATGCCTGGCAGTCTTAATATTTATATAGTTTCCCAGAACGCTGGATCCCCATTCTCTTTGAAGTCAACAACGCAAGCCTCTAATCTTCCACCGCTGCCATTCCAAATGGGCCAAAAGATTTAGAATAATTTAGTGCCCAAACAGGATATACATTCAGTGTAGGAAGAACAGAGAGACTATCATTAAGTCTTTGATTAAATCACACCTTCTCGGCCTCAGTTTCATCAGCAATAATAAGAGCAATTTTTAACTTTTATCTATCCCCCAAAAGTCTGAGAGTCTTTTAGGTTAGGGACTGTATTGCATTGTTCTCTGAATACCCAATACAAAGCATAGTTCTGTCAAATAAAAACATTAGGTTTCTTCCCCTTGCTGTTCTCTTCTTCCCCACCTGGCCCCTAGGAAACTGCTAAGTTGCCGTCTGTGACAATCTGTGTGCAATCTTTTGGTCTGTCTCCCCAGTCTGTGATCCCTTGAATTCAGGAAATGTAGCTTGTGTCTCAGTTTCCCCAATGCCTGGTACATAATAGCACCTAGCAAATGCATGTGAAATCACTGGAATAGAATGACCTCCGCGCAGATAAGCACACGCAGCGCTATAGCATCTTCTTTGGCCTTGCTTAGTGGGTTAGGGATCCGGCCTTGCTGTGAGCTGTGATGTAGGTGGCAGATACAGCTCGGATCCTATGCTGGAGTGGGCTGGTGGCTACATCTCCAATTCGACCCCTAGCCTGGGAACTTCCATATGCTCAGGTGTGCCCCCCGCCTCAACCAAAAAAGCAAAAAAAAAAAAAAAAAAAAAATGTTGAACAAAGGAATAAGTGAGGAAAGGTAAAGTAACCAGGTGCTTTAGGAGCTTTGAGATGGAGAAGAAAGGTACAGACTCTTGCTGGGCTGGGAAGGAGAAGATAGCTTGCAAGCTTGAGGAGAAGACAGAACTGTTGGAGCCGTCTCTTTTGGGAATTCACTGAAAAGTAAGAGATGACAGAAAGGTTTAGAAGCACAGCGAGAGCCTTGCTGAAGTTTGCATGCCATTGGCATCAACTAATAAGCAGAAATCCACAAAAGTCAAGTTCATGACCTCCTTGCAAAAGAGAAAAACAGCTCTCCCACAATCAATAGCTTTATCTGGGAAATAAATTCAGAGTGATCGAGTCAGATTTGTAAGACCTCGGGGACTGAGTATCTCAGACAGCTGGGGCTTTTTAAAAGGCACAAAAATACCAACATTCTGTCAAGGTCCATGATCAAAGCCTTGCCGGACTCCACTGATGAAGAAGAAAATCCACTTAATAGTATTAAGAAAATCTTTGATTCCTAATCTGCTGCTCTGCAGAAATTTGAATTCTGTTCACCAAGGAGAATTAAGTATCAATTAGAATGTTTTTGAAAATCTGTGTGGTAAGCATGATTTCACAGTAGTCACTGATCTGTGTGGCTAGTGAGAAGTCATCAGATACAAACTCAGAGAAACTTGTGTACTTGCTTCATTCCATTCCCTTTCCTGGAACTCTCTAGTCCCAGAACATCACCAGATGTTCTTGGAGGAACCTTGAAGAACATCTAGAACAATAACCTCATTTTCTCAGAGGTCAGCGAACAAAAAAAGGGACCTTTCAGGTCTCCCATCTCATTAGTGGTGGAACTGAGCTGGAAACAATTAGTGGTGGAACTGAGCTGGAAACACAACTTTTCTTGTCTTTCCATCCAAAGATCTTCTCTCTACACCATGTCATGAAAATAAAGTTAAATCATGTTCAATTAGAGAAGGACTTGGTAGCGTTCAAAAGATTCCTGCCCCAAAGAATTAGGTTACATAATGTTTTCACGCCTAAAATGGTAACCACTCAGCCAGAAAATGCTGTTGTTTTCTGGTACCCTTCATTTCCGCAACACTTTACGGAACAAATACTAAGTGCTCTAGGGGTTCTCAAAGGTAAAGATACGATGTATGCCATGTTAGGTAGATGACAGGAAAGAGAAAACTTGAGCAGAAAGCCTGGAAGAATGGATTGAATACCTGGAGTCAGGAGAAGGAATCACATCACTGACCAAGATCAAAGAAAATGCCGCAGTGAAAGATTCAGAGGAAGCCGACTGCCAGATGTGAATTGGAATACAGTGTTTCTCAGAGCATAGTCCACAGAACACTGGTTCCATAATATGCTCTGTAAAAAAATAATAATGAGAGAGGAGGAATTCTGTGTTCAGACACAACTGAGAAAGGCTATTCACCCTCTCAAAGAGCTCCAGTGCACATTAGCTTATTAAAGGTGCCAAGTCTACCTGCAGTCATGTTTATTTTTTTGTATGATTCTTTAAAAATGCAAAAGCCGTTCTCAGCTCAAGGACCTTACAGAGGGTGACCACTACTCGATTTTTAGCTCTTCTTAGCTGCCATTGAGATTTCTTTCAGGTATTTTGTTTTGTTTTGTTTTTTGGATTTTTTTCTTTGTTTTGCTTTTTTAGGGCTGTACCCGTGGCATACGCAAGCTCCCAGACTAGATTTCGAATCAGAGCTGCAGCTGCCTCCCTAGGCCAAGATATAGCAACACAGGATCTGAGCCCAGTCTGCGACCTACACCTCAGCTTATGGCAACGCCATATCCTTAACCCACTGAGCAAGGCTAGGGATCGAACTCACATCCTCATGGATCCTAGTTGGGGAACTCCCATATAATACTTGTTAATATCCTATTACCTCTGATTCTGCTGGAGACATTTTAGAAAATCCAGTTGAGAGAGTTGGCTCTCAAACACTGAACATATGTCTCAACTGGAGAGCTGATTAAATGCAGCTTCCTTGGCCTGAAGTCTGCATTTTCATCATGCACTCTAGGTAATTCTGAAACAGGTGGTCCAAGAATCACACCTTTAAGCGAAAGCTGACAGTAATGGGAAAACAAGGGTGATGATGACTTTGTGGTTGAAGGTCAAGAGGTAGCCACAGGCAGAGCTCAGTTATCCTAGAGAACATTTCAGAACTTATGTAAGGGAAAAATGCCCTCTCCCTTAAATAATCAATGGAAGGAGATTTTCCTGAGAGGAGGGGGAGCCAGAGCCCAACTGCCCAGGATTCCCTAGCCCTTGGGGATGTGTCACTGAGCATCTGTGCCTCTACCACCGTCGGCATAGGGGAGGGTGGCTTCTCCCTTTCCCGAATTTTTTGTGCTACAGCTGAGCAAGGAGAGGCATTCATTCAGGGCTTCATTACATCTTCTGGAAAAAAAAAAGAGAGAGAAACATACAACAATAAAGTAGTTCTCAAGCCTTCACTCAGCTCAATAACAAGCTTTCTTTACCAGAGCTTGTAGGCTTCACCCCGTGGAAGCTTCTAACAGGTTTCCATGATGTGAGTGACTTCACTCCAGAGGTGCACTGCAGTCCGCTCAGTTCTGCCTGTCCCTTCCCACCTCCCTATTCAGTAAGTCTCTTCACTTTGGTAGCTTGAACTTGGCCACGGTGGGAATATTTGCACCACAGAAATCAGGATGTTACTTATTTAATTTTCAGAACTAGTTTTTAAACAGCTATCAGCACAGCCCTGCTTCAAATGCACTACCCAGAATGCATAGTGGCTCCGCGGATAAAGGTGCAGGCAGTCTTAACACAGACCTTGTTTTGAATCCCAAGACCATCTCCCTTACTAGTTATAAAATTCTTACTCTCTCAGAGTCTCAGTCTACCCTTCTGTAAAAACGCAGCTCATCGCTCCTTCTATTTTAGGGCTGGGAGTCCCATATAAAGTAACTTAGCCCAGGGAGTTCCCATTGTGGCTCAGCAGATGAAGGACCCCACGTAGTCTCCGGAGGATGTGTGTTTGATCCCTGGCCTTGTTCGGTGGGGTTAGGGATCCAGCACTGTGTCAAGCTTTTGCACACATCACAGATGCGCTTTGAATCTGGTGTTGCTGTGGCTGTGGTATAGCAGCTCCAGTTCAGCTCTAGCCTGACAACTTCCATATGCCACAGATGCGGCTGCAAGAAGAAAAAGAAGAAAATGTATCCCAGCACCTGACATATGCAAAGTACCCACAGGTGACTCCATATATCTTAAGACCTTAAAAATAGAGAAGCCCTGAGAGAAACAGGACTTCGTTATCCCTCCCTAAACTTTCCGACATTCACTTTCCTGTCTGAGAACCTGCCTCTTTCACAGGTGATCAAGAGTGAGACTGTCTTCAGAAAGCTCTGGCTTTACAGGCAGGACCTTATCGTATAGATTAAATTGACTACTTCTATCAGGATACAACCCACGAAAGTCCAGCTACCAAAAGACACACACACACATCTAGTAGCAGGTGGGGTATGTTTTACTGCAGCACCTCCAAAACCATGGTCATGCCTTGTCTAGAGCACTTGCTGCTTTCTCAGGCACAGGCCTCAAGAACAGACGCTGTGTGTCTGGGTCCCCTCTGGAGAAACTGAACACAGACGAATGATTAAGATAACAATTAGCAAGAAAAAAATGCACAATATTCGTGAATCTTGATACAGATTTTACTTTCCTGCCTCAGTAAAAAGAGCAGTCTGCATGCAATCAAGGCATTCCCAGATGTCTGACGATGCTGTGAGGCCTCCAGATCCTCGTTACTAATATCAGTTTTCCCCGCCCGATGATGTAGTTAGGGAAGAAGAAAACTGCACTAAATCTGTATTAACCAAGGGGCAGCTCAGAGATGCTGATTGTTTCGATTAAATCCCTAAGATCCAATTGTTTCTTGTTATGTGCCTCTCCTAAGAGCGGAGATGAGTCACAGTGGATTTTAAGGTACCTCTTCACCATCCAAGTTGATTAAGGTCTCAAAACCCAGATCTCACTCGTCTGGTGAAAGCAGAGCTACGGAACCTGATGGTTCCCTCCCTTCTGTTCCTTCTAATCTCTCTGCAAGAGCCCAGCTGTCTTCTCAGTGATCCAAACATTTCTCTTACTTTTAGGGAAAGAGGTTTTTTGGTTTTTTTTTTTCCAAAGGGCTTTCATTGATTTAGACCAGAAATTAGTATGCAACACACAGTCCCAGATATGTGAGCGGGGAGACAGATCAACGTGTCACTTATTTCATTAGCTATAATTTAATTACAAGCAGAAATTCCTTGTGGTGTGTGTTCCCTATAGCCCTTGATGTTCAGAGTACAAGGACAACTTCATTCAGATAAGAATTTTCAAGAAGAGATGGTGAGGACACAAACCCAGTATCACTCAGCAATGTACTCACAGACAGGACTGGAAGCCAGGCTTCCTCTTTATCAGCCAGGTGTGGGTTTCTTCCTCTGCACTAAAGTAAGGGTCTCTGGGAGTCAGTGATGTTTATTCTTCCAACAGACTGGGAGATCTACGAACACAGTGTACTAAGACCCCTGAGCTAACAACAGTCTTCTCGGTCATTTCAAGGGCTGGGGAGGGAAGAAGGAAAGGATGCAAACTCAGACTCACCAGCACCCAGCCTACCGACCAAAGGAAGACAGAGGCTTACACAGTATCTTACTGGGTTGGATATTGGAAAAAATCTAAACTAGGAAAATGATTAAACAAACAGTAATGAATATATCCAGTTGACTATTCCTCAGCTATTTAAAGTTTTAAAATATAATAACATTAAAATACCTATATACAATATTTTTAAATATACATATAAAGTAATAATAATATAGTAATACAATCTTAAAGAAAACACAAAATAACTGAAAAGGCAAATTAAGTAAAAACATTGGCAAATGATTATTTTGGTAAATAATGATTTTGCTAAATAAGAATGAGCTGAAAGTGATTTTTAAAATTTTAACTATTTCAAGTTGTCTTTAATTAGCATGTTATGCCTTTATAATAAGGTATACACAACATATATACATAGATAACTACCTGTCTCTATTGACACATGTAAATGGTATTTCTCATTTCACCATTTTCCATTGGAAAGAGCAGGCTAGCCATGTTTAAAGTCAGTGAACAGGCAATCAGTACACATCTGCTTATGTGCCCAGCATTGTGCCACATGCTGTGAAGGACAGGGAAAAAAAAATGGAAGATACAGACCTGTATTCAGAGTCTTAGATAAATTTGACGAGTACAAGTGCAGACCCTGGTGTATGGCAGGTCCTCACTAACCGTCTGTTGAATGAATGAGTGAGGGAGGGAGGGAGGGAGGGAGTGCATTTAGCTCCATGTGCACTATACATAGAGAGTGGGACTGTAAGCAGTTCAGCAGCATCCTCGCCCGGTCTACACAGGGGAAAAGCCTGGAACTGCTTTTTCCCAGAGTCACTTTCTAGTATGGCTTGGGTCACTTCTGCCAAGGAGAGGCTCTTAAGGGGCTCTAGAAGACCGAGGAGGAAGGGAAGTCACTGTGTCCTGGGCCAGCCGTTTGCAGGCACTTGGGTACTTGGCAGAGGCAGGTGTTTAGAGGTGCCACCCTGAGAATCGTCCTTTTTGGTGCCGCAAGCTGCTGAATCACCCACCAGAGCTCCCAGCACCTCTGGGCAGCGCTCTGGGAATTCCTCCCCAGAATTCCTCCCCTTGAAGCAGCTGCTGAGGTAGTGGGACAACTTCGCTGAGACTTCTGCACTTCGCAATTCCCTGAAAACTGAAATCTCCACTTTCCAGTGGCTGTGGAAATCTCTGGTTCTGTGTATTGAATCTCTTTCTACTTGAAACAACTAGAGTGACGTCTGTTCTGCCTAAACCATGACTCATATGGGCAATATAAAATGAAATGCAAGGTGGAGTGGGTCCTGTTTTCCACAAGTTACACACATGCTGGCAACCCTGAGTCATGAGATACCGTCTAAGCTGGAAGAACCAGCGAGATGCGGTATCTCATGACATGCGGAATTACATGTGTGTGGATGAGTGACTCTCCATCCTGCTTACCTCATTCAAGCATCCCTTCAATCTTTCCCTTATTCAAGCGTCTTTCTCTAAAGCCTCTGCCTCTTTACCACCGGGAGAGATGAGAAAAGCATGTCATCAGCTTTAAAAAAAATTAAAAATTGTGGCGTTCCCATCGTGGCTCACCAGGTAAAGAACGCAACTAAGAGTTCCCATTGTGGTGTAGCAGAAACAAATTTGACTAGGAACCACGAGGTTGCATGTTTGATCCCTGGCGTCGCTCAGTGGGTTAAGGATCCAACTTTGCTTTGAGCTGTGGTGTAGGCTGGCAGCTATAGCTCCAATTTAACCCCTAGTCTGGGAACCTCCAAATGCCATGAGTGTGGCCCTAAAAAGCAAAAAAAAAAGAACCCAATTAGTATCAATGAGGATACAGGTTTGATCCTTGGCCTCACTCAGTGGGTTAAAAGATCCTGATACCATGAGCTGTGGTATAGGGTACAGGTCGCAGGTGTGGCTCGGATCTGGCATTGCTGTGGCTGTTGGGTAGGCTGGCAGCCAGGGACCACTTGGGCCACCACCTCCAGGTGTGCATGTTGAGCACTGCACAAAAATGCTCAGGGGAAACCCTGCTGGGCTGAAATCAGGCCAATGCGCCAGTTTCCAGGCCACTTTTTTGGCGGCAGGGCTATGTCCCCTGGGAGAAGAGCTGTCGTTTCCTCCTCAGCATAATGGTGCTATCACGTGCCAAAGCCACATACCCACAAGCTTCTTACCACCCAGACCGGTGCCTTTTCTAGTTTTGCTTTTTGGTTTTTGTTCTGCTTTTTAGGGCTGCACCTGTGGCATATGGAGGTTCCCAGGCTAAGGGTTGAATTGGAGCTACAGCTTCCAGCTTATAACACAGCCACAGCAACACAAGCTGTGTCTGTAACTTACACCACGGCTCACGGTGATGCCGGACTCTTGACCCACTGAGCAAGGGCAGGGATCGAACCCGCAACCTAATGGTTACTAGTCAGATTTGTTTCCACTGTGCCACAATGAGAACTTCTAGTTTTTACAAAGATGAATTTTGGACCAACAGAGGCGCAGGGGACTCAGGAGACCATGACTAAGGGGGGATCTTTCCAGAGAGCAGAACAGGGGGCTGGCAGATAACCAAGGGACTGACTCCTTTGTGATGGCAGTCTTCAGAAGTCCTGTCCCGGAGGATTGATCGTTGTGTCAGACCAGTGACTGGGCCAAGTTTCCATCTCTCCTTTTCCAGCAGTGTGTGTGGTGTTTGCCCTGTTTCTTCTCCACCCCCGCACACTGAGCATGTCACGAGGGGCAGAGATGACTCCGACCTGGAGTGTTTAGATCATCAACAGTGAGGGCATCCCGGATGTGAAGGCACGCACTGCCCCTCATCCAGAGATCCTGGGCTCAAGTTGGTCAAGGCTTCAGGGTTGTCTCTTTCAAGAAGGGGGTGTCTTCTTGGACAAGAGTATATTTGGTTACCAAATGGTGTGCTAAGGCCAGGTGCAAGTTGCTAGCTTAAACATTACACCTCTCAGCCTCCCTTATATTTACATGTAGCCATTTGTTTACATTTTAGCTAATAATGTGAAACCAAATTTAGAGGAGGTTTGAGGCTTCTCAGAAGCCTCAGAATAAGTCAGTGTGGAAACTAGAAATCAGACCCAGGACCCCAGGCCAGGAATCCAATCATTTCTTACTTCCTTCTTTCCACATGTACTGCTGTACTCAAATCTGTTCCCAACATCAAAGCTGTTGAGAACAAGTTTAGGATCCTGTTACAGTCGATGTCAGGAGGTGAGAAGGTTGTCCTCTGGACCACTGGCCCCAGACGTCCTCTTTGTCCTCTTCTCTTCAGGAGGGAAATACTTTTGTTTTCAGAAAATACTTTGCCCAGCAGCTTGGGGTAGAGGGCGAGACTGACAGGAACTTAGCTGCAAAGCCACTGGGTAAAGTAGGCTGAAAGAAAGAGCTTGGAGTTGCTCTGGAGAGGGAGGGGGACGGCACAGAGGGAAGGCAAGGGGATGGAGAGAAAGCAGGGGAGCTGATGAAGAGCAAGCCCAGGCTGGGCGTGGGAGAAGTCAGGAGAGGTTGGTAAAAGGGTATGTAAACTCTCAAATATAAGATGAGTAAGGTGTGAGCATCTAATGTATAACGTGGTAACAAAAACTGATAACATACAGTATCCTATAATTGACATTTGCTAGGAAAGTAGAACTTAAGGTAAATATGTGAGGTGATGTACCTGAAAATTAACTGGACGGGGGGGTATCCTTTCATAATGTAGATGTATATTCAGTCATGTTGTACACTTGAAATATCTTAAAATTGTCAATTATATCTCAATAAACGTGCAAAAAAGTAAAATTAAACACATTTTTAAAAAGAGTAAGCCCAGGTCTAGACACTGAAGTTCCCCCCGAGCTGGGAAGAATGCAGACCCTGAACCCAGAGGCTGTTTCTTTCCAGGAAACTGTAAGAACAGAGATGCTCAACATTCACCTTGAAAGGGTACATGGCTGTGGTGTAAAACCATCTGTCTTCCCCACAAACCGTAGCAAATTCTCATGTTCTTGAACACTTTAAATGAGAATTTTGAAAATTGAAATTTAGTAGACAACATACAATATTATGTTAGTCTCAGGTGTGCTACATAGTGGTTCGACATTTGCATACATTGTGAAATGATCACCATGATGTCTAGTGACCACCCGGTACACAGTTTTTACAAATGCAGTGTTTACAGTGTCAGTGACTATCCTTGTGCTGGATAGTACATCCCTGTGGCTTCGTTGTTTTGTAAGTAAAGGTTTTATAGCTCCTAATCCACTTCTCCCATTTCACCCCCTGCCCCCCTCTCATTATCCCCACCCCTCTGGCAACCACTCATTTGTTCTCTTTATCTGTGAGTCTGTTTTCATTTTGTTTTGTTTTTTACCACTGATAGGTGAGACAATATGATATTGTCTTTCTCTGACTGATTTCACTTAGCATAATACCCTCCTACCCTCTAGGTCCATCTATATGTGCAGAGGCGGATTTGTTTGAAGTTCTAAAAACTGCTTTGCTCTGCTTGGAGTTTGGAAAGAAACCATGTGTCCATTGATTCTGTGGTTCCCCAACATGCACTTTGGTGGAAAGTTCACAGCTCAAACATCTCCCGTGAGCAGTGGGTGCTGGTGTCAGCTCCCCGCTCTCCTGAGGGCTGGTAAGAGCCCCCGCTCTCCTGTGTCCAAGGCAGTCTTCCTGGGGTCCACCTCTTCCCCTCGTGTCAGCCGTCTCCAGATTCTGACATCTTCTCTCCTCTGCCCAGGCTGCCCTCACGCCAGGGCCCTGGGTGTATGTAGTGGA
This sequence comes from Catagonus wagneri, assembly GCA_004024745.2. NCBI lineage: Eukaryota > Metazoa > Chordata > Mammalia > Artiodactyla > Tayassuidae > Catagonus > Catagonus wagneri. The sequence continues at coordinate 6,802,803 of PVHT020000035.1, forward strand.
TGGGGCTCATGCTTGTGCTCAGGGAGCTGATGGTTCATCGTGTCCACAGGCTGAGACCTGACCTATCCTAGGGCTTCCTGAGCCCTGCTGACCGTCAGACAGGCTGCCGGGAGAGGGGCCTCAGTCAAAGTTAACACACAAAGGCTTTGGGGAATGAATGTAGAGACCCGCCGAGGTGCGATGGGGACGGATGTCAATTTGTGTCTTGGGAAGCCCGAACAGGGTTGGGTAGGTGGGTGGTGTGCTGAGTTTGTGGCTCATGGGTCCCTCCTGCCGTCTTCCCTAGGCTGTAGCCAGACACCGAGGGGAGTCGCAGCCTTTGCTTAGTTAGCACTGTGACCAGCACTCGTGGAGCGCGGGTGTCACCTGGTGGCCAGATATAGCATGACTACCGACAAGAAAACCCTGGGAACCAGACCGTGAGGCCAGGGATCCCAAGGTGACCACTGCACCGACTGTGATGATGGCAACACCTTATTAACACTCCCAGTCTTTCAGGCCATTCTATAACTACTCTCTTCAGGTTTTGAGGAGGTCAGTCCTTTTGTTGTCACAACCATATTAATTACAATCATAAGAGTAACAGCTACGTCAAAATGACAGGAATCCCCACCATATATCAGGCACTTACTTTCTGTCATGCGTGAGCTGGACACAAAGGGCTCAAGAGGTACCTTTCCTTTAAGGTACTCATATGCTCAGATATTTACAATTAACCAAAATACGAGAGGGTGACAAAGATAATAAGCTATGGGAGGTTAGGTGACATCTTGCTAAGCATCAAAATCAAAGCTTAGGCATCACTGAGGCTGTGAAACATAGATAATTCAGCTGGTGACAAAGGGAAGGACATTCTGAGCAGAGGGACTGGCCAGGCAAAGTCAAAGACCAGTGAAAACACAAAGCAAGTCCAGGAAACGGCAACTATAGAATTTTGTGGGAGTGGGCAATGGAGAAAGAGGTGGAGCTTGAAGGACAACATAGGGATGATGTAAGCTAGGTGTTGGGCTTGAACTTAATTAACTCCCGGGGTTGAAACAAGCCACTGAAAGGCTGGTTAGAGGAAATGGTTGCAGCACCCAGTGACAAGACAATTCATTTAACATTCAACAGACATTGACAGGCCTAGATGTGCTGGGTGCTGTTCCTCAGAAAGCCCTTCCCTCCCAGAGCGCAATGAGGGGAGGAGTTGAAAGGATGGAGAGAAGGCAGATGCAAGGTATTGAGAATTTTCATCACCAGGACTTGGTGGCCAGTGGGTAAGAAAGAGGCAGAAATTAAAGATAGAGCCTAGGTGACAGGGAGAATAAGGCCACTGGAGTTTGCAACAGAAGAGAAAGAGCAGGTTTGAGGGGGAAGGAAATGAGTCTACTTATGGGTGTGTTCAGTAAACAAACAGCCATGAAGCAAAAAAAAACAAAAAACAAAAAAAAACACAAAAGGAACGTTACTCTATGTTACGTGACATTACATTATGTCACGTTATGTTGCAATGACTCACCTCCCCAATCCCATGAAAAGTCAGACCATGTTTCCTAGAAAATTCTTCTGCCATTAGATTTTAAAATTATGTTGAATACTGGAGTTCCTGTCGTGGCGCAGCGGAAACGAATCCGACTAGAATCCATGAGGTTGCGGGTTCGATCCCTGGCCTTGCTCAGTGGGTTAAGGATCTGGCGTGGGCTCGGATCCCGCGTTGCTGTGGCTGTGCATGGACTTGAGTAGGGGTGTGAAGGCAGGAGGCTGGATGTGCCTGTGACTCCCGGAGGGTCAAACGCTCACGGGGGCCTTTGAGCAGCACTGGCAGAAACTGGTGGCGGGGAAACCACCTACACAGCTCTTCCAACTGGAAAACAGCCTGTCCAGGAAAGAAGCCCAGGCACACAGGGTTCTGGCCCCACTGGATCTGTGCCGTTGTCCAGCATAAATGACTCTTCAGTCTTATCTCAGGCACGGGGGAATTTGCTTTCTTATCTTTGGCAGTTCTAACTTCCCACTATTCTTACTCCTATTGTCACATTGAAAAGCTGGTTTAATCACTGTAAAAGCGTTCAAGACAATACTGAAAAAAAAAATCACTAATTGAGTGAAATCCTTATCACCCCCAGCCATAACAGTATATCGCTGAAATAGTCCCCAGAAAATTTAAAACTCTCTGCAACTGATACGGGTTACTTCACCAGTACAGGGAATATATATGGCCACGTTGCTTATGTTTTTTCAATGGATTACTCTTATAATCAGGAAGCCCAGGAACCGTTTATCAAATGCCTGCTATGTTTCAGAAGCTCTTACGCACTGGGGATATACAGCAGTAATGAAACAAAGATTTCTGTCTTTGTGGGGCTTACTCTGTAGCAGGGGGAGAGAGTGAGGCAATAGATTTTAAAAAAATCAATAATTTAGTATGTTGAAGAGTTTAGTGTTTAGGATTTAAAAAAAAAGTAGAGGTGGTCATGTGGGTCTGAGATGCTAAGATGGGATAGGCCTTGTGAAGAAAGCCACATTTAAGCAAAGCCTGGAAGAAGGTGACTCTGGCCCTCACATAGCCACAGAAGTCCTAGTTACACCCATCCAGGACAACAGGCATCAGATGCCTTACAGGTACATCATTAAAAGGGTCCTCTCAAATGGTGCTTCTTAGAAAAAACCTGCTGGATATATTCACACTGAAGAGTAGCAGCGGTTTCTCTCACTATAAATCTTAAATTCTGCTCCCAGGATTTATACAACTAGGGTTATTATCCAAATAACAGCTTCAGAGAACACAGGGCTGGTGGCACATCTGTGGGCCTCAGATCACTTGGACTGTGACCTTGGTGTTTATTAGATTTGTGTTTGTTAAGTTCCCAGGAAGCCGGGAACTTGGGATCTGGAGAAGGCTTCACAAATTTTAATGAATGTCACCCCCAATTTTTCTTTCTTTCTTTTTTCAGAGCCACACCCATGCCATATGGAGGTTCCCAGGTTAGAGGTCGAATCAGAACTGAAGCCACCAGCTTATACCACAGCAACCCAGGATCCAAGCCGAGTCTGCGACCTATACTATAGCTCACAGCAACGCCGGATCCTTAACCCACTGAGCAAAGCCAGGGATCAAACCTGCATCCTCAGGGACACTAGTCAGCTTCGTCTCCACTGAGCCACAACAGGAACTCCCACCCCTTATTTTTCTGTCATATACAATCGCTGACTTGGGTTCAGGCACATGGCTTTAAGAAATCTCTTATGGTCCCAGTGAAAAGCCCACCTTCAGGACCACTGAGAGGACCATGGGCTACAATCCCCATTAACTATAAGAATGACCCTTTTCAGAACGAGGTAAATCCATTAGCACCCAGTAGTGTCATAGACAGCAGGCATACAATGTTTCCAGAAATAATAGATGTTGTTCTTCCAATAGCAGAGGGACAGATAATTCAGAACAATCCTCTAATGTAGACAGTCAACAACAAATGGGCAAAATATGAAGGAGACAACTTCTTGAAGGCACTAGAGAACTAAGAGAAAAGCAAGTTTATGAGCTGGATTCCATAGAGAAGACGAGCCCAGCGTGGTGAGCAGAGGACTGAGGGTTGCTTTAGGGGAGATTCTGTGGGGCTTTGACAGCCACAGAGCACTGTGATAGGATGAACATAAACAACCACTTTGGAAAGTTTGATCAAATAAACCTGAAAATATAATATACCCAAAGCCCCAGTAATTCTACTCTCAGGTATATAACCTATAGAAAACTGTGTGCAGGGCACCCAGAGACATATGTGGGAATGTTAGCTAAGGCATTTTTTTTTTAGAATAGCATAAAAAGGAAATAACTTATGCCCACAGTGTGTTAAGAATACTGTTCAGAATGAGAATCGGTAAGTTGTAGCAACACAATTATTGTTGTTATTATTATTTGTCTTTTTAGGGCCACACCTGTGGCATATGGAAGTGCCCAAGCTAGGGGTCCCATCAGAGCTGCAGTTGCCGGCCTACGCCACAGCTCACGGCAATGCTGAATCCTTAAGCCACTGAGCATGGCCAGGGATTGAACTTGTATCCTCATGTATACTAGTTGGGTTTTCTACCACCGAGCCACAGCGGGAACTCCCAGCAACACAATTATAAGCTAAAGCTGGGTTGAAGAAGCCAGAGACAAAATAATATATAGTGCATAATTTCATTTACATGAAGTTCAGTTTAACTAACCAATATAATGTCTAATGCTTGGGAGTGCATGTTAAGGCAGAAGTAATTACTACAGAAAGGATATTGATTACCTATGGGGGAGGCAAGCTTTGTGATTGTAAAAGGGTACAAGATATGTTTCTTGGATGCTGGCAACATTCTGTTTTTTGTGGTGATTTATGGTGATTACATAATTATTTGTTTTGTGATAAATGACAACTAAATTTTCATTCGCGGAGGGTGCGATCTTATAAATACATGTTTCACAATAGAAAGATTTTATAAAAACCTGTTAACTTGTTGAATGTATCACTTGTTCATTCTTTTCACTGCTGCCTGATATATTATTATACTGATTTACCAAAATTTGTTGATCCATTCACTTTTGAAAGGCATTTAGTTTGTATCTAGTTTTGGCTATTACAAGTAAAGTTGCTATGAACATTTACAAACAAGTCTCTGCTATGGCTATACAGTTTCACTTCTCTTGGATAAATACTTGTGATCGAGGAGTTCCTTTCATGGCGCAGTGGAAACGAATGATCGAGGAGTTCCCTTCATGGCGCAGTGGAAACGAATCCAACTAGGAACTATGAAGTTGTGGGTTCGATCCTTGGCCTCACTCAGTGGCTCAGTGAGTTAAGGATTCGGTGTTGCCATGAGCTGTGGTGTAGGTTGCAGACGCAGCTCAAATCTGGCGTTGCGGTGGCTGGGGCGTAGGCTGGCAGTTGTGGCTCCGATTGGACCCCTAGCCTGGGAACCTCCATATGCTGCGGGTACGGCCCTAAAAAAAAATACTTACGATCGAAGTGCCAGAGTCAAATGCCACTGTATGTTTAACTTTTTAAAGAAATTACCACATTCTTTTCCAAATAAGTTTCTCCATTTTACATTCCCTCTAGCTGTGTATGAGCATTCAAGTTGCTCTACATCCTTGGTTCAAATAGCATAGACTTTCTTTTTTTTTTCTTTTCATAGCTGCACCAGTGGCATATAGAAGTTTCCAGGCTAGAGGTCAAATCAGAGCTGCAGCTGAGGCCTGTGCCACAGCCATAGCAACACTGACTCTGACCCACATCTGAGACCTACACTGAAGCTTGGAGCAATGCCAGATCCTCAACCCACTGAGTGAGGCAAGGGATCAAACCCATATTCTCACAGAGACAATGTCAGGTCCTTAACCCGCTGAGCCACAACAGGAACTCCCCACAGACTTTCTTACTGAAAGATTCATCTTCTTTACTCAAAGTATAATTCACCTTTCTGTTGACTTTTTATATAGATTTTCTTAAGAAATATTTCTTCATTTTCTGTTTGTCCTTAGGACAATTTCCAGAGGTTTTAAATGTTTGAGATTTATTTTATTTCACTTCATTTCACGTTTATGGCCACACCTGGGGTATATGGAAGTTCGAGCTAGGGGTCAAATCAAAGCTGCAGCTCCAGCCTATACCACAGCCACATCAACACAGGATCTGAGTCACATCTGCAACCTACACCACAGCTTGCAGCAAAGCCAGATCCTTAACCCACTGAGTGAGGCTAGAGGTTGAACCTGTGTCTTCGTGGACAGTCAAGTTCTTAACCCACTGAGCCAGAATGGGAACTTCTAAGTGGTTGAGTTTTTAAAAATAACTTCTGGAGTTCCGTGGTGGCTTAGTGGTTAACGAACCAAACTAGTATCCACAAGGACATGGGTTCGACTCTGGCCTTGTTCAGTGGGTTAAGGATCTGGCGTTGCTGTGAGCTGTGGTGTAGATCACAGACGTGGCTTGGATCCCACGTTGCTGTGCCTGTGATGTAGGGTAGGCCAGTGGCTACAGTTCCAATTTGACCCCTGCCCTGGGAACCTCCATATGCTGCAGGTGTGGCCCTAAAAGGACAAAAGACAAAAGCATAAATAAATAAAAATAATTCCATGTTTCAATGGAAAACAAGCCAGCAAAGCCGCTAATGTGGTCATGCCAGGATTCGATCTCCCTGTTGTTTCAAGAGTTATTTTTGTATTGTAGGTAAAGCCCTTTATATATAATTTGTAAATGTTTTCTCCCAGTATGTGGATTATCATTTCATTCTCTTAAAATTGTCTTTTGAAGAGCCAAGGTTTTATATTTATCAAAATTTCCTTTTATGGACTGTACCTTTATTGTCTTAGCTAAGAAATATTTGCCTAATCTGGGGTCACAAAGATTTTCTATTTTTTTTCTATTTTTTCTTCTGGAAGTCTTGTAGTTTTAGGTTTTGTATTTAGGTCTATGATACATTTTGATATAACATTTTATACAGTTGACCCTCGAACAACACAGTTTTGAACTGCATAAATCCACATATATGTGAACTTTTTTCAATAAAAACGTACTACGGTACTACCTGATTTGTGACTGGTTGAATTCATGGATGTAGAGCTATGGATATTGATAAAATTATACACAGATTTTCAACAGCAAAGAGGGTCAGTTTACCTAACCCCCACATTGTTCAAGGGTCAACTGTGTGTGATATTACTTAATTTTTGTAATAAAGTTCAATTTTTTGTAGGTTTTAATTTTTGGTGGTTTTTTGCATATGACTGTATGACTAGCCAGTTGTTCAAGCACATTTTTTGAAAAGACTATCGTTTCCCTATTGAACTCCCATGGCATCTTTGCCAAAAATCAGTCAATTGAATATGCCTAGGTTTATTTCTGAACTCTGTATTATGTTTGATTTATTTGTTTATCTTTTTTTTTCTTGTAATTGCCTGGCCTGGTTTTGGTATCAGGAAAATGCTGGCCTCATACAATCAGATGGGAATTTTCCCTCCTTTTTAACTTTCTGAAAGTATGTATTTTCAGAATTCAGAATTGCTATTACATCTTCTTCAAATATTTGGTGGAACTCATCAGTGAACTCAGCTGGTCCTAGAGTTTTCTTTGTGGGAAAGCTTGCACAAAATCTTTGATACAGTGCTATTCAAATTATCTAGTTCTTTGTTCATGAGCTTTGTATCTTTTGAGGAGTTTGTCAGTTTTGATTAAATTATCATTTATTGGCATGAAGTTGTTTATAATGATTATACTTTTGATTTCTGAAGACTCTGTGGTGATGATACTTCTCTTATTCCTCATCAATCTGTGTTGTCCATTTTTTTCCTTTTGGCTAGAGGTTTATCGGTTTTATTGATTTTTCTCAACAAGCTTTTGGTTTCACCTTTTCTCATTTTTCCATTTTTATTTCATCGATTTCTGATCTTATCCTTATTGCTTCCCTTTTTTCTGATTACTTAGGGTTTAATTTGCTCTTTTTCTTGTTTCCTAAGGTGGAAGTTGAAATCACTGATTTAGATTTAGAATTTTATTTTAATATAGGCAACTATTGTTATAAATTTCCCTCTAGCTTTGCTTGACCTGTATCTAATAAATTTCATGCATATATTGTGTTTTCATTTTCATTCAGGTCAATATATTTCTAATTTATTTTTATTTTTTCATTAGAAGCTTGTTGTTAGTTTCCAAATATTTGGGGGATTTTCCAAGTAGCTGTTATTGATTTCTAAATTTCTTTTTCTTTTGCCAGAGAATATATTTTATTTGATTTGAATCCTTTATTTATTGTGACTTGCTTTATGTCCCAGAATATGGTCATAAATATTCCAAATGCACATGAAAACAATGTGTATACTTCTGTTGCTGGGTGAAGTGCTCTATCAAAGTCAATTAAATCAAGATGGTCGATAGTGTTTTTCAAGCCTTCTAAATACTTACTGATTTCGTCTACGTGTTTTAACAGTTACTAAAGGTGTTGAAATATCCAACTATATTTGTGGGTTGGTTATTTTTTCCTTGTAGTTTTATCATTCCTTTCCTTATGTATTTAGAAGTTGTTATGCACATGTTTAAGGGTTGTCATTTCCTCTTGTTGAAACAATCTCTTTATCATTATAAACAATTGTCTTAATCCTTAGTCTTGGTAATACTCTCAAGCTCTGAAATCTATTTTTATTATGACTAGAGTACACATGCTTTCTCTGTTGTTAGTATATCTTTATATCTTACTGTAAACCTGGTGTCTTTATATTTAAAGTGGGTTTTGAGTATGTGGCATATGTTGAGTCTTGTCTTTTTTTATTCAGTGTGACAATCTCTGACTTCTTATTGGGTGTTTAGATCATTTACAATCAATGTGATTATTGATATGATTAAGCTTAAATCTACTATCTTGCTATTATTGTCTTTTTTCCACTCCCCCCTGCTTTTTCTTCCTCTTTTGAATTAACTGAATTACACTGTATTTTGTTGTTGGCTTATTAGCTATAACATTTCTTGAGAATGAGGGAAATTACTTTAGGAATTATATACCTTTATCAGAGTTAATACTACTTCACGCATAAGAATGTTACCATAGTATATTTCCATTTTCACCTATCTAAACTTTCTGTAATTGTTGTTTTACTTTGAAATGTGTTATGAACTTTGCAAAAAAAAAAAAAAGGTTAGTATCCTTGCTTTGAGTAATTATCTTTTGAATAGATTTAATAAGGTGGCTCCGTTGTGCAATGGATAGCGCATTGGACTTCTAAATAGATATAATAATGTGGCACAACATTGTAAATCAACTATACTCCAATTTTAAAAAGTAAATAAATTTAATACCGAAAAAATGAAGGGGCTTTAATATTTAGCCACATTTTTACATTTCCATGTGGTATCAATTCATATGTATTTGAAAGACAACATTTCTTGTAATGCAGGTCTTCTGGTGATGTGTTCATTCAGCTTTTGGATGTTTGAAAAAGTATTTTACCTTTGTTGTTTGAAAAAACATTTTCACTGCATATAGAATTCTAGGTTGACAAGTTTTGTTCTGTTTTGATCCTTCTGTGATATTTAAAGGCACTGCTCCACCATCTTCTGGCTTCCATTGTTTTCACTGAGAAGTTTCCTATTATTGTGTTTGTAGAACTCCTCTGTTTGTAGTATGTCTCCCCTCCCCGCCCCGATGCTATTAAGATTTTTAAAAAATCACTGGTTTAAAGCAATTTGAATAATATATGCCTTAGTGTGATCCTTCGTGTTTCTTGTCCTTGGAGTTCATTGACTTTCTTAGACATGTGGGTTTACAATTTTCATCAAATTAAAAAAAAAATGGTCATTGTCTTCAAATGACCCAAATAAAGGTGAAAACACAAAATAAAAATATTTTTCTGTACCTCTTCCCTCCTCATACCATCTCTTCTCCTTTGAGGACTCCAGTTGTATGTACATCAGGCTGCCAAAATTTGACCCACAGCTCACTAATGCTCTGTCCACTTTTTAAGTTATATTTCACTCTAAATAGTTTGACATAATTTCTACTGCTTTATCTTCAAGTTCTACAACCTTTTCTTAGGTTGTCTGGTCTACAACAGATTAACAAATCTCACCCATTGTGGTTTGTTTTTGTTTTAAATCTCGGACACTGTATTTTCATCTCTTGTATTTTTTCTGGTCCTATTTATATATATTAACGTGCTCAATCTTACCTCTACTTCTGGACCACTACCTTCTTGACTATATGGCATATAATTACAGTGTCCCTTTACACAAATAATAATTCTATTATTTGTGTTATTTCTGGATCTTTCTCCCCTTCTATATGGATTGTATTTTCCTGCCTTTTTGCATGCCCGACAATTTTTTTTATCGGATGCCAAATGTTTTAAATTTTACCTTGTTGCCTACTCAAAATATTTGTGTCCCTGTATTCTTGTACTTAATTCTAGGAGACAGGTACATAGTAACTGATACTTTGTAGCCTTTAGTCCAGGGTTGATTTTGCTCTCCTAGGGAAGTAATACTTTTTCTGCATCTCCTATCCAGGGCCCTTTGAATGATGGTTTTCTACTCTGGTGAGTAGGAACACAAAGTATTCACTGCTTTGTGTAACTTCAGTGATTATTCCCTCTGCTCCTTGCAGGTGGTTCTCTCTCCAACCTCAGAAACTTCCTCCCATGCAAACAGAAGTTCTCAGCTTAAGTCTCAAGGGGAACCTCTCTAGATCTCTGTGCTTTGTGTGCAGCTTGCTGCCCTGTGAGCTTCACCCGCTTTGGCCTTTCTGGACTCCCAGGTCTGTTTCCTCAACTCAGGGAGACCTCTGGGCTCTGCCGTGGTGCTCCCTCCTTGGGCTGCAACCTGGAAGTCCTCTCCAGACATTAGCTGAGGCATTCAAAGAACTCATTTCACTTGCTTTCCTGCTTTCAGGGATCACTGCTCTGCACTGCTCCGTGTCAATTATCTGAAAACTGTTGTTTTTACATATAGTATCAGATTTTTTAACTTTTTCAAGTGAGAGGGTAATTCCAGTTCCTATTCTTCTATCTGAGCTCAAAGTAAATGTCAAAACCACTTTTGGTGGCCAAGTTTTTATTACAATGTTATGATTATCTTTAACAGAAGGGACTGAAGGTGCCACTCCTTGGGAAGAATTGCTACATTGAGGAAAACAAAAGTTAAACTTTCAACTCTTGAAGATCTGAGCTCCAATTCCAGTATTGCCACCTTGGGAAAATTACCAGTTCTTTCATCAGTGAAACAGAATAATATCTATTATTAGGTTGTGAGGTTTGAATGAGATGTAAGCAATCTATGATATACCAGAGGCACCTCATACATTTTAGTTTCCTTCTTTTCCCCCTAAAAATGAATATCAGAAAGAGCCATTTGCTAGGGCTCTGCCTGTATTGATAAAGGTAATTCGAAGCTTTTCCCTCTCAAATATCTTAGATCCTTTCTCTTACAGGAAAAAAAAAATCATAATCTGCTATTGAAAATCCAGACACAAAATGTAATTCTAGGAAAACTGCCTATGAATTTTTACCCTGTGAAATGAGTGGGAAGGAAGAGCCACATGTCCTGCCATGTCTACTTATGGTTTGGCTTCGGCAGCTTTTTAAGTGGGGAACAATCCAGAATCCAGCCCTGTCAGGAAAAAGAGAACAAATGAAACAGATGACAAATCATTTCTCTAAGACCTGAAGCCAAATTGGCTCCACTAGCTGCTGGAATGGTAGCAGAAGCCAATTTTCTGGAATATTTACAAAATCATTTGTAAAGATAATAATTTCCAGATGTTTACAGGGAGGGCTAAGGGTAGCATTTTAATCTGCAGACTCCTCAGAGTTAGCATATATTCAACAGGCAGTCATGAGAACTCCACGTCCCACTCCTAACTACCCCCCCAACTCCCATATATTATAAAGGCCTGATTTAGGCACTAAGATGGGGAACAAACTGTGGCCTTTGCCCTTCAAATATATACCGGAATCTACAGGAGCAACAGTTGAGTTCAGAGCTACTCAAAAATGGAACATGTTCTACAGGAGGTGTTAGCAAACTGCTTCAGAAAGACAGATGAAAGATCAGCAAAACTTTCGAAGAGGAAATGACTGAACATTTCAGGATATATGCAGAAGTGGAGCAGGGGAGGAATAGAGAACATTCTAAATCAAGAGAGGGAGGCATACCTGGAAAATGAATCTGAGGCCTGATCTATATAGGATTGGAATGTATCAATTAGAAATGTTTTTGGCTGAAAGTAACAGAATCCTTGACTAATAGAGCCGTACACGATCGAGGTTTGTTTGCTCAAAATGCTCAGAGGTATATGGTTACTGGCATTGATTCAGTGGCTCAAGAATGTCATCAGGGAGACAGGTTCCTTCCATTTTTCTGCTCTGATATCTTTAACGTGGTGGGTTTTCATCTTTGTACTTTTCACCTCACACGTGCAAGATTGTTGCCACAGATCCAGATCCTATTAACTAGTGTTAGGAACAGGAAAAAAAAAAAAGGGGGGGGGGGAAGAAGTTGAAAAGATCTTCCCTTTAATCAGTGCGGAAAAAAAATTTGAGAGTTTCCCAGACTTTCCATTACATTTTATTGGCGCAAACTGGGTCACATGACCATCTTCAGAGGAAAGGCTGGAAAAACATCTGGACAAAGAGTAACATGAAAGGCCTAGAAAAATCATGATCCATCCCCTCGGGCTGGGCATATTGCTGCTTTAACAATAATTGTAATCCCATTTTTTTTAACTTTAATCTAAATTGTAATGAAACAAGGGTTCTAATTAAAAAAAAAACAGATGATTTGATTATACGTCCAGTTTTGTAGATTTATTTATCCTGCCCTCTTAGATCTTAAGAGAACCTTACTGCTATTCCTGAGAATGACAGGCTTCCAAAAACTGCATGCTCAGATTTAGATGCACATGAATTGCTTCCTGTTGTTTTGTAGATTTTATCTATATTATAAATTAAATTTCAAAAGGAAGAAGTTATTCATACAAAACCTCTTTTAATACACTTAAATACATTTCCAACTTAATAAGGAAATAATTGCTGCCTTTCTTAAGTATCACAAGGCCATTCAAATACATTTCCAACTTAATAAGGAAATAATTGCTGCCTTTCTTAAGTATCACAAGGCCATTCAATCATTCATGCCACAAATACTGAGTATTGTGATGAAGCCAAAAAACTTGTTAGTCAATACCTAGTTTGACCACTGGCTTCCGGTCAGGTTTATATTTATAATACCATAGAAACGGCACCTACTTTAATAATTCTGAGAGGGAAAAAAAACAAAAAACAAAAAAACCTTTCCTCCCACTTCACAGACTGTGCCTCTTCACTATGCCAAGTCTGGTAGGGTACACCTGTTACATATGCCACTGAGACATGACTCTAAATACTCCCACTTTGAATGAACGGCCGGCCCCTGACTCACTTCTAAGGGGAGAAAAAACAAAGATAAGCTACCTCTTTTCCTTACAACATTCCTTTAGGCTCTTACAAGTCTCACCTTTAACTTTCCCTAAAACAAATAGGAAAATAAATACTTCATTTTTTCCCCTGCAGATCACAGACTGGAGAAATAAATGGCACAGATGTGGCAGGAGAAAGTAAAGGCTTGAGAAAGTAAAGACAGAAACAGGAGAGAAGAGGTAAGACTCGAATCATGTCTTTTCTCATGCACCCCTTTTGGCATCCTACCCATAATGACCAATGACACGATAATTTCATGCTTTAAACCTTTTTAGACCTTTGGCACCAATCCCGCTCTATAGCCACAGTGTCCTCTCATGGGACCAAAATAACCTGAAAATAAAATTAATTTAAGGGTTGAATTGATGGAGTTACCTGGTGGCAAAGTGGGTTAAGGATCCAGCATTGTCACAGCAGTGGCTTGGGACATTGCTGTGGCACAGGTTCAGTCCCTGGCCCTGAAACTTCCACACGCCAAGAGAAAGGGAGTTAACTGATGACTAGAAAAAGTTTAATAGATATTGAGGAAACAGGCCTCAGAAACTACCTGATCCAAATCAAAGGACAGAGGCAAGTAAAATTCCTGGGTGAGTTCAGCTTGTATAGGTCCAAGGTTCACCTGTGGAAGCCTGGAGCTCCCATCACCAAAGGAGACTGAAACTGGTATGTTGTGTGCTAAGACCAGGAAACAGCCTCTTATCTGCAGCCTGAGCTTTTCTGACAAAATTAAAATGTAATGCGTTGGTAGGGATGGAGACCAGAGGAGGTGTGGGCAGCACACGCCAAATGGAACAAAAAACGGAACAGGCAAACTGCAGTGGCTTATGAGCTGGAGAAAAAGTACAAATTACACTGGGCCTGAGACCTCTGCTGTGGGCCAGATGTGTGTGTGTGGGAGAGACTGGGATTTTCAGATCTCCACAGACAACGGTTTAAAGCCCCAATGGCAAGGCAGTTCTTGTCTATTATTCCTTGCTATAACCCTAGTACCTTGAACAGTGTCTTGAAGTTAGTGGGCACTCAGTAAATCTTTCTTGAGCGGCTTTGCTGAATGAAAGTGCCATAGTAAATGTCAGTTACCTTCCCCATTTCCCACCCCAAATTGAATCCCCACCTCTACTCGGAGAAACAATTGAATGTACACAGAAGGAAGCATAGGAAAAATGTTTGTAACACTGTTTATAATCATGGAAAATGGGAAAAACCTAGAAGGAAAATGGTTAAGTAAACTGTGTTTCATGTTAATGATTACTAAGCAGCAGCTAAAAAGGGAGAAACATGTCTATGTGACACAGAAAATTTTACCAGTCATATTCTTTAATAAAAAGAGCAAAAACAAGCAAACGAACAGAAAGGAGTTCCCGTCGTGGCGCAGCGGAAACAAATCCGACTAGGAACCATGACATTGCGGGTCTGATCCCTGACTCGCTCAGTGGGTTAAGATCCAGTGTTGCCGTGACTGTGGTGTAGGTCGCAGGTGCAGCTCGGATCTGGTGTTGCTGTGGTTGTGGTGTAGGCCGAAAGCTGTAGCTGCGATTCAACCCCTAGCTGGGGAACCTCCATATGCCGCAGATGCGGCCAAAAAAAGCAAAAAAAAAAAAAAAGAAAGAAAGAAAAAAGAAGAAAAAAGCCCAGTGCATTATTTCATTTAGGACACATCTGAAGGAGGGGGTGGTGGGAAGGAAATGGAGAAAGCAATAGGAAATGAGTTCTTGCTCCTTCTGTGTAGCCACAGCAAAAGTCAGGTGATGTCATGGGGTTGTTGAGAAGAGACTGGCTGCCCTGGATTCAAAGGCCCCGCATTCACAGGAACTCTCTTTCCACACCTGTGCAGTTATCCTCCATACCTTCCTGCCTTAGAATTGCACAGCTCTATCAAAGTCGCTGTCCCTGGAGATGATCACTGCATTTCCACATCCTTCTGGAGACCCAACCTGACCTGCCGTCAACCAAGGGAGAAAAGAAGCCCCCCGCATTGAAGGTCAGACTTAGGATTCCGGGGCTGGGGAGGAGAGGAAAGAGGCGTGAGGAGCAGAGAGACCGCATCAAAGAGCAAGACATCGGTTACCAGATAGGAATTCTGTCCTCCAAAGAAAAGTCACTCACTGAGGGTTCCCTGGTTACCACTGCAGCCTGGGTTCAGTCCCTGGTTTAGAAACTGAGATCCCATATCAAGCTGCTGCTCGCCATGCCCACCCCACCTGCTGCCCCCATAACTCCTCTCAGTGTAAAACAGCACTCATTGTCTTCACCATGGCTATAAGCTTCGGGCTGCACACTGTTTCTGCTGCAGTTCTACAACACTTGCTACATTGTGGCTAAGCGCTCAGCCTCCTCTGCTTCCAGAAGAAGTGACACCTCATCGTCAGCCTCATTCCTCTGCGGTTACCCTTTTCACTACTATGGAGGTTTTACAAAGTCACTGAGGCTACAGCTTAAAGTAGAAAATAGCCTTAACCCTAAGGTCCCCGTATCCAGGCAAGGGAAGCCCACTCAGCCCCAGGATCCATGGTCTCTGATCGCCTCGGGGTCACCTTGGTCCCTAGCATTCCTTTCCTTGCTAACTCCACAAGAAGGGGCTGCGAGCTGGCTGAAGCACTGCCAGCAAAGGTTATAAAGGGGAGGCACAGGGTTGAAGCCACTGTAAGAATTAAAAGTCAGCCTTCCTTATTGCTCATCACCACCTCAGCCCAGTCCTACAGAAAATATTTACTGTTTTTATGTCTTTTGCTTGGTAACTCATTTTTAGTTATCTAGACTGTCCATCTGAAAATGAGCACTGAAGAGACAAGCAACAACAGGTGAAGGTGTTGGGGAGAGAAAAGTTTTCATATATATCTTAGCAAGGTCACCATTTGGAAACCACTACTTTCCTCTCTGTGGAGCGAAAAAACAACCATGTAAGAATGACTGTGTTGCTCTGCCCAACTACCTTCTACATATACAGATCAAACTGAATCACAGGGAGAATTCACGGACTCCTAGGGCTTGGTGACTTTGATTCTAAGGCAGCAAGAACACCAGGCCCACTGCTCCCAGGTGGCACGTCCCCTATGGCCCTGCCAAGCGGCTGCCTGACCACCACTGAGAGGAGGATGTGCCATAGCAAGTGGACGAAGCTCCTTGAGAGTGAAGGAATTGATTCTCCTTAACACGGCATTGTCAAAAGACACCAAAACTCAGGGATATGATCAAACACAAGTGGAAATATTTTTGTCGGCATAACAACTAAATCACATTAGCCCAGACAAAACTCACAAGGAGATGAAGACTCAAGCTCAATAAGAACATACTATGGGACAGCTGACCAATTTGCACTTCATCACCAAAGACATGTTTGTTCTCGAAGAAAGTAAGTGATAAAATCTGAGAGCAAAGAGTAAAAAGATGAAATTCTAAATCAAATAATTACTGACTAAACAACAAATAAAAGGAAAAAATAAACTAGGTATCAACTGAGAGAAAACAGTGCTTATAGATCAAGAGAAAAGTTACAGAAGGAACCACAGAATTTATTTTAAAAGACGACTGAGAAGCAAAGGTTTTATCTCAGAAATGGATAATAAAATAGACTAAACTATTTGATGAAAAAGAATCTAATAGATTTGAGACCATTTGTTACCCTGCAACTTCAGTCTTTACTTGGTTGGAACTAACTCTAGGATTTTACTAATACAGGAAATAGTTAAGTAATACAGGAAACAACCACAATTCTATTAACCACCTCAATGCACTGTTTTTCGGTCTACATAAAGATTTTGAAAAATACTAAGAGGGCATGCTAAGTGTTTAATGTAGTCAAGTCTCATGGAAGGAAACTTACCATAGGATGTCTTCAACATATAAACGGACTAAAAAACCATATTTTGGAATGGGGAAATCTGTTTGACTTTATTTCTGATGTCAGGGTGTCAGTTAATACCTGGCTAGTTGGAGGTAGAAAGACATTGATTCTGATTGTCTTCAGGAATATTAAACACAATTTGTGTTTGCTTAAACAACTGTACCTTGCAGACTGTCCCAATGAAATCCAATTGTGCATCTCTATTCACCACTGCAAATTAGTTCACTGTTCATCCTAACTATACATTCATTATTGAACTCTGTTTCATGATAGTTATTTCATTTTACATTTTATATAAAAGACGGCTGTAAGTGTATTAAAAAAAGATAAATCATAGAAATGCACCTTTTGACCAGTAAAATTTTACTAAAAATCTCATATTTCAGTAGAATTTCTTTCAATTTCATACATAGTCTTTTAAAGTGAATGAAAATAATAACTTATGGATTAAAAAGTTTTCCACTTAACCTGACAGGAAAAATATTATAAACATAATTTCTGAATAGAGGAAATGAGATGCAAGTAGCAGTGCTTCCTTCACTGTTGTAATACTTCATTTTTAAAAGTAAACACAATACTAACCATCATTTTGATTCCAGTGACTAAAAACTTAAAATTTAATTTATTAATCGATTTGGGAGTCTGAAGCCAAAACAATCCTTTAACAGTATTGCTTAATAGACAAGTCCATCCTAAAAAGTTAATCACAATGAAAAATTCTGGCCTGATTAAAGCGGCTCTCTGTTACCATGGTACCAGAGTCTGCCTTTTTGTTGGGTTTCAATCTGCCATAACAACCAAGGTTAGGATTACATGTAAACAGAAGGATACAAGGCTTGATGAAATTGAATGTGGAGGATTAAGCATTTTTAGAAGTCTGGGTTATAATCTTGTTGCAACACAAGTTCTGCCGCATAATTTACAATAGCCTAAAACTTTTCAGCAACAAAATTGTATTAAAAAAATATACCATTATCCCTATATGTTACATTAACTGTAGACATCACAGCCACTTACCACTCAAGCTTTGTATTAACTTAGAAAAGAATAACTTGTCCCTGAAACACTCTAAAGAGCGATCATATTTTCATCAAAGCCATTCTGAACTCATAATCAGCAGTCACTCTATTTTGTCACTTCTTTAACAAGAGTGAAAATGGCGACAATCATTTTTTGAAAACTGGTTAGAGAACCTGCATCCACTTAGTGATGAAATGGACTTGTTAACAACCACTGGATTTTTATAATGTTTTTAGTCATCAAACATCTGTAGAGGTGAAACAGCAGAGGGAACAAACTGCCAAACTTGCCCAAGTTACTTTGTTCCATAGGATTTGATCCCTTCTAAATCAACCATGGCATGTAGACATAGCTCTGAAGAATCCAGTCCTTAGAAATGAAAACAAACATAATAAACCTACAGGAAGTTTAAAAGTAACTTCATTTGCATTTAAATATTCAAGTGTAATGCTTCTGTAAAGATTAAAACATAAACATTTCAATTGTATCAGACAAGTCAATTTCCATTTGCTCCTAACCTGCCATTAATACACAGGTTTGTTCACTGGGCTGCCACAGAGCCCAACTGATCATGGAAAGAGATGAAGGTGTCAGTGGAAGAAGAGCACGAACAGCACGGCGTTTGAGACCCGTCTTTGCATCCCTGAAGTAAGAACAGCCGCTCTCTCCAATTAAACTGCTGTATACTAAAGCAGCATTGTTTGTGAAGAGTTACCTCATAACATTTCACTACCATAGTTACCAACTCAAAAGTGAAAAAAAAAAAAAATGCAGACCAGATCCATGTACCCGTGATCCTTTGTATCCTAAAACGTAGAAATATTCTTAGTTTTAACCAAGAATGATATTGGAATGAACAAAAACATCTGCTAAGGTAATTTAAGTATACTCTTATTTGTTACTACATTTCTACATAGATTATTTAATATTGCTTGTGGACATAATTTAATCAATAATATATCATAATGTCAACAACTACAGTGATCCAGAATGAGATTCTGGCTATAAAAGGAGCTTAATTATTAAGCAACACCTGCCTAAAAAGCTTCTGTATTTCTGATTGGTAAGAAAAACAAACACAAAAAGAGGATCTCTCATTGAAATAACACTGAAGTTCAAGCTCAGGCCCCATTCTTTGTGTTCAACATATTTAACTCTCTAGGACAAAATAATGAAACATGAAGTCACATTATTAAATTAGTCATCTTCAAGAAAACTCAATGGGAAACTCTGGTGTTACAGTTGTATATCTTGGGTCCAACCTAGGGATGAAGTCCTGAAAGTGTTTAGAGGCACCTGTACCAAAAACATCAAGGACTTTTCGGTTCATGACAGCAAACCTGTAAACAGATGACACAGGGAACAAGTAGTTAATGAAGTTTATAAAAGAAGATATTCACTCTATTTGAATTATCTTTCATGGGATGGGAAGAAGAAAAGGCTGACATGGCAAAAGGCACAATGGGAGATTCAAAAGTCACTTTGATACTCTTCCTTAAGAGTCAGTGTGCCTCATATTTTCTTTAAAGAGATGATAACCTGAAACTCCAGAGATTACTATCATTATTCCAAACCCTTCTAAAATTTTTCCACAGGATTGTGTCAAATAGAAAATAGGTTCATCATGATTTTTCTGATGAATAAAATCACAGGACACTAAATAATGAATGAGCTAACATTTACCAATGAAACAAAGGTATTAAATGTAACATTTTTAATAATGATTTTTATTTTTTCCATTATAGCTGATTTACAGTGTTCTGTTAATGTCTTACAATCAACAGAAAACAGATCCAAATGTGATTGTATTTAATGATTGATGGGCGAAGCGCATACAAAGTTTCCTTTTTTTTTTTTTAATTTTTAGGCCCGAACCCATGGCATATGGAGGTTCCCATGTTAGGGCCAAACTGGAGCTGTAGCTGCCGGACCACACCACAGCTCACAGCAACGCCAGATCCCCAACCCACTGAGCGAGGCCAGGCATCAAACCTGTAACCTCATGGTTCCTAGTCAGATTCATTAACCACTAAGCCATGACAGGAACTCCGTATGTGTGTATCTTAAAACCTCTTCTGGGACCAAAGCAAGTGGCACACAAGTGTCTGCTATTATTACTATTAATGACAGTTATATTAATGGCAGGTACTATTTACTGAGTGCCTACTAAGAACTGTTACAAACACCTCCATTTTCCCACCACCATACAAAATATGTACTATTTTTTCATTGTACAGAGAAAGCAACTTGAGGCTCATGAGGATGAACAACTTTCCCAACCAGTGACATGGCTCAAGGTATCAGAGCTGGAGTCAAACCTAGGTCTCTTCAACTCCAAAGCTCATGGTCTTTCCAACAGGTCAAGCTTCCTCCCAAAAAATTAATGTCAGGAAATGCTAACAACAACAACAACAATAATTACAAAAAAAAAAAAAAAAAAAAACATGACGACAAAGGCAAAGAAAAACATGCTTTTAAAAGCAGGCAAAAGAGTATGATTATTTTTCCAATGTGGAAATCAGCTGTTTAGGCATGATTTCTAATGAATCTGTTTAATGTTTTTAATCAAAAAGAAGAGTAAAAGACTTAAAAATTGAGATTTAAGTTTGTTATGTAGTAACAAATTAGTAGTATCTAAAATAAGATAGAGATAAGAATAGTCAAAATAATGTTTATGATGAAAATATCTCATGTTATTAAATTTTAGGTCATATTGGATTTATATCTAGATAACTACTTTACCACCAAAAGAATATTCCCTAAAGTAGACAAAAAAGTTCAAGATTTTTATGGAAATTACTTTTTTTTAATGACCAGTTAAAACATCTCAGTCACTTACTTGCCCTTGGTGAGCCTTAAAAGAAACTTCCAGTAAGATGGTCGCAAGGTCTGAACTTCCATGACAGCCTAAGATTAGAGTATTTGATTTGAGATTTCTTTCAGTAAATAGCAAATATTATGGCAGTCTTAGGCAACAAAATACTTTTATCTCTATTTTTATCTCTATTGTGCTTAAAAACTGACAATGATGACAGTAGTTAACAAAAATATGCATTTAGGTATAAGTTGATTAACGCTCAAGAATCTCTAAGTTTGCCTTTAAATTGGGATATTGCTCATGAAATAATGATTGAGTTAATGGTCATTATTATTAGGAAGCATTTGTTAAATACCCATCAGATAGCTGGCACTTCACTACTTATAAGTTTACCAACTTGGTAGCTTTACTGTAAGTGCAAATAAATGCTGTTCCCAAAACTTTATAACCACCCCAAACCCATTAACATCAATAATGATGACTATAGAACTTAAAGAGGTTGAGCGATGCTTCTACTAAACTAGATTCTACCCCTGTCTTCACTGCTTGAGTAATACTGGGGAAATGTAATTATTCTTATTTATGCCCATGGTATCTTTTTCCTAGAAGAACTATAGTTAAAGTAGAGCCTTTGAGCCAAGGTACCAGAGTGATAATTTACCTGTAAAAACTGAATTCTATTTAAACCTAAATTTTGTTGGACCTATAAAACATAACCTGGCCCACTAAGCTAACATGTTTAATGATTTGAAACTTGCAAGTGATCTTGCTTAAAAAAAAAAAAAAAAAGCATAAAATGTAATAAATCGAAGTATTACCAGGCCTTTATTTTTCCCCCAACGGTTTAATTCTATTTCTCATTTCAAAAGGCTATACTTACTGCCTGGAAGCAAATTGCTGTAGAGATGGAATAGATGATAGTGTCTGCATGGGGAAAATAGGGAACCTTTCCTGCTTCAATGCCTTTGAAATACATTGTCTGCAAAACAAGCATAATACAAGACTTATAAAGAAAACAACTTTAAATAGCATTAACAACAAAGTGGAGCAGTATGTTCCCTAGCTGCAAATATGTTTCTTTTCTACCTTTCAAAATTCTAACAGTCCTTTCAGAGCTCAAATCACAGGCTGCATCATCCTGATAAATACTGACCCTTCCCTTTCCCTCATTCCCTCACACCAAACCCCAGATACCATAATAACACTTTGCTGTGAAATTCAGCAGCACTTTATTTCTACCTCTTTCGTGTCATTCTTCAATGCTTTTTATACAATGCCCAAATCCTCCCTTCTCTTTTAGATTCATTCATTCTTGCATTCATTCAACACGTAATGGCACTATGCTAGAAGTGAGGGATTTAAGTAGTTCCCGTTGTGGTGCAGCAGAAATGAATCCGACTAGGAACCATGAGGTTGTGGGTTTGATCCCAGGGCTCACTCAGTGGGTTAAGGATCTGGTGTTGCCGTGAGATGTGGTGTAGGTTACAGATGTGGCTCGGATCTGACATGGCTGTGGCTGTGGCTGTGGTGTAGGCCAGCAGCTGCAGCTCCGATTAGACCTCTAGCCTGGGAACCTCCATACACTGCAGGTTCAGCTCTAAAAAACAAACAAACAAAAAAAGTCAGAACACTGTAAACCAGCTATAATGGAAAAAAAAATCATTTAAAAAAATTAACTTTAATCTGTAAGATATGTACAGAGAGTTACAGTCTGCTTAGGTAACAAGATAAACATGGGCCATTATTTTGAAAGTAATATGACAATATATTACAAGGTACAGATATGTTGCAATGTATTCCTGTTAACAAAAATGAAATTCAGATTTGGTAGAATGGCATCGGAGAACCGTTATTTAAAACACGTATCTCTTGATATTTGGGATAACTGTGTTCCTAATAATTTCCTACAATAAAACTAATCTGTTGAACTGGATTCTAAGTTGAAGAGTTGGGACCATATGCTATACTTCTACATGTTTACCAGCACCTAGCACAGTAATGGGAGCATAACAGATACTCAGTAAATACGTCTTGGAAATAAATCTTTCTAAGAAAAAAGTTGTCTATACAGGTAATTTTTACTTAATAGTCATTATATAGTAATATACAGCATTTTAATATAAAATTAACTTCAATTACTGGAAAATGCCTATTATACCATAGTCTATAATTCCAAAAGGGACATGGTAAGCTTAGTCCTGATTTCCTAAACTTAAAAAAAAAAAAAAAGTTCTCACCTGCACACTGTATATATATACCAGTTTCTTTTGCCAAGATCAGATATGGCCTGTTGATACAAGAAATACAAGCAAGACCACTGCTTGGATTAAAAACTCAAGCCATTTAGAGAAAACTTTTATAAACTAGATCTTAATTTTGGATTGCCCCTATGTCAAATAATATATTTTTTGCTAGCTAGGGGTTATCTTCTTTCTCTCATTCCCCTTTTCCTCTCTATTAGCAAGTCCTGTCAAGTTTATCCCCTAAATATACACCAAATCTGTGTACATCTCTCCTTCTGTATTGCTGCTGTCCTAATACAAGCCACCATTTCCTGCCTGAGACTAACTGTTCTCTCCCAGAATCCAGGCTTGCCTCTAATCCATTCTCTGTGTAAACACCCAGAATGTTTTCCTTAAAATATGAATTAAATGATGTATTTTCCATGCTTAAAGCTCTCCAGTGGTGTCCAAAGGCACTGAGAGGAAAAAAAAAAAATTCTCCTCCCCTGGAAAGAGAAAATATGTAATTTTCTTAATGTCAATGGGGACACAGATTTTCAACAAAATTTATAAAAACTTTTAAAACCTCATCTGTGAATTAGAAATATCAATATATAATACTTTCTCTTTCTCTAAAAAGACAGGAGAAAAAAAGTAGGATTTTTTAGCTCTGTTCACTAGAAAGGCCAAGAAACAATGACTAGCCTGGGAACAAAAAACCTCCAGCACTAAGCTAAAGTTTTCTAAATAAATTTCTCACCAAAAGAAACCCAGGACCATTGGAGAAAAGGCTGATTCTATGTCTAGAGCCTGGAATATCTTGTCTTATCACAAAGCAAGAAAGCTATCAAACACTGGCATTAGGATACTGGCGTTATGTCAAAAACAACAACAACAACGAGTTCCTGTCATGGCTCATCAGAAACGAGTCTGACTAGCATCCATGAGGACCCAGGTTCAGACCCTGGCCTCACTCACTGGATTAAGGAGGATCTGGCATTGCCACGAGCTAGCTGTGGTGTAGGTTGCACACAGGGCTCGGATCTGGCATTGCTGTGGCTGTGGCGTAGGCCAGCAGCTTAGAGTCTCAATTTGACCCCAGCCTGGGAATTTCCATAGGCTTCGAATGCAGTCCTTAAAGACAAAAAAAAAAGTAACAACAACAACAAAGTCAACTTGAAGAGGCTCTTATGGCCAAAGATGGGGCAATGTGAACATAATGACTGCAATGGGTTGAAAAAAACCAAATATGTTAAACTCCAAATCTTCATAAAAACTTGAAAATAAAGACTTACAGGTCAAGTTTGCAGGATGCTAGGACTGAACTCATTAAAATACTAATAAATAAAGGGAAGTAATCAAGCACTTTATTACGACTTTGTGAACAGACTGTTTCAGAGTAACCAAACACCTGAAAAAATAGTTATTTTTAGAATTTCCTCTAATAAATGGAGAAGAAGCAAAATATTAGATTATGATCATTTTGCAACCCTCAATGAAATAATAAGCCCTGGTAATGATTATTAATGGCTGCTAAAACAATTAGGTAAAAGACTAATGGGGACTCTCACATTGGCTCTTTCAACACTGAGCCCACTCACTGATCCAGCTCAGCATCACAAAAAGAGATAAGCAGACATTTTTGTGTTTCCTAATGTGATGGAACAGGAATTCACATACACAGTAAAGGTGAAGTTTTCTACCACCATCATTCTCCTTAAAGGAATTGAACCTGAACTTGCTGAAGTCACTAGATCCAATTAATTGTTTATAGAAAATACATGAGTTAAAGAAACATGTTAGCACCACACCAGTAAGGATGCAATCAGTACAATCCCAAATGTGGGAAATTCCATAGGACTAATAATCTAGATTGTCAAATATATGGCAAGGAAAAAAAAGAAGGAAAAAAGAAAGGAGAGAGGGGTAACTATTATAAGCTAAAAAGAGACTTTGGATCGCCACTAAAACAAAAGGATTTAAAAAGACACGTGATCTCATTGACAACATATGCTTTAACAGGATAAGAATAATATTAAAGAATGAGCAGGTTTTTAAAATGTATGATATATATTTGAATTATACCCTGGTGGCATTGTTGATGTATTTGTTTTTAAGGAGTCTTTATTCTTTAGCATTATTTTTTAAGAACTCTTTTTCCTGAGTTGTTTGTTTATAGATGAAGTGATTTATTATCTGGGATCTGCTTCAAGATAATTTGGTACTTGGGGGTTTGGAGCAATATAGATGAAAGAAAACTGGCCAAATGCTGTCAACTGCTGAAGCTGTATGATGGGTACATGAAATAGGAAAACTGACTTTGTAAATACTTTTATAGGATTAGAATTTGCATTTGAACCTGGAATATATATCTGCCTTTAAAGCAGCTCTGTATCCTTTGGCTGTACATGCATAAAAGTTGTTTACTTACCTCTACCAGTTTGGAAGCTAAATACATGGAAATTGTTGTGCTTTTATAAAACATCATTGATATTCCAGCCAAAAATCCTGAAACAACAAGTAAGGCAAAACTGATCAGAACTCAAAGTATTTCTTTGTTATTAAGACACTCAAACATGTTAATTCACTTAAATAGGAAAGAACTGATTTGTAGCACTGCCTTTTGTTACAACAAAATTGAGGACAGTAATATGAGTGATGACATTAAAAGGGGGCAAATTCTTATTTACTATCACATATTTTTAAATTTAAAAACTGACCTTCGGAGTTAGGAACCACAGTTCTGATACATATATCACAAGAAACTTTACATTCTTAATTTAACTTTTAAAAGAACAGCAGTGATCTTGCCAAATATAATTATTATTATAACAGCTCAAATGATGTTTAGTGTTGTCATCATACTTTTCTCCATTGCCTTCCTTCTATAAATAGAAAACCAAGGTGGCAGGAGGCCTGGAATACTAATAGTAGGACTATTACTAATAAATATCTGAAAAATTGTTTATTTAACTTAATAAAATATTGAACTTAGACAAAAAATGTCCCTTAGTTTTTATTTTTATAAAATTGAGTTCCTAAAAAAATTATTAAAATATATGTCACTTGTCAGTGGTAAAATCAGAATATTTTAAGAAATCTATTTGCACTTCCATTAGTCACCTATGTAATATTTTAAGTCTTTATGTTCTTTTGTGATATAGTCTCTAGAAGTTCTGGCCTGTAGCAGGACAGATACCCAAGTCGTTATATTGCCAACTCAAAACACCAGAGGGCAAGAATGCCTTGATGTGTTAAACTTCACAAATACAAAACGTTTATACTAGTGCCTTGACAGGGATACTGTTACAGAGAAAGGAAGATACAAAGAAATCAGATGAATTTAAAAAGTGTTTATGATTCATTCCTACCACTTATTGGTGTAATAATATATATCAATGTGTGTGTGTGTGTGTGTGTGTGTATATATATATATATATATGCACACACATACATACACATGTATATGTGTATACATTTTATCATTGTTTTACCAGCTATAATGGCATGCAGTTCATCGTCCAGGTTTCTAACCCACCGCAGGAAGCAACTAGTACCCTGTATCAAGAAGAAAATAAAATGACTTCAGTTGTTTCAGTTCTAGGGAAAAAATGCATATAACATTGTAATGAATGAGACACTAGCTGAACTTTCAAAACAAAGCTGGAATAGTCATATTAATATTAGACAAAGTAGGTTTCACAATGCAGAGTACTAAGCAGTATATGATCATGGCAAGACATACTAGATTTCAGAATAAGGATTATTACCATCAATAAAGAGGAACATTACAAAATGGAGAAAGGGTCAGTTCACCTAAAAGACACAGAG
This sequence comes from Catagonus wagneri, assembly GCA_004024745.2. NCBI lineage: Eukaryota > Metazoa > Chordata > Mammalia > Artiodactyla > Tayassuidae > Catagonus > Catagonus wagneri. The sequence goes on from PVHT020000035.1 coordinate 6,829,490, forward strand.
GAAATAAGCTTTGCCTGTTCTTCTCTTACTTACTGTCTTATGAAGATGCAAAAAATTATTAAAATTTTAAAATATCACATAGGTCTTTGGCTTATTTTCTGTAAGAGATTTTCTGACCCCAGTTGTATTTTCCTCAGTTTAATACTATTAGTTTATATTATCTAAGCAAATAAATAGCACTATAGATTACAACAAATAAACAAAAAACTATGCTCTCAAACTATGCTGGATAGTGGAGAATAACCAACCTGTCTAAAATGTTGGATATAAACATCCTAAAAATGTTGGATATAATCTACAATCAACACTTAAGATTTATATTAAGACTGAATACAAACATTATGACACAAGAATTGAAAAAGAATGTGCATATAAATACATAACTACCAATATTCTATCCTATTAACTGTTGTATATTCAATGATATTAGTAATGCTTATAGTGTGTCGCTTTCCCCCTTCCATTTCAAAACATTTCATCCATATCTACATTTATAAGTAAACTTTTACATAAAATGATACACAATCATTTTATATAAAATAATTCCAGAATTCAATTTTTCCAAGTATTTTCTTTTAACAACCATGTCACACGCATGCATACAGGTCAACTTTAGTTAACACATTTTACCATTTACATTTAGAACCTAAACTTTAGATGTTTGATAAAATATGTCAGTAATATCATTTACATGTTAGTGATTCCCATTAAACAAAAGGCTATTGCGTCAAATTACGGAGTACTGCACTGCGGGTGATCCCTACACGTGTGTAGGGGTGTGCTTACGTATGTGTGGGTTCATTTACAGGAACATGCAGAAAGAGATGGAAGAAATTTGTTTATTTGAGGGAGTGTAGCAGAAAGAGTGAGTGGGTGGAAGACAGAAAATAAGTCATCGCTTATATAAGTTACAACAGAAAATCCTTACTTGTTCTATCAAGGGTTGATTGATATATGCTACAAGCGTACGAAAATGCTTAAACTAATAACCAGGTAGTAAATATGATTAAGAAAAACAAATAGAGCATGTATATTAATATCGCATTTGATGTTAGACATCAGGAACTTCTTATGTTCTCAGTGACTACACTTTTGTAAAAAAGAAAATTAATTTTTGAAAATCTTGTAATATTATGTATAAATGCAGATGTATCTTAGAGTTCCCACTGTGGGTTAAGGATCTGATTGCAGTGCCTTGGGTCACTGTGGAGGCACAGGTTTGATCTTCAGCCCAGTGCAGTGGGTTAAAGGATCTGGTGTTGCCACAGCTACACCATAAAATTGCAGCTGCAGCTTGGAGTCGATCCCTGGCCCAGGAACTTCCATATGCTGTGAATGTGGCCGTAAAATTTTAATAAAGAAAAGAGAGAGAGACAGAGAGACAGGAAGGGAGGGAGGGAGGGAGGGAGGAAGGAAGGGAAAGAGAAAGAAAGAAAGAAAGGGAGGGAGGAAAGGAAGGAAGGAGGGAAAGTAGGAAGAAAGGAAGAAAGAAGTAAATATATCTATATTTTCAGGCCTAAAAGAAGAAATATCTCCAACCTCTATTTCCTAGATATTTAGAAATACTACAGAAAAAAAACATTTAAAAAAATGATAGATGAGTGCTAAGGCCATGTTTCTCTCTCTCTCTCTCTCTCTCTCTCTCTCTCTCTCTCTCTCTCTCTCTCTCTCTTTTTTTTGGCTTTTTAGGCTGCTACTGTAGCATATGGAAGTTTCCAGGCTAGATGTCCAATTGGAGCTGCAGCAACACAGGATCCAAGCAGCGTCTGCAACCTGCACCACAGCCCAGCAATGCCAGATCAGAGAGGCCAGAGATCAAACCCACATCCTCATGATATTATGGATATTAATCAGGTTCATTACTGATGAACCACAACGGGAACTCCCCCATGTCTCATTTTAACAATACCCATGTTATTTATTTCCCACTTTTCTTTCTGAAAGCCTTACCTTGTATATACTAACAAAAGAGCCCAGAAAAGCTCCAAGCTGGAAGTTTTCTTTATTGTAGAAGAGAGAAAGTAGCCGGGATGGCTGTGTAAACAGATGCCTAAATGCAGAGGGAATTCGGAGGCAGCACTGGATCAAGTATCCCACGCTAAACATTCTGATGAAACCCTAGAGAAAATTGAGAGGAAATTCTGATTTATAATCAAATTTTGAAGTCTGATAGATATAAATTTGATTGTCTCAGAATCAAAACAGTACTAAAAAAAAAATAAGACAAGTTTTTATCAGACCCATTTTCAAAATTAATTCCTAAAATCTCGAACAATTTTAAAACAATTGCCCTAAAAATAAGGGTGAAATCTTGCAAAGACTTCAGAAAGTTTCCAAAGCTCTGGCCATGCCTGTCTATGAATCCAACTTCCACGTCTTGACATTTTGTTAACAATAATTGGGATTTAAAATTCCTAAGCAACAAACTGATGTTCAGAAACGAAAACACTAAAATTCCAAAAAAAAAAAAGTTATTAGAACCAAATGTTTTTGGAAATTTTAACAGAAAATGCTTCTTAATCATTAGTTTGAGTAGGCAGAAAAATAACTGTACTATTTGTTCAGACCTTTGGTATCAACTTTTTAAATGATCAGGTTTAAAGAATTTCCCAGGAAAAGAAATAATACTATCTAGGTTATTATTTCTGTACTCAATGTGTCAGGCTAAAATATCTCTAGGGAGTGGTAGCTTTAAGGTAAACAAAATTAAACTTGAAAAGGCAAATCTGCTATAAATCCACATTTGCTATCAACACTACTCTATATTACCCGCAATTATTTATAGTATAAAAGGGAACAGAGGAGGATGACTAATGTGAACAATTTTATTTCAGTTTTTAGGAAAATGAAGTTGGATGTCACTTAACACTAAGAGACTAAAAAATTCCAGTCATCTCAAAGCAAAGTATTATCCATGATTCAACTACACAGTGTAGTGCTGGTCTCCTATCCTTCTCTCCTTCACCCCCACTAGAATGGAAAAATGTCTACATTCTTAGCAGTGTTTACTGCTAAATTGGAAAGGTCAGGCTTGTATTTTCTGGATAGCAGCCTTCTCTTTTAGAAAAAAATTGAATTACTATGAAGAATTTATCTGAAACCTCATAATACCTGGTTAAAACATGGAAATTAAAAATGTCCAATCAATTAGTATGAATGAACATGCATTTGCTGAACTGAAGCTGCCTAGTGTTTTGTTTCATGCATGAAATGGTCACACTTCTATCCTGTCTTGATAATCTTGTAATACTAACCTAAGGGTTCAAAGATCGCAATCATGTTCAATCATTTCAGGCTATTTTCAAGAGATCTATTCATCCTTCCATCCATTCATCCTTTCATGAATTCAGGAAAGATTCAGTGAATGCCTCTTATGTGCTGAACAGTACTCTAGATTCTGGGTATAGAGTCGTGAAGAGGGCACAAAGTTCTTGCCTTTGCAGAGCTTCCATGCTCAGGAGAGGAAGAGAAAATAAGTAAACAAACAAAGTAATTTAACAGATTACAGTAAGTGTTGTGATGAAAATCATCAGGGCCCTGGGAGAGAAATCACCAGGGTGACCTATATTAGACTGAGTGGCAAGGGAAGGCTACTGAGGATGTGACATTGAAGAAGACACAACAGAGAAGAAGCCAGCATGAGAAAAACATTTCAGATAGCTTGCACGAAAAGTACACCACCAAAAAAGAGACTGGCTGGTACTAACAAAAAGTTAGTGTGAACAGTACATAGTGAGTTGAAGGGAATGTAATTCATCTGAATATTTACTCAGAGATACAATTTTTTTTTTTTTTTGGCCACTGCATGCAGCAGCTTAATGTTTGAACTCAGTTCTCAGACTGAACCTGGACTGCAATGGTTGCCAGGGAACCCCCACAGATATGATTTAACATGAGGTGTGACTGAGTCCATGGAATAATCAGATGCACCTGTCAAAATAGATTTTATCCGTGGTATAAAGCCTCACCCAAAGGTCTCCAGATAATTTAACATTCTTGGACAAAGTGTTACAATTTAAACATAAATTAGTAGGTTTACAGTACTGGTTACACATTTGAAAGAATGATTACATTTTTTCATTGCTCAGTAATTCTCACTTTTTTGTACACTCTAAAAAATATCACTTCCTCTCTCCCCCAAATTTCTAAGAGCTCTGATTTAGTCAGCATACTTTTCTTAGTTCTGCTCTTGAAGTCTCCCCTTGAACTAGAATTATGTCCAGTTGGAGAGAATAATAAGTCTTCAAGCTGGCAGACTCTGAGGCTGCAACATTCCTACCCGCCCCTTTTTTTGCCACTTTAAAAATGGAGCAGGAAATCAGATTTGGAAGGGGAGTATCAGAAACTACTCCACACCTGAAAAAATACTCCACTGCTTTTACCCTGGTCCTATCTTTAAGGACTTTAAGGTTAAAGTCTGGCTTGGGTGAGTGCCACCATCAGCTCTGGGCCATAGGCAATCACATTCACAGGCACTAATGTGATACAGTTCCTCCCTTCAAAAGTGACTGTCAGGAGGCTGTCTTTTGGGGTGTTGTACAACTCTACTCTTCCCATCATCAGTTAGGTGGGATCAGATGTTGTAAGAAAGAACATAAATTTTCTAAAGCATCAGGATTGGTAGAGCACCATCCAAAACGAAAAGGACTTGTAGCAGATGTGGCCACCTGTGCCAGACTAACTGCAATGAAAGTAACTTCCTAACCAGAGTGGATGGGGAGTGGGAGGTGGGGTGTGGGCACAGGGTGGGGGATGGGTGGGGAGCACCGCACTAATAATGGTACACTAATATTTTAGGGAGTTGGGGAACTTATGCCAGTGGGCAGAGCTAACCTTCTTAATGTAGAACAACTGTGGACCTGCTCCTGTTGCCTCCACGCCTTAAAAAATGTAACGGCTTTTCATTCCCAAACCAAATGCCACTGTCCCAGATTGTGCAGTGTACACAATGTGTGATTGCTGACCTGTGAGCACACAGCTCAATCCAAGGGCCCTGACTGAAGATGTATGTATGCTACTGAGGGTACACTGCAAAGCACGAATTTTAATGACTGTATTTTTCTGTCTTTTTTATTGCTGTTGCTTCACCTTCTCCTCTACTTTGTAAGTTGTACACTAATTAAATAAGCTGTTTTAAGATTATTTAACGAAGGATCTAAGTGAATACTAAAAGCTAAATTGTTACCTCTTTCTCACAAATGTCTAGTCTTAAAGTCAAATGCAAAGAATGATGGCAATTATGGTCAACTTTTCCACCTACCTCGAAATTACGTTTTAATAAATAAGTTCTATACATATTCCCTGTGGTTATTAAAGTAGATTCTATATACTTACTTTAATGCAATAAGAGATGCAATTATCCTCATAGTGTTTGCAACACCTATGCCTTGGTCCATGCTTACATCTGAAATTAAACCAAAAAAATTAATGTAATTAAAATGTGTGTGTGCACACGTATACGTGTTTGTGTGTATGTGTGTGTGTTGATCTTTTTTAAAATGTTGTAACCAAAAAAGGAGAAAACATTATCAGTCCAATTTTATATGTATTTCTGACTTCTTTGGACATTCAGAAGCAAGGAAGGGTAACAATTGTTCCTTTGGGGCTCACCATTTGACATATTGTATGAAATATGCGACTGCAATCAAAATACTTGACTGTGAAACAGAAAAACCATATTGGTAAATATTTGTGACTAAATATGGAAAATATGTATATATTATCTTTAAACTCTGCCAAATCTTTTGGAAGCTTTAAATCGTTTATTGTAGCATATAACGTTCATAAATTATCCATGAAGTCAGTACTTGAACAAAAATCATAATGAAAGTGTGCTCAGATTACAGGAATTTATACTTAATTACATTTGAGAGAAAACATCTGGGAAGGAAACATGATACAGTATTAGAATTTAAAACTCAGTTTTTTAAATAAATGTAGAAATAGATCATGTGAGAAATCAAAAGTAGGTTATTTTTTATTTAACTGTAAACCACTTAGTTGTCTGGTGCTTAGTAAACATTTCTTCTGGGAGGACTATTGTTCAAGACACACTTAGTTTAATTACTTGGTAGGTCAACTCAAGGACCATTTATTCACTCCCAGCGTAAAAGAGTAAGTAGAATATCTACTGTGGGTTTAACTTTCCCCCTTTCTCTTTGAAGAGTTCATGTTCCAAAATAAGCAGTCTTTAAAATTCTTTCAGACCGCAGTTAATTAATTATCTTCCTGGTTGGAACACATTAACTCTTTCCTGTTTGCAACAATAACTTTTAGAGTGATATTCTGGCTCCACATCTCTCTAATTCCATTTGCAAATTGGTTATCAAGACATTTTCTGAAATCCAATTCCACACTGCAGCTGGAGTATACAGGCAGCCTTTCCTAGTCAAGGGTGACAGCAGCAGTTCGTTCTGACCAGAGCCCTTACGTTGTTAGAATGATATGACATATCTGGTCATGGGAAGTTGTCGAGTGATTAAAGCTAGGGGGCCTGAAAAGAGGTGAATCAGAGAAGGGCTCGCTTATGCAAACCATCACTCTTCATGCTTCTAAGTGTCCTCTTCAAAGGCGTTTCTCAGCCATTGCTACCAGACCTACAGAGAAATTGTTGCTTTCTTTGCTAGTGAAGTTAAATTCTGATATCAGCTATACTGTAATTTAATCCTTCATTTAATCCTTCCTAGTCTTTCACTGAAATGGCTTCCCAAGTGCAGGACTGCCCATCTCCTACATTACGTGCCCTCTGATTTTGTATTATGCTGCACCTGCTTTCACACCAGTGGCCTCACTGAGGCTGCTCTGACAAGTTCTGCCAATACCCAAGGCTTCATCACCCACATCACACATTCTCTGCATTCCCCTGTGATTCTTGTTGACAGGATTCCCATTAACAGGATCGTCTCTCCCTTTTCTCCACTAAGGTAACGCATAACTATTTTGAACTTGTTTAGTAAGTTCGCTGCGACAATTATTCCTGCCTCCTACTATCCCTCTTTCTTTTTACTTTTTTCTGCAGTGTATGCCAAAATGAAGACAAAGTCTTTAAATTTAGTAAAAAATTTTGAGCACCTAGTCGGTGCTCATGTATGTGAGGCAGCTCCTATGTTATTCATCTTATGCACACAACACTCCTTAATAGAGATTATTAGCCCCAGTTAACCGACAAGTACTTTGGGATGCGGAGTGGTTAAATCATTTGTTCAGAGACACAAAGCTGGGAGGGGCAAAATGAGAGTCAAACCTAAGTCTTCAGATTTCTTAAAGGGCTCAGCTTCCTGTAACTGATCCCCTAACTTTCTATGTTGCCTCCTCATTCCACACTCTCTAAAATACCACAAGATTATTTTTACTAGCTGATAGTCTCATTGAAACCATTAGATTTATTTTCTGAAATATATTAAATATGTGAAATACAAAAGAAGACTTACTTGTATAAAACATAGATGTCTTTGTATAATATACAAATAAAAATTTCTTATTTTATTTCCAAAGCCCTAAAAATGTCCACTCTTGCAAAATATTCTTTACATAAAGTTTGCTTCTTATTATTCCTATATCTTCCTGAATCTCTCTCAGAACTTTTCTTTCTCCTTTGAACACTTGGCATATTCAACTCGCACATAATTAATCTGTCTCCCAAAGTTCCTTATTCTTGCTCCCTGCAATCCTGCTAGTTTGAAATAAAAAACTATTTTGTTGTCATGTAAATCTATTTTAAAGGCATATAATGGTCTGCAGTCCTGCCAGAAAATAATAAATAATATTCACCTGCCATCATGTATCTTTTTATAAAACTCTATGCATATTTCTTACAAAATTTTTTTCTCATTATTTGAAAAGTAAAAAAAAATACCTTGACATGGTACAAATAAATATCATATAAGACAGTGACAAAATGCGCTAAAATATCAAGATAAAGACTCACATTGAATCCACCAGCTTCCTGACTAGAGCAATTATATTCATTCTTCTTGGTTTTTCCTCATGTTTCTCAGTCTTTTGTTCCACTCTTGCATATGCCGCCTCTGGTGAATAAGAATGTGTGGGAATTTCTTCCTTCCCTACAATGAACCTAAAGAAAAGAGCACAACGAGAGGCATTTTTCACCTTAGAAAAAAAATCAATGAGAAAATAAACTGATTTTGTTTATATATAAATACACTTGGACAGCATCTTATCATTTGAAATAATATTTTCCACAATTTATATAAATCTAATCTTTTTAAAAAATAGGCTTTTGCAATGGGGAATTACTATATCTACACAGGGAACTTGGTCCAATATTCTGTGATAATCTAAATAGGAAAAAAAAATGTGAAAAAGTTAAAAAACGTAAAATTTGAATGTGGAAAAAAGTAAAAAAATAAGCTTTTGAAATCTGAACATTCAGAGAAATACTAATAGTCATTTGTTTAACAATACAGAAGCCTTAAAATCAAATTAACCAAATAAAATAAAGCATATAGCCCTTTGATAAGGCACCCTTTTAACTTCAGCTACTGCCTTTTAAGGGTATTACACATCTTAAAGTTTTTTCAAACAAAAAAATAGATGAACTGTTAACTTGGCTCTACTAGAGACAAAAGTTCTATTTTTTTCTCTAAAATTTACTAATAGTGAAAATTGAGTGCATTTCTCATTTTTTTACTCTGTTTTTTTTTTTTTTTTTTAGGGCTCTCCCTGAGGCATACAGAGGTTTCCAGGCAAGCGGTCAAACTGGAGCTGTAGCAGCTGGCCTACGCCACAGCCACAGCCACGCCAGATCTGAGCGTCTGCAACGTACACCAAGCTCATGGCCATGCCGCCAGATCTGAGCGTCTGCAACCTACACCAAGCTCATGGCCATGCCAGATCCTTAACCAACTGAGCGAGGCCAGTGATTGAATTTGCAGCCTCATGGATGCTAGTCAGATTCATTTCTGCTGAGCCATGATGGGAACTCCTACTCTAAATTTATATCTAAGTCACTTTGAGTCATAAACTCATGGCAGTGTAGTAGAAAGTCATCTCTATACACACAAGAAATAGGACCAAAGAATAAGAATCAGAAGTGGTCAAGATTCCGTGTGTCTTCCTCACATTATTTCGTTAGAAAAATCTTAAATTTGATTTTATTTTAACCTACTTAATCCTCTTCAGAAAAATCTTATATCCAGGAGAAAATAGCATTCCTGTCTCATTGGAACTCGACTATAATCTTCCAAAGAAAACATTACTATTATATCAGTCTGTATCCTTTATTGGACTTTTCATTTTTTTGCACTTTTACTATAAGAGTCATTGTTCTTATAAAGAATAACTAAGCTTTCCTTAAGGCAACTCTACTGCCAAACCTTCAGAAAATATCGCAAAATATAGATAAAACGGGAGATCAACCATAATACACATTGAACCATGGCAACTATGACAAACAGATTTAAGAAAATGTAAATACTTACAAAAAGAGAGAAGCGTTGTTACTATCAACAAGTGCAACCCATCTCATTTGGACAAACTTGGTAAAACAGTTCGTTTATCAAATCGTAAGGGGTGTGCAATGAGACTGTTTGTCACCAGATGGCAGCTGTGCCTCCTCGGCAACTGCTAGCCCAAAAAAATGTGGTTCTTAATTGTGGGTGTGAACGGAGAGTTTAAGATCTGTTCTGCTCTTTATAAACAAGACAAAACTATGCTAGAAGAGATAACAATAGTTTTATAACACGTTTCATAACACTGTTGCCTTGGCCAGGATGGGCCATTCAGGTTAACTCTCACTTCCTTGGAGAAGAGGCCCCTGCCCCAGGCTGAAGGGAGTGAGTGAGCTGTCCTCCCTTTGTGCTCTCATAGCCCAGGGAACCCCCAGGACTGGGAGAACCTTTTTAGTAGTCTCCCTGCCCCAATAAACTGTGGGATCTCTGAGACTATAGATACCTTCTTTGCTACTATATCTCAGTGCCTAGCATTGCGTCTGGCACATGGTAAATATTTAGCTAATACATATTGAATGAATATAGTGATAGCTAGCATGTTCTGAGAATTTATTACATAACACGTACAGTACTGAGCCTTTTAGAAATATTAAATCATTTAACCCTCATAGCAATACTATGAAGTAGGTACCAAAAATTCCATGAGAGCATGAAAAAGCATCCGGTCCACAGTCAAAAATATCAGTAATTATTTGAACTCAGAACAGTCTTGCTCTAAAGCCTGGGTTGTTAGTCACCAAGCTTCATACACTACTGTTTTAAACCACGGTGATTCAGGCTAAGTCTGCCTTCAACTCCTGCACTGGCTCTTCTTCCATAACTTCCACTATTATCTTACAGAAGTAGTAAGAGTTAATAACCGCCTTTTTTTTCCCCCAGAATATTTCCCTGTAACACAGAGAAAATGTTAAGTGCAAAAAGTCCAAATCAGTCTGTAGTTATAAGTGGATTTGAAGAAAACACACACCAGTATCTGACACATTTTGAGTTTTTGCAAAGATTCTGGGGGTCTAAGGAAAGAAACAGGAACACAGGCCAAGTTTTCTCTTTAGGAAAACCAGCTTTTGATTTTTGCTACCATCTTTCCAGTTTAACACAGAATCCTTTATAGCCAATACAACAACAACCAAAAGTTATTTTCTAATAAGTTTTATGGTCTTTTAATAAAAAATGTGACATGAAGAAATTACTACTGTTATCATTCAGTTATTGTTACCAAAGAATTTCCATAACCAAAAATACTCTCTTCAATAAAGGAGAAAATTTAATTTCCTAATGTAGGTGAAAATGCTTGAACTATAAAACACAATGCTAATGCTAACCAACATCTCCAGATTATCGGGCCAAGTACTGTGGTAAGAGATGGGCTAAGAGGTGAAGCCTCCAGTGACTCTAGTGAAGCTTATAAACAAAATGTATTTGACAGTCAACATGAGTCCTGCCCCAACGGAGCCATTAATCCAGTACCACACAATTAAGTACTGAATTTTCCAGTAAATGTTCATATGTAGCTTTGTCTTTCCAAGCCCCCTGAACAGACAGCTGTAATTATTCTTTAATACCCCGTGGTGTAAGGCACACGATAGGCCCCCCCAAATAGTGGCTGACTTGACTTTTAGGGGGAAAGTTAACAAGTTACTCTGATAATGAAATGTCTACAAAGCCACTTTTGTGATTTTTAAAACTATTTTCAGCTTAAAAGTGGAATCAAATATTTATTATAATTATGTATAATATTACTTAAAAAAGAGTTAACTTGTAAATTCTGTTAACATGAAGGTAAATAAAATATGCTACTTACCTAAGTGCAGAGAATGTAAATCCTTTCAAGCCATCTTTGCACCTAAAACAATAAAAATTTACAATTATAGTTTATTTTGAGGTATAAAGTAGTATATTAAATAGCTACTAAAATTTTTCCAGAAAATGATTTTTTTAAAGATGGAAACTCTTTTGGGACAATGATCTGAGCGGTACAAATGGTCAAAACAAACAACAATGAAGCAAGCCATCCTACACAGTGATTAAAATGATAATGCTTTCCTGTGTCATATTAAAATAATGTAAGGCTCAAATCTCAGATTTGCAGGTTGAAGAGAGATTTAAAGTTAATCTTCTAAGGGATCCATGTGTACTTAAAATGAAGGCTGGGAGTGGAGTATTCTCCATTCTGTCCAACCCCTAGGGGTGCAATTTGTTGGGAAGAAAAAGGCCACATACACCTGCTGGGTATTATGCATAGGTCAATTCAAGGTCCTGACTTCTCCCTACTTATTAATTCAGTGAATTCAGAGTAATGTAGAGTTGGCAGCCACAAAAAGCCTTCAAGTTTAGTTAAACAGTTTTAACTTCTGAGTAAACCCAATGAGAACAGATAATGTAGCATGAGGAAATGGAGGAGGGTGAGAAAGGATTCAAATAATATTTACTGAGTGTGTACTAATGCTGGGCATTGTCTGCAGCTATTTGATATGTGTTGTGTCATTATATCACAACTCTATGAACAGATGTTTCTCTATTCCATAGTATGCATAGGTCCCTAAAATGGAGCCACTTCCCAGAGGTCATAAAATAAATCCGCCCCCCCCACCCCGAATTCAGGGTGTGTGTGTGTGTGTGTGTGTGTGTGTGTGTGTTCATCTGACTTAAAAGTCATAATTTTCTCTGATACCTCCTCCTAAAACAGTACATTCCTTTTAATTGGGGAAGACTCAAACTACATGCAAGTAAGGGGGGAAAAAGATTCTCACATCTGCAAAAAATATTTAAACAAGATTTTTAAATGGGGGTCATGGCTCTACTTAATGAGTTTGCTTAACACTTAACAGTTTGCTCTATAGGTATGATCAAGTTACTAAAGCATCTTTGTCTATCTAGTATTAAAATTCCTTGGAGAAACTATAAGATTGGTGATACAACGATGTTCTAACATGTTAATATTAGAAGCTGGATATTCATGAATAAAAAGCACAGTTTTAAATTTAACTGGGCAGTTCTTTCTGTACGTCTTTTATATGAAAGGTCAGAAAGGAAATGAACAAAAATATAAGAAATCTATCTTAAAAATTTTAAATATATATTTTTATTAGAGGACATATACAATCTCAGGAAAAAAAATTTAACCCATGTGCACTGAGATGTTTTAAAGCACTTAAGAATTCACTTCAATTAAGCAACATAATCTACTTTGTGGTCATGATGACAATGAGAATGTAAGTAGAGAATTTAACTAACATACTACATAATTATCTATCCTGCAAAGAATGAGGGTAAAGGCAAAATAACTCGTATGTTAAGCTAAAAATGTGCATGGGAAAATTAGAGCACCAAAATTCTTAAACTTCTCTTTTTCCATCTGAAAAAAAGTGCTTTTCAGTAATTTAAAACCCATAATTGGGTAATTTCTAGATAGGTGGGGTGGGGGGGTAGTCTGGGAGTCTTCTGACTGGATAACAGAAAGCAGCAGATTAATTAAAAGATTATGTACAACTGGGAACAAATTTTGGTTTGGTATGTTATTGTTAAAAGATAGCCATTTATCTTTGTGCAATGCTGAATAGATAAAGGATTCTGACAACTTGGTCTAGTCGGAATTGCGTATTTGTGACCTTAAACAATAAATCTAATTGCAGACCAAACATCAAAAAGTAGCTTTCAAATATAAAAGGGCATCTACAAATGAATTTGCAATTTCATTATGATGGAAGTTTGGTTCTTTCAGCAGAACCCTGTGGGAAGCACTTCATAATGATAAAGTCTTAGCATGGATTCAAAAGGGGCTATTCTTCTTTCCATTCATGTGTATAAGGTCTGTTAATGTAATTGAGGGTCAGATGTCTATGTCAAAAGGACAAAAAAGTAATTATTCCCATAAAAAGAATCTTTAAAATAGTAATATTGCCCTGCATTTTGACACCAAGAGTTTTGTCTGAACCCTAACCTAACTGGGAAATACTATTGTAATCTGTGTTAAATGTAAAAAGTATGATATAAACAAAAAGATCTCTACAAAACAGATCCCATTTAAGGTGCCACACTATTTGATGGATTCGGTTATTATAATGTAAATCGAATCACATTCTCCATTCACATATTAAAGCTCATTGATTTATTCAGCAAATATTGACTGAGTGCCTACTATGTACAAGCACTGGTTTAGGTTCTAAGGATGCAGTAGTAGACAATACAGAATTTCTGCTTTCCTACACTGACATGGGTCGAGCGAGGGAGACAGGATTTTTAAAAGTAAGTATGTCATATGGTGGCAACGTCTATGACAAGAAGCAAGGCAGGATAAAGGGAGAAACAAGTGATGGGCTTGGAGAGTAAAAAAAAGGGGGGGCGACAACAGTGTGATCAGAAAGGGCCTCTCTGAGAAGGTGAATTTGGTAATTTGATCAGAAACCTTCCTGAACCGAGGGAAAGGCATTTCAGCTAAAGGAAGACCAAATACAAAGCCCTTGATAAGGAGCCTGCATGGCGTGTAAGGAGAACACAGAGTGGACTGCTGCAGCTGGAGCAGAACAGGAGAAGGAAGCAGTGGCAGGAAATGGGGTCACTGGGAGTTCTCTGGTGGTCTGGCGGCTGGGACTCAGCGCCGTTACCGCTGGGGCCTGGGTTTAATCTCTGGTCTGGGAACTAAGATCCCACCCCCTACCCCCACCCCCAAAAAAAGGGAAATGAGGTCACAGTGATAGCTGTGCAGCAAGTGAGGGAGCAATTGGTCTATAGTTCTTTAGGCAGGGGAGTGACTTTGGAAGGTTCTCAGCAGAGGAGTGACAGGCTCTGTCTTAAATTTTAAGACAATCACATGGGCTGCTGGTTGGAAATGGACGAGAAGGAGGGCAAGGTTAGGAGCAAGGAGGCTAATTAGAGGGAGAAATATGATTGTGGCCCAACTAGATCATAGTGGCAGAGGTAGGGGAGAAGTGGTAAGATTCAGAATGTATTTCAAAAAGCGGAGTTGGTGAAATTTCTTGATAGCTTGAATGTGGGGTACAAAAGAGAGAATTTTAAAATTACTAAAATATTTTTGGTTTGAGCAAATGGAAAAATAAAATATCCATTTAACGAAGGGAGGAAGACTATAAAAGAAATAGCTTTGAGGAGAAAATCAAAGTTTTGTTTCAGACACGTTAAGTTTGAGATTCAAGTTAGCTTATAAGTAGAAATGTTAAGGAAGCAATGAGCAGCTGGCTATATGGATTTGGGAAAGAAGAGGTCTGATTCATTTATAAGTAGTTTATAAGTCCATGGGACTAGTACTTAAGTCATCTAGGAAAGTGTCTATAGAGAAAACATTCAAGGACTAAGTAATTTTATTCCTCCAAAAACTTATAATGCAGAAAATCTTTTCTACAAAAGAAAAATAAAATTCATTTTTTCCTAATAAAATCATTCTCTAATATAAAGTCTCCTTTTTATATTTGAATGTGCATGAAAGTAATACATTTAACTCATGCGTACATAGACCTTCCTATTAAAGTTAGTCTATGCAAAGGGCAAAAATAACTAGTATGGCTCAATCCATAGTTACTGAATCTACATTTGCAAGGTTTTGTGCTGTGTATGATATAAAACGGAGCCAAGAGAGACATGAAAGAAAAAGAATTTGCAGCACTATATCAAACAACTTAGCTGATAAACAACTACTTATAGAGGGTTAGGCTGGAATTAGATTTGATATATAAGAAAGTATAAAGAAATGTAATGTTTGTTATTAGAATAATACTCCAGTGTCAATGGGAGGGAAGCCACAGAGACATTTTTTTTTTCAATTAGAAATGTAAATGCTAGTAAAAGAAAATTGTGCCCACAAAGATACCTTTTGTCTCATTCTTAATTTCCATGAGATAGTTTTACCTTTATTACAACATCGTACCAGCAGATGTCGCTAGGAAACCATTTTTGGAAGCATTTCTAGCTCTGATATGATTTCTATATCACGTTGTTGGATGTTTTCCCTTCAAAACAAATCTATAGGCATTCAAAATATTGCTAATCTTAAATTGCCTTAAGTTCCCCTGAGAAATGACACTTTTAATGATAGGTCATAATCCTGTCCTTATTCTGTACAGTCATAAAATCTTTGAGAACACTCTACCATTTTGCACCAACAGAGAATTTGATGATGTAAATGTTCTGCTTTATTATCAGGATTCTAGTAAGCTGAAAACTCTGAGAACTATTTGACTTATAAAATTTTTTGTTTACTCAGTTTTCATTTACTTGGTAAATATAATGGATATTACAGATGTACTTTTATAAATCTTTTAAATATTTCTAAAACAGTGCATGATGCTGTGGCAAGGCTCTTGATATGAAAAATAATACAGGAGTTCCTGCTGTGTGCAGTGGGATTGCTGGCATCTCTAGAGCGTTAGGGTTTGATCCCCCCCAGCACAGTGGGTTAAGGATCTGATCCCTGGCCCGGGAACACCATATGCTACGGGGTGGACAAAAAAAAAGGAAGAATGATATAGATACTAGTCATAACTACTCTACCAACCTAGAATAAATCCCTTAATTTTAGGACTCAATTTCACTGCCTACTACAAAAAAAAAAAAAAAGCCTGGAAGTAAATGGCCTCCATAATTGGCTCATTAAATGACTTCTAATTCTCAAAGTTCATCACTTAATTCATTTTATTTAGTGCTGGTGTTATTATTTGAAATAATGATAGAAAATAAAATGAGCTAGTCTCAATCACTTACAAAGAATGATCTTACCAATATCAAGAATTAAAATAATAAATAAAATATACAAATAAAACCCTGAATTTGTTTTGAGATTACTGGCTGCTGCTAATACTGTTACATTTGCTTATTGCTTTATAATACTTAGACATGGAAATTATTCCTGTGAGGGTTCAAAGAGAACCTTTTCTTTTTTAACTTTAAGATTACCAGACAAACTACTGAGATAGATACATACATTAGAGGAAGACCCAGAAGAAACTGTTAAATAAAAAAAGCAATTCTATAGATGTAATCTCAATAATAATGTGATTACATTATAGCTATATTAAGCATCAATGCTAAAATATTAATGATGAGATATAAAATCATGTTTATTATATTTATATTGAATGTTATAGAAAGTAGTCAAAAGGATATACCCCAAACAGTTGTTAGCAGGCCACCTACTGAAGTAGGATTTGTTGAAAGACACAAAGGAAGAATATAACTTTTTATTTTCTATATTCATATATCGTTAAAAATTTTAGAGGTATACATTTATATAATTTATATATTAATTGTAAGGTTTGTTTAATTAAAACACAAATACCTGAACATGTAGTAACAGAGTAAACGTTATTCGTCTCTATTTCACCAACACTATGACAGGGAATATAAGACTTAAACTAGTCAACTTCACTAATTAATACTGCTGTGAAAGTTTTGCTAGAACGCATAAAACTACTAACTAAAACAAGGGGTGTAGACCGAACTTTCTGAAACTGTGATCACAACATGGAAAGGAACACTCATTAGGTATAAATGTCAGCGTTCTTTTGTCCTTTTATTACTCACTGAATTGGGTAGAAGGAAACTCCCATATTGGCTAAATATTACATCAACTAACTTTACTCAACAATCATATTTTAGGCACCTAGTATACAGAAGACACTGTGTTGCAAATCAGTTGAATAATGCAAAGAAAAACAATATACCATCTCTGAACATAAAAAAAAAGGTATATGCAAAGTTACATATATGTTTGTCAAATAAAGGAAAATAATCTTGACTCAAAGTTCTGAAACAATTTCCTCTATCAAGTAGTGCTTTCTAAGAGCTTAATTACTTTATGAGTTCAGCTTCAAATTTCTTTAGTCCTACATTTTACATCATCGACCTCCTTAAATTATTTGATCTGAGAAAAGTTGAGTGAATTTTGCTCCATTTATGATGAGACTATGTCCCAATAAACCCATGTTAAATTCAAAATTTAATTAAGTCAAAAATGCATTTAATATGCCTAACCAACCAAACATCATAGCTTAGCTTAGCCTGGCTTAACTTAAACATGCTCAGAACACTCATATGAGCCTACAGTTGGGGAAAACTTAACACAAAGCCCTTTTTATAATAAACTGTTGATTATCTATGTAATTTATTGAATACCGTACTGACAGTGAAATTAGAAATGTTGTATGGGTGCAGAATAGTTGGAAGTCGATTCGTGTGGCTGACTGGGAGCTGCAGCTCATTGCTACCACCCACACCACTAGGAGTATCATGACCAATATTACTAGCTCATGAAAAGATCAAAATTCAAGATTCAAAGTATAATTTCTACTGAATATGCACTGCTTTGATAGCATCATAAAGCTGAAAAATCAGCTGAACCATTGTAAGTCATGGAGCATCTGTATATACAAAAGCAAAATTAAAGATGCTAAAAAACTGGCAAAAAAAAAGATAAATTGGATTTATGCACACTGATAATTCTTAGAATAATCATGCACACTGATAATTCTTAGAATATTCTATTCTATTGATGTCATAACCACCTAAGTCATACATTATCAAAAATTAATTATAATATGTGAATAAAATTATTTAAAACAGGAAATGCTTAAAGTTCAAGCATTTTGGAGGTATGAAAAGAACGACATGAACTTAATTACAAGTAAGTTACAAACAATAGCTGCATCTTCAAAATTAAAACAAAAACATTTGAAGTGCAAAAAACTGAAAAATTTAACTTGAAAGTTAAAAAAATGCTTATTTAAATGTCTTGAATTTTTATCTTCATTATAAAGAAAATTCATACAATTTCATATAGCTTTGTAAGTTAAATTTTTTATTTTGTTTTTTAAAATTCCACATAAAAGTATAAACCACTTGTTTCAATTAATTTTCCTAAACCCGTTTTCAAGCAGTAGAAGCTCACTTTAGTACTCAATTATAATCTAGTCATTGAAACTTGATCAACAACTACAGATTTTGATTGACACCTGTTTATCATGAGAATGTCAGAAAAAGATTGACAAGTAATTAATTTAAGGACTTATTTTTTTCTTTTTACGGCCACACCTGTGGCATATACATGGAAATTTCTGGGCCAGGGGTCCACTCTGAGCTGCAGCCGTGGCCTATGACACAGCCACAGCAACACGGGATCCAAGCTGCATTTCTGACCTGTGCCACAGCTTGAGGCAATGCTGGATCTTTAACCCACTGAAACAGGCAAGGGATCAAACACCCATCCTAGCAGAGACATCAGGTCCTTAACCCACTGAGCCACAACGGGAACTCCTAAATTAAGGACTTTTAGTTTTGCTTAAAAAAAAAAAAAAAAACTTCAGTATCCTAATCACATATGTACACTCCAACAGGTTAAATTAATCATTTCAATTTTTTACTCAGAACTTGTGATGTGCAATTAAAATACAATGCATTGCTTAAATACACACAACAGGTTTTTCCTCTTATATCTACTACTGTTTGAATGAAAAACTAGACTGAGAGTTCGGTTTCAGCCTGCTTATGGCACTTAATATGAGAAAACAAAATAATATTATGTTACTACTTTAAGAACCCTCATATACAAAATCCTTAAGTTGGAACGGCAACAAGTCAAGAAATTTGGGGAAGATTAGTTTGTTTCGTGAACACATCATATATCTTCCAAATCAAATCATTTTCAGTTCAGTTCTTTAAATACTGAATTCTCCCAGTGCATTAACAATGTTATTCTTGATTCTGGTAAATATTTCACAGTACATTTATTTTATATAGAATGAAACACTGGCACTCTAGCTTTTTTCTCAGTAACCTAAGGAAAGTTGCTGAAGTGGGCAGCAGTTATGGGGAATCAAGTGTGATTCTTAGGCCCCAGACGATTATTGTGCACTTTTTCTGTTGTGTCCTAAATATAAATTGGAAACATTTGGATTCAGACTTACAGTAACAACTCCAACAGAATCAGATTCCTCCTTAAACTTGGAAAAGCTAGAACAGTTTTTGCTTTAAAATCCAAACTAGGGAAGGTCATGCTCCAAGCAGTCTCCAATTGCTAAGAAACCAAGAATCACCTTGTTTCTAAAAGAAATGTTAATTAGGATGAATTTCCCTCTCAAAATGAACTGGTACTAGCAACAGTAGTCAAACGTTAAAATACTTGTAAAAGGAGAGGGTTTCAGTTCCACTGGACCTAAACTGCTTGCAGTTCTTGAGGAAATGGCATGTATTTACACTTGACAAATTATAGGTAAAAGCCAAATTTAAGAACAAAATGTACTTTATATAAATCCAAGAAAAAAACAGCATGTTTCTAAAAACTGCGGCATGGCTACAAAAATTATTTACATTAAACAAAATTATAACCACAATACTGAACCAATCTGCTTTTTAAAAGACCTCAAGACGGCAAGTATTTTCATTTTTCCCATCCTATAATGGCTGTGAAATATTAAAACAAATATTTTCAATTACATAGAATCATTAAATCAACATTTTCAAATGCACATTGGTATCCATGTCATTAAAATAAGACGGTAACTGGTTTTCATATTGAACAAAATGAGCAGCTATCTGAAACATGAGGCTATACTTTTTCATAAAGTTATGCTTATTTAACATCAAAGTCCAAATCTAAAATATAAAAATACACATCTATGAGTACTGGAGAGCAAAAACAGTATTTTGGAAGCTTCTGGAAAACTATGATTTTCTGATTAACTGAGGACTATACTGTATCCTAACTCTAAAGGGAAAATCTTCATTTAAAAACTCCAGCTTAGGAGTTCCCTTGTGGTGGGTTAAAGATCTAAGTTAAAGATCCAGTGCTGTCACTGCAGTGGCTTGGGTTGCTGCTGTGGAACAGATTTGATCCCTGGCCTAGGAAATTCCACATGCTGCAGGCATGGCCAAAACAAACAAACAAACAACAAACCCCTCCAGCTTACTTCATTCAACTCAGAGATTATGAACTTAATTTGTGTTATATATGATAGAAACTGGAGAAGTTAACCTACTGGAATCTTGCTGGACTATAAATGGTATCAGAAAAATAGAATATTGAAATTGAGATAATTTGAGAAAGTTATATTTTACAGATTAAGAAACCAAGGCCCAGGGGGATTAAGTCACCTGCCCACGAATAGAATTTGGCCCAAGACATCCTCACACAACAATAAAATCAGTTTACCTCCCGACTAACTCTCTGTGGCTGCTGGAGCCTCACTGTAGAGAAAACATACTACAGAGAAGATAAGGGATCTTGGGCTATAGAAGAGAAACCACAAAGCACCTGAAGGGGAAGAGGGAATAATCCCCTTCCAGCTGATATGCAAAGACAGTACAAGAGATGGAAGAGCTTGGACAGTTTTAAAGGAACTAATTTCCAGGAGTTCCCACTATGGTGCAGGGGGTTAAGGATCCAGCCTTGTGTCTGTGGTGGCTTGGGTTCAGTCCCCAGTACAGCACAGTGGGTTAAGGATCTGGCGTTGCCACACCTGTGGCGTGGGTCGCAGCTGTGGCTCAGATTTGATCCTGGCCTGAGAACTACCACATGCCATGAGTGCAGTCATTTAAAAAAAAAAAAAAAAAAAAAAGCAAAAAAAGAAGTAGTTGATTTCCAGTTCTTCTTTTCCATTTGTCCTCCCACCTAAATGTGATTGGCCTGACTTCGGTCAGGGCTCTGTGCTCTCTTCCATCATCCATCTCCCTCTTCACAGTAGCTAGTTTTTACATTAGTCTCTCCAAAATTTCCTGGATGACATAAGCCCTATGCTTGGTATTAATCTGCCACTTTTAGTCACTAAAATTCCAAGCACTTCAACCCCAGATATGAGTATAAAAAAAAAAACAGGACCAAAAAGAAGCTTGTGTTTTATATCATATAGCAAGTAAGAAATCAGATTTCTCAAAGAAATTCATGAGATCACTTTTCTCTCTTCTCTCAGTAGCAGATTGTACCAGCGGTTCCTATCAGACACATTTCACTCTTAATCACCTCTCTCACTAGTCACCCTGGTCCTTCCGGGTGAAATTCCTTCTTCAACTAGCCTGCTTTACCAAGAAAATTTTTTTCTTTCTTTTTAGAGCCATACCTGCGGCATATGGAAGTTCCTGCCCTGGGGGTCGAATCAGAGCAGCAGCTGCCAGCCTATACCACAGCCACAGCAACATCAGATCCAAGCTGCATCTGTGCCCTACACTGCAGCTTGCAGCAATGCTGGATCCTTTGTGCACTGAGCCAGGCCAAGGACTGAACTCACATCCTCATGGCTACTAGCCAGGTTTTTAACCCACTGAGCCACAATGGGAACTCCTCAGGAAAATTCTTACTGAAGTCCAGCAGGAATGGCAATTTTTCCCTCAATTAAATGTGACTGTTTCTTTCTCAAACTCCCCTTGCCCTTGGTATATCTTTTGGCAGTTTTTATTTGGTGCTGGCTAATGTGATAGCAATTTTCATAGTTATTTAATCTACTCTACCAAATTTAGGGTTTCTTATGGCATTTTGTGTGTCCATGTCCTGGGAAATCAAAGAGAGTTTACAGAGTTTTCTTTAATAATAAGGCTGAGAAATATTCTGCATCTTGTTATTACAGCATGTACTCTGTACTTAAGGGATCTAGAAATATAAATTAATAGACTGGATCAGTCGGGAAAGGCTGGGTCAGTGGTTCTCAGCATAAGATGGCGATAACTTGTCAGATATACATATTTGAGTCCCCACCCCAGGCCTAATGAATTCAGAAACTCCAGAAATGGGGTCTGATAAGTCCATACAATCTGCATTTTAGCAAAATCTCCATGGGATGCCAATGCACGCCCAAGTTTGAGGACCACCAGGCTAAGCTATGTCACAGAAATCAAATTTCAGTGGTTTCAACAAAAGTTTATTTCTTGCTCATGCTACATGTTAAGCAAGGGTGGGCCATCGCTCAACTTCATGTTACCTTTATTTTGAACCTTAGGGTGATGGACGTGTGTCTATTCAGATGTGCTGATTGTCAAAGCAGAGGAAAAAAATGAATACAGGACACTGTGTTCTGACTCAAAGCTTCTGTTCAGAACTAAACATAAATCACTTCCACTCATATTTCATTGGCCAAAGCAACTGTAAGGCCAGGCATGATGTTAATAGGGCAGGGAGTCTAACGCTTCCCTGGGGAGAGGCAGCAAAGGCTATGAACAATAACAGAGCTACCATCACAGGCCAAGCATATTATTGTAGAAGATCAACTGTATTTGCTTATTGTTATTTAAGGAAATTCAAGGCACAATTCCCCTTTTCCTCTCAAATCCTACCATCATTTAGGCTTTTTCACAATAACTTTTTCACAATAACATACTTAAATAATACATTTAAGTATGATAATTCTTAAAATCTGTAACTGATTTCAGAAATAGGCTTGTCTACAACATATTAATTAATATCTTACATATTTTCATAAATGTGTGAATGTATTATGAGCTCCATTTTTTTTTCTAATTACTAAAGCATTCAGGAATTTTACATTGTTCAGTGATGTGTCCCAAGTGCCTATATCAGTTCATAGCACAGGGTCACTCAATAAATTTATGTCAAAAAGAAAATTTTATCTGTGTAGGAATTGAAAATACTGTATTTTACAGTAGCTGTATTTCTAATTGGGTACCATGTTTCTTGGAACCATTTTTTTAACAACAATTCTAGGCTTTTTAAAAATATTTAGTTTCTTTAAAAATGTGTTTATTTTAAAACCAGCTAATCCATTATTTATTAATAATTTCAACTGCTCATCCTTAATATAAATTATTAGTTTTTTTCAATGATAATTTGGTATGAATTTATACTTAGACAAACAGGAGTCTAAAAATGTGTCTCTAGTCTTTTTTGAATGAGGAGCTATTTTTTTAATGCCCCAAATAATGTAACAGTGACTGTAATATAAAACTATCAAGTCCAAAAGGCAAGAATGGGAATGCTGCTCTCAGCATGTTTACACTGTACTAAGAATTGTAATAGAGTAAAAGAGGGGAAACCATAAAGTTTGTAGGTTGGGGCATTATTCACATTCATTCACCATTCATTCACTCATTCAATCAGTTAAATATTTCACAAATATTTACTATGAGTTGACTATGTGCCAGGCAGGTTGCCAAGTGCTGGGAATAGCCAGTGTCCATGTTTTCCAGAGGTTCGCAATCCAGCGGAGTATACATATAGGTAAAAAGTGCTACTCCATTATTAAAAGTGCTCTATTACAAAGCACATGGTGCTAAAGAAGCACAAAAGAGGGGCGCCTAACCTTGGCATGGTCATGGAAGGCAGTCCAGGAAAAGGAGATATTTAAGGGGGGTACATAAAGGAAGAAGTGGAGGAAGAAAGCAGAGCAGGACAATGCATATAGGACTTAGGAGAAAACACTGGATATTCTGGGAACAGGAGCCTTAAGGTGATGGGCACATGGAGATAAGGAAACAGAGCAGAGAAAGACTGGCACAGACCAGACCATGTCGAAAATGAATGTGAACTTTATCGATAAGGCAAAAGGCCTTATATGCCAGAAAAATGCCATGACCAGATTTGTATTTAAAACAAAGCTTTCATGACCTCCTACTGAATCCCATCTCACTGTTTATTTTTTAAGTATAATTTCACTTAGCAGATTTGTCTAAACTTTTTAATGTCAATTTACAAAGTGAATTCTGTTGAAAGCAACAGATAGTAAAGCCATCTAAAAACTTATATTGGTCTTTATTTTGTTTTAAGAAAACAGATTATGTGTGGATTTTAAGGCAGATTATTTATTTATTTATTTTTGCTTTTTAGGGACGCACATGTGGCACATGGAAGTTCCCGGGCTGGGGGTCGAATCTGAGCTGCAGCTACTGGCCTACACCATACCCACAGCAGTGCAGGATTTGAGCTGCATCTGTGACCTACACCACAGATCACAGCAACGCTGGAAACTTAACCCACTAAGCAAGGCCACGTTCTCATGGTTACTAGTCAGGGTCATTACTGCTGAGCTACAACAGGAACTCCTTAAAACAGACTTTTAATACATTTTGGTTTAAAAATAACTTTTTTTAAAACCACAACTAAATGAAGAATACAACAGCAAACTTAATAATACTATAAAATTCTGGAAATTTTTTAAAAAAAGCTAAAAAACTTCAGTGCTTTACCACAATAGAGATCTATTTCTTGCTTGTCACTTTCCAATCAGTAATTCACCTAGACTGTTTCTGCCAAAGAGAATAACCTCATTTCCAGCAACATAATATATAGTTCTAGATATTGCTCTGTGTACATACAATTACTAAAATCATATAATTTATCTATTATGGGAACAGAGAATGGTGAAAACTCAGACTGCTCAGATGGAGTAGTTACATACTTCTGTGTAATGAACACCATATCTAGAGAACTATGAAGCAATGGTTATTCATTTATACATTCATTCATTTGTTCAACAACCAATTATTAAGCACTGAGGCAGCAATTTTTTTTAAAGAGGGCTATAGAAGTCAGATAATTTTCACTGTTTCTCTATCTGTAAAATGCAAATAATAGCATCAACCTTACATGATTATAATAATAAATACCAATAAATTCTACTGCTATTGCTGTAGCGAGCACAACTATGAAGAGGGTAGTTACTGGCTTCAGAAATTGGGATTATAAAGAACATATAATAGTCCCTACCCACATTACGCTCATAGGCTTAAACCCTGAGGTGAACAGTGAGCCAAAACACAAGAGAAAGGAAAAACAGGATCTGCCATGAAAATACCAATATCTGAACGATCCAACCTCACAGCCCTCCCTGCAAAGATACAAACAGATGTAATCACACTAGCTCATGATTATTTACAAATCAAGGACAATAGCAAATGTAACATAAAAGTGACCAATAAAAAACTGATCTGAACTGGAAATGAGTTCCATCAAAGTGAATCTGTAAAGAAAATGGAGTATTGAGTATATAAGGGAATATTACTCAGCAATAAAAAAGAACACTCGATATTCTCAACAAAATAAATAAATCTCAAAAATGCTGCGAAGAAAAAAGTATACACTGTGCAATTCCACTTACATGAAATTCTAGAAAAAAGAGATCCAATCTATAGGGACAGAAAGCAGATCAGTGTTTCCCTGGTACCTGGGATGGGGGGTAGGGGTAAGAACTGGTTGCAAAAGAGCACAAGAGAACTTTTTGGGGTAATGGCTTAGTTACTTGGCCTCAGAGACCTTCACTTTACCCAGACAGAAAACCGGATAATATTACTTACCACAAAAGACTACTGTGAAAATTAAAGGGCATAACATACAAACTCTGAAACAGAGAAGGTGCTCAATATATTGCTGGTGCCTTTGGGTTCTGTTGGTTTTCTTTTGGAAGGAGAAGGGAAAAGCATAGTGAGGGTGCACCCATTCTAACACATAGCTATCTAATCACAGGATTAAATATTTGTAACAAAAGAGTTATAAAAATCTCAAACTCCTCACTGAACATAGTAGGGCTTATAACCCTTATGCATTTTAAGATGACAAAACTGGCAATTCAGTCCCAGGGAAGAAATAAGTGATGAAGTTAGATAGAAAAGAACAGCCAAAAAGACTGAGGGAGGAGAGGGTATGGAGAAGAAAGTTTCCTGAATTCCTAGGTCCTTGGATAAGGCTCTCAAGGGAAATCTTTTTTTTTAATTTTTTTAAATTTATTTTTATTTTTTTCCATTATAGCTGGTCAAGGGAAATCTTAAGTTTGATGACCTTACCAGCCTTACAACTCCACTTTTGTGGATCTTTTTTGGCCAGAGGAGGGAGCATTACGAGACTGGTAACAGGAACAACCTCCTATTTTTGAGAAACTTCAGAAAAAAGATATTCTATTTCTCCTTGAGGTCTATTAGAAGTGAAATTCTACAAAGGTAGAAAATGGGAATAAAAAGGTTTTATTTCATCAAACCACTTAGGAAAATGTGCACAGGGAACCATATCCAATCTCTTGTGATAGAACATGATGGAAGATAATATGAGAAAAAAATGTATATATATCTATGACTGGGTCACTGCTGCACAGCAGAAACTGACACAACATTGTAAATCAACTATACTTTCATAAAAAAATTTTAAAAACGTGGTTTTTTTGAACATACACATAAATACAACAATGGATTTATATGTCAGTCGCCACTCTTAACAACAAAAACAAAACCCTATCTGACCAGCCTAAATGAGGAATGGGAAGAATTAAGGTCAACCAGAACTATAAGACCCATATTCTTTCCAGGACATCCATTGCAAAATCGAGTTCAGTAAACAAAAACAAAGCCATCTGAAAGGTATTTCGTAGACATCGATCATGCGGCATTGATACTGATCTCGAAATGCAAGAGAAAGAAAACACAGCTACTCCTACTTGAGCAATGTTTTATTTACTTTATCAGAGTCAACAGTGTTAATGACTTAGAACAGTCTGAAAGTTATAATGAATTTCAGTTTTAAGGTTATCACGAATTTCAAGAGAAATGATTGGACATCTACAAACAGGTCAGTATATGTACATGACCTGATATACTGAGAGGTTAATTCCTTTCCTTCTAGTGAGTTTTCTCCCATTTTTAGACTCCACAATTGATCATGGTAAGACAGAGTCTGAGAATCTCATTTTTAATTCTGGCTCTTTCACTAAATCGTTTCAAGACCTTAAAAAGAAGCTTACATTTCTGATCCTTAGTTTCTCTAAATATAGAATGAAAAGATGGAATTGAATGATCCCTAAAAACTTAAAAATTCTGATTTAAAATATCTACAATTCTTTGATTTGCTCAAACTTGATACAGTTGCAATCTAAGTCTGAAATTTAAATATTATAATTGAATAAATACTAAATTTATATGAAATGGATTGAAATATTCAAATCTAGGGACAACTGAAGATACCTCTATATGTTCTCAGCAGAATTAATATTTTATTATTAACAGCCTATTTATCATAAAATAACTTCTAATACAAGTGAACAAATAAATACTCAAACGTTCAAAATTATATTTTATCTTCACAGTAGCTTATCCAGAGAAATGATTAATCATTATTATTAATCTATAATAACTTCTATATGTAAAAATGATCAGAGTTCTACTGAATTAAGAACAGAGTATAATGTTTGTAGTACCGTCTAATTTGTTATAAGCTGCCTTTTTGCAACATGATCTTGCTTTACCAGTTTTGAAAGGTGGAATATACTTGTGCAATATTTTATAGGAAAATATCTTAGAATATTTAATGTATATATGATCTAATTAACAAGGAAATGTCAAAAATTTAATGAACCTACATTAGAAATGTTTGAAAATATATTAAAGACACTGACAAGATCTCACACACGCACATATACACACACATTTTTAGAATTATATATGTTATTTTTCACAGATGAGCAAAAGTGATGTACAGGCACATCTAAGTAGTTCTAATTACATATTAATTCTCTCCTTAAATACCATCCCAGCTAGTGTCCATCCCTTATAATTGTATATTTTCCTTTGCGTATGTAAACTGAAACGCTCCTGAGTCAAAAGCATAATATTATGTTAAAATGCATAAAATAACCTTCTTTTCATTGTTACAAAATGAGGGTCCCTGTGGAGTTCGGCAGTAGGGGAGAGTGGGAGGAAAACTTTAAAATCTAAACTAGTTTGGTTCTTTTCACTAAGATTCTAACTTGATGAAAAATGTATTTTGTTTTCCAACAACTTTGTATGTGTGGGCTATATTTTAGGCTTTCAGTATCCTGCCAGACAAACTCTTAATACAGAGAGTGAGTTTTCTTTTTTTTTTTTTCTTGGCAACAGTATATTAAAACTCAGCATTATTAGAGTTAGTCCAGCACCCTTTCCTAGAATGTATGCTCACCCAACAGCCAAGTGGCCGATAGGCTTTGGCCTCAAGGGGAGCCTGTAATGGTTGCTAGCACTTAAATACAGGAATTTACTTTGACTTCAAGCCATGCCTTGTTCTGCATCTCATCTTTTTAGAAAAAAGTAATAGGATTCAAACTTCAGAGGCAAAATTCCAAGAGGATAAAGAGGAGGGAGAGTCAAGTAAAAACGCAAAAGACAATCGTATAACAGGACATAAGAAAAGAATATCCTCATAATTACCTTGAAATAAAATTATTCAATGTAATAGTAACACTTCATTTACTTTTTTTTTTTAGTAGAAAAATTGTAGTGGCCTGAACATGGAAACAAGGGCTTCTCAAATATCCATTCATTTAAATCAAATGGAAAATAAAGGAGAGGTTAAAGATTTAGAAATACCGCAGATGCTTCTTAGACTTCCTTGGGGAAAACAGTTCTCCAGAAACCAGTGCACTTAACAAAGCATATTTTATGAATGTCTAGCCTTGTTTAATAGGGGACATGGAGTTGAAAATATGGTGTTTACTTCTCAAGAGCTCAATCTCACCCATGCTACTAATTCTACACTTGAGTTAGTACAGAATATCTGCCAAAAGACAAGATATTTAGTAACATCTTTAGAAAGAAAATATAAGTCAGAAAGTCAGGAGGTAGGAATGTACTGGTGGAGGCTGAGACATGTTTAGGGTGGAACATCAATGGGCTAAGAGCAGAAAAGTGTAGACAGGCAGAAAAGCTTTTAGAGAAGTGGACTGAGACTGTTAGAAAGTCACATTGGTAAAGACATTTCAAATAAGGCTGGATTTAGCCCTGATGGTTGTAGCGTAAGTCACAAATTTACAATTACCATTTTCGCTTTGCCTACCAAGAAAGGGAGTAGCTGGCAGAATAGTGAGAGTCAGGCCCTGAGGGAATGTGGGAAAGAAAATCAGACATTGAGAAGGGTTTCATTTAATGATCAGCAGCTTTCAGGCTTAAAAGTCCTGCTGGCATTTCTAGCCTGGGAGGGGAAAGCTTCCTGAATTACTGCCACCACCCATTCCACCCACTCTAAAGACCGGTCTATAGACCTATATTTCCCCCAAACAGTACAAAATACATTTCACAAGTCTCATATCTGGTATCCGTGTTGAAAATCACCCAAGTTTCATTTACTTTTACTAGTACACTTGAGATTATCTCTCACTATGCCATAAGCACAGAACTCAAGTGCCCCAAACAAACAGTGTCCAGGAAGAAATGCAGATAAACAATAACAAGGGACTTGAATAAACTAAAAGCAAGTTAGTTAGTATACCTGGTCTACAGTTTCTTCCTCTATCAGATGGGAGGGAGGGAATAGTTAAAATGAGGTAATGTTACAATCACCTGCCAAAAGCAATGCCTGGAACAAGACAGGTATTCAATGTATGTCAGGTTCCTTTCTCCCTTTCCTACAGTTTGTGGAATCTTCCTTCCTCCCCTTCAGGTTTTGTTTTCTACAACTTGTAGAATCTTCCTCTTCCAAACCCCTGCCCCCAGTGTTAGGAAATTTTCCCTAAATCTATAATCTCAGTTTTCAAAAATCTTTCCGCAAATTCCAAGTGATGATTTCCATTTTATAAACAATATTATCTAAGATATTTGTTCTATTTTTCTTTATACATATAGCCTGTTAGAAGGACTAAAGACTGGTAGAACCACAAACGTCAATGGGGGAGGGAGTGAGAAAATCTAAAATGCTAATAAAAATAAACAGCAAGGAATAAAGGGTACTAGGAAAGAACAGTACCCTTGATGTCAACTACTGTTAAGAACACTAAAAAGATGGGCGCTTGCTGGTGGCTCAGCAGGTTAAGGATCCAGTGCTGTCTGTACTGTGGCTCAGGTGTTTGCTGTGAGGTGAGTTCAAGCCCTGGCCCAGGAACTTCCACATGCTATGGGTATGGGAAAGAGAGAGAGAGAGGAGAAACAATTATTAAAAAAAAAAAAAGACAAGACTTCTAAGAACATGGGTAGGTAATAACACTTACATGATGTTTTATTTGATCCTCACAACATCCACTTTACAGATAAAAAGATTGAGGTTTAGGAAGAAAAGGGTATTATCTAGGATCGTTCAGCTAATAAATTTTAGAGGAGGAACCAGAATTTGAATCTAACACTTTTTTTTTTTTTTCTGTCTTTTTGCCTTGTTATGTAGAGCCGCACCCGCGGCATATGGAGGTTCCCAGGCCAGGGGTCTAACAGGAGCTGTAGCCCGGCCTTCGCCACAGCCACAGCAACATGGGATCCGAGCCGCGTCTGCAACCTACACCACAGCTCACGGCAACGCCGGATTCTTAACCCGTTGAGCAGGCCAGGGATGGAACCCGCAACCTCATGGTTCTTAGTCGGATTTGTTAACCACTGAGCCACGAAGGGAACTCCAGAATCTAACATTTTAAATCCTGTGTTCTTTCTACTACAGCATTCTAGACCTATTGAAGATACAAACTCAGTTTATAAGTGGTCAAAAGCTTTGGATAAAATAAATGGAAGCCCCAAGGTAAAATTAATGATTTTGAGGTTTTTAATAATAAAAGGGTGAAGAAAGGCAGGATAATAGCTCTACTAGATAGAAAAGTCCAACTTCAGAAATGAGAAGATCGAGGCACAAGGAAAAGTTTAAAGACTAAATTCAAAGCAAAGGTAGTTTTGGGTTTATGTCCTGAGAAACATAAAGGATTTTCCAAAAGCTCTGCATTCCAGAATAGCACACTGTAAAATCCTAAATGGAGACCGCAACATCACAACAATCAAAGATAAAATGATGGTTCCAGAATCAAACAAATCAATTAGAATCCTCACAATGCTGGGAGAAGGATCTACTGAGATCATCTCTAGTCTTGTATCTGGTAGAGCAGTGCTGTCCAACAGAAATAAAATCTAAGCTGTTTACATAAATTTTAAATTTGCCAGTAGATAAAGTTTAAGTAAGAAATGTGAGATTAATTTTAATAATATATTTCATGTAACCCAATATATCCAAAGTATTACTAGGTCAACAAATAATCCACATAAAATAATTACTAATGAGATATTTACATTTTTTTCCATACTAAGTCTTCAAAAACTGGTGTGTGCTTCATATTTATATCACATTAAATTTGGACTAGCCATATTTAAAGTGCTCAAGAGCTGTATGTGGACTGTAAATATTACACTGGACAATGCAGTTCGAACATAACCACAGCCTGCATATATAGGTGACTTTTTAAAGATTAAAATCAATAGGGCTGTGATAGGATGTGTGATACAACTTTCTTCTCTTCATAGATATTAGAACATGAAAACCTAAAAGAAATCCACATTAAGTTAATGTGACCAGACCATAGCTCCAGGGAGCTCTAGGGAGTTGATATTGATCAACTGAACCCAGTAAGACTGTGATTACAGACATATTTTTTTTTTTTTTTTTTTTTAGTGCCAGTGTATAATCTGCAAGGGGGTTTTTCTTCTAAGGATTATAGTCAAGAAGGAAGCAATCACAAACGACCTCTTAAAAGTAAACTGATAGGTAACTTGATATAAGAAAAGTATTTTATAGCTGAGAGTTCATATAAGAGAAACAGATTGGAGATTTTTACAGATGTTCCTTCAGGTATATATGATCTGAATCCAAGAAAACCTGAAAATTTCTCAAAAAAAAAAGATTTGTGAGAAAATTAACAGAAATCTGTAGTCTAAGAATAATGATGGCTGATACTTTTCTACAGAATGTTATTTCATAGAACTTTAAATTTACGGCATTATGAAGAAGACTGTGGAATTTATTTTAAATAATAAATGAGAATTTGACAAGTCATGTTAAGTCAAAATTAGATGTGAAACCATTTACATTTAGTTAATAAAATAAAAAGCAAAGATTGATGGAAAGACAAGGATATGATAAATCATATGGTATGCATGAATGGAAGTCTGCCACTTCACATTAAGAGGTAACTTCTGAGTCAGAAGCACTAAAGGAAAAGTTCTTTTATTATATACTGTAGAGACAGCTTACTGAACTCTATTGCTTATTTCTTAGAGGCAGATTACTGAATTCTACTGCTTTGGCTAATCAAAATAAGAAATGGCAAGTAATTTTTTAAAACAATGTAATTCTTCCTTAAAACTAGCCATTTTAAAAAGCAAATTGTGGAATCTATAACCCTACAAATACAGTAAAGTTAAGCATAAATAGTGATTTTTAACATAAAAATCTAAGTAAAATTCTTAGAAACTCAGTAAAACAAAGAATTTAAACTGCTTAAGAAAGACTGGGAGAGCTTAACCAAAATTGTCTTTTCAATCTAGATGCTATCTGAAATTTAGACATCTAAGAGAAAAACCTCAAACAGCTGGAATACAGCTTAGATACACAAAATAAATCACTTCTGACTGCAATTCACTCTGAAAAGCTCTAATCAGGTTTCCACAGGCAACAAAACAAACAAAACAAAGAACATTAACACTAGTAAACTGGGCTTACTAATTGTGTACAATAGCAAGGAAAAGACAGACTAGAATTCTGTAAAATCCATGACTACATCTTTGACCCTTAAGGTCAGAATATTGTTCCCAAAATACATGTGGAATAAAGCTATAGAAGGCCTTCTAATTCTAGTTCAAATTGCTAAATCATTTACAGGAAACTTAGGTCATTTAAAATGTGATAGTTCAGAATGTGTATAACGAACAAGTCATGTAAATATTCATATACTGGCCATCTTTTAAAAAGAGTAGGTACTTAAAGTAAACAAGACTTTACTTAGTTATCTTGTACTCCAGAGCACACTGTATGTAAGAAAATAAGAGTACTGATCATGACACTTAGTTTCATGTATTATTTGTTGAAGTGTATACTATGCATAAAATTTTCTACCTTCATGGAAAGTTTTGATGTACCACCAAAAACAATCATGTTAGCTATTATGATTACTACTGACACTTCTAGTAATAATAGCCTTCATTATATATTTATAATTCAAGTCCATTTAGACTTGAAGAAATTGCTCAACACAAGGAGTCTTCTCAAACATACCAGGTCCAACACTGGATAATGGACACAGCCAAATACACCTGTTCACTAAAAGGTAATATACTCCACTTGGAAATTTTGAAAAAATATTTCTAAAAAAAGGTAATGACATCATTTGGCAAGAAAACATTTTTATTTAGTTTTACCACTTACTAGGTTAAATGAATCATTATTTCAAAGAGAAAGCAATTTTCATATTATCCTGGTAATTTATAAATGTGATCATATGATCAGTAACTCAAAGAATATAAAGCTTTGAAGCATTTTCTTTAAGCAGCATCAGACATTTAGGGAAATTTAATTTCAACATGTACATAATCAATCTACCACATTTAAAAATGGAATTCTATAGTCCTTAGACATTAACTGTTTCATTGACTTGTAAATTTTCAGCACTGATTCCACACATTGTTCTGACTGTTTCTCTGACCCATACTAGCACTCTCGACCTCATCCCACTGATGCTGAGATGATTAAAATCCATCTGTAGTACGTATACTCCATTCCACACACCAATACACATGAAAACCAAAAGTGATGTTGACATAATATACGTTACCATTCCATAAACAAATCACCTTTACTGAGTACATACTACCTGCTCTACCTTGTCCTAAAATCTTAACCCCAATTGGAAACGATTTTTTTTTTGGCCTCTTCCCTCCAGTAAAGACTAGCTGTCCCTTGAAGACACACATGCCGTGCTGCGATCTCAAATAGAAGTCTGCTGCTTTACTTGCACTTGTCTTCCTTGCTCACTATTTCCAGCTTTATAAGTTGCCCCCAATACGTCAGTATAGATCTTTTAAAATTTTTCTTATTTTTTAATTTTTATGGCCACACCTGTGGTATATGGAAGTTCCTGGGCTAGGGGTCAAATCAGAGCTGCAGCTGCCAGTCTAGGCCACAGCCACAACAACGTGGGATCCAAGCCGCATGTGCAACCTGTTCTGCAGCTTGCAGCAATGCCAGATCCTTAACCCACTGAGTAAGGCCAGCAATTGAACCCATATCCTCGGGCACACCATGTCAGGTTCTTAACCCGCTAAGCCACAACAGGAATTCCCATTAGCATTGATCTTGATCATTTAAGACTCATGCCTTTCGGTCACACCACCCCCTTTGCCTCATCACTGTTGTACCTACCATCCTGTCATTTTCCCTTATTTATCAAAGGCCTTAGAACTTAACCTAAAGTCTTCTCTCAGCTCTCCATCCGTCCATTACTCTGGGTGACTTCAACATTCACATGTGTGATCCATGCAGAAATCTGGCCTTCTCAATTCCAGTGAATAACTCCACCCACTTCAGCCTCCTGCTTCCACAGTTACTACCATCATCTTGTCATCTTAACTGCTCTTGAATCATTTACTCAAGCCCCTTGTAACCACCTTCTCTTTTATTTCTTATTCACTTGATAAAACCACTTCCACCATGAAGGATCTCTGGCCTGTTAAGAAATATCAATGCATCAGCTTCATATTTCTTCCCATTTATTAATGCTTTCTTCCTTCACTACGCTCTTTATCCAGCTTCAATTCTATGACATTAGGAAACACTCACTACCCTAAATTCTCTTCCCATTCAGTTTTTCTGCATCACCTCCACTGGCAAAACTGTGATCGTTTGTGAACCTACTTTCTCCATCACTATAATGAGGCTAGTGTGTGCCTGGAGGGGAGGCTACACTACAAAATATGATCACCATGTGCAAGTGGATCATGAACACAGCCCAGTGATGCTACCCTTTCACTCTAATCTATACAAAACAAATACTATAAACCCTCTCAATTCTATCCAGGCATTTGGCTCTCTATCCTTAGTTTCACCAAAGAGTCTACCTTCTACTTTCCTGAGAAACATACTAAGACATGATTTTCCAATGGGAAGCTGAGGAGATTCATGCCTACAGCTTCTGCTTCGCACCATTTTCTCTTCCTTTCTTTTATTGTATCAGGTGGTCATTAAAGGTATGAACATGGAGTAAGCTGTTTACAATGAGAACACAGAGACAGGAAGAGAGCCTGAAATCAATCTTTGAAGAATTCTAAAATCCGATAGCTGAGTACGGGAGAATGAAACTTCAGATCAGACCACAAATTTTGCACTAAAACCAAGTCAGCTACAAATTCCAGCTACACTTTGTGTGTGTATATATCTGCACAAACACACACACACACACATATATTTATACAAGAAACTGGATTTGAAAGCCAATATAACTCTAGGGTTTTCCAAAAATATTAAACATTAGTCCTTTGATAGATGAAATTTAGCAATGTTATTATTACTGAGGTCCAGAGAAATATTTTCCCTTGTGGAAATGAAATAATCTACTTGAAGGAATTTTACTAGCCAAGGGTGGGGGAGAAACATGAAATTATTACCCTTTGTAGACATAAAACTTTCTAGTTGGAACAAAGATAGCTCTTGCTCATCAAGAGCATATGTAGATTTAAGATCTTTAAACAGTAGGCTTCAGGCCTGGGTGGTCTGTGTTATGTCCAATAATATATAAACTGGCTTATCCTCAAAATAAATATTTCCCTTTTCATTACTCTGAGTCATGCAGAAGATTCAATCTTTGTTCAAAACCAGAAAAGTTTTCAATAAAATCTTTTAGCTATATATATATTCAGTAGATAGTTCAGGATACTACCTCTCATTAAATGCATAAAGAGATCTTAAATGATTTTCTCAGTATCTCAAGGAACACTCTGAGTGAACTGGGAAAATGACTAATGAGAAATAAATCCTCTTTATGCATACAATGATTACTGACACTTTTTGCAAGTGTTTAATAAAAAGCTATGACCTAGGGGATTAAATGAACTATGAAACATCCTATGTTCTGTTTTTATCTCAAAGATAATTTCTTACTGACTATCTGGCATACTAAAATACCACTTAAAAAAAGTTTTAAAGTTGAACATGTTTTTCATTTTCTTTAAATATTATATCATAATGATAACTGATTAGGTTAAGTGTGACTAAAAGAATATGTTAATATTTTATAAATGATGAATACCAATCATTTTCAAGAAGTCTTTAGATCCTTATCAACATTTGATGTAAGTATAAGGAAAAATAGCATAGAAATGAGAGGAAACATTTTCTTTTTTTGGAAGAGGAGAAAGGAAAACACTGAGGAGTAATATATTCCATTTATGCATAATATGGCAAAATGGCTCCATGAAACCATCCAAAAAATTATTTTTCTCTTTTAGGATGAAAATAGTACAGTATTCTTCATGCATGATAGGAACTTGGCCTGACTCAGGATTTGTTTCCATACCTGTTTACTGAGTTGGCCTGAAAATAAAGTCATAACAAAGGCATACCAATGGAATATCAAGATTCCAATATCACCATGACCAGATGTGTAAGGCTAAAAATCTTGGCTTCTGGCTGAGTTTCTCACTATTGGTCTATAAAATGAGCATTAAATGTTATTTGTTCTAGCTCTAAATTTCCTCCTTCTAAAAGAGCTGATGTAAATGTGAAAACGTCTTCTCTATGGAAAGTTAATGAACATTATGAAGAAATGTTTTAGCCTCAACTGGCTGTTTTCCAGATAGTACATATGGACTCAGATGTTCACTCACTCCTATGAAATTCCATCCTCAAGAACTGCAGTTGTTGGATACCAACAACACTTCTTCCCCTGTACAATTAACATAATATTATATAATATTTTTATATTATTACCTAAATGATAACAGTTTTGCCTTTTGTTTGTTTTTTGCTTTCTAGGGCCGTACCTGCGGCATATAGAAATTCCCAGGCTAGGGGTTGAATCTAACCTATAACTCCTCGCCTATACCACAGCCACAGCAACATGGGATCCAAGCCACGTCTGCAACATACACCACAACTCACGGCAATGCTGGATCCTTAACCCACTAGGCAAGACCAGGGATTGAACCTGCAACCTCATGGATACTAGTCGGCTTTGTTTCTGCTGTGCCACAACAGGAACTCCCTACCTTAGATTTTTAAGTAATACTATAGCTATTCTAAAGACAGAATTTGTGACAAGACCACAGCCATCTTGTAACTGTAAAAATCTATATTGTATTGGGATAAAATGGATAAAAAAAAGTTACACATCATTAATATTGGGAAAGATAAGATATTGCTTGAGTCTGAATCCAAAATCATGCCTCTACTACTGCACAAATTAAGTCTAAATGAATAGAAATCTAGTATGTTACAGGGAAAATACAAACTTTAAGAAAAAAAAAACTATATACTTTAAAAAAGAGAATAATGAAAAATAAAGAACATATGCTATCTTTAAATTATTCTAGCTAAAACACAAAAAACAGGATTTTATTTTCACCCCTATTGTAAGACATTAACAGAAGCCATGGGCATGTGATACAAGAAACTTTTCACGTATATGCTGTAAACTTTAAAGTTATCATCTAAACATTAGTGACTGCTTCATAAAACAAATATCTCATCAACCTTTAGACTGCACATTTTGGCAAAGCATATGTTTTCTATTATAAATTTCTTAAAGGATGGCACTCTTCAAAACTTAAGTTACTCATACTCCTTGCTCTGTTTACTATGATACGAAATCCTGGTGTTTTGCATGCCATTAAAATAATGACTTGATAATTAGTATTTTATTATCACGTTATTTCAAGTGGATCAAAATTCTGGATAACGTGCTGTTATTTTATATGCTTATCAGGGTGGTATTAATTACTCAAGACCTCAATGTTCTGATTATAACAGTCTCACTCCTTCACAGTATGGAATCCAATTCTTACATAGTACAAAAATTCATAAAAAATATTATAAGGCTACTCCAATATGAAGTCTATTTCTAAGGTTAAACTAAGGTTTGTTTTTAAAACTTTTTACATTGATACTTGTCACCAAAGATGTTTCAACCACGTATTACTCAATCTATAAATTTTATCCCTTCTACAAAATTAATAATGTATATACAAAGTTCCCTTAAGGATAAAGTTGCAATCGTGGGATTTTTTTTTTTTTTAACCTCTGCTGCAATTTCAGTTGAATATTGCCTCTTCTCTTATGTGGCAAAAATATTCAGGGAGCCCTAAATGAAGAAACAAAATTTTTTCAAAGGCAGGGATCAAAATGGGATTGGCAAGGATCAAATGGGATTGGATAAGAGAACTTTGCTTCATCAACAACTTTTTATTATCAGATGAGCATAAGGAAAACAGCATTCTGACAATTTAATCTACTAGAAGATTTCTAGCTTAATACCTGTTCATATGGATAGATCACTATGCATAAGAAATATCTCATAATAAAAATAGGGTTATATGCAAAATATAAACATGGTAATTATACTACTGGATAATAAAGAAGAAATTCAATCCAGTCTATTTATTGACAGCCTATAACATAGAAGAAAATGAGGACCTATTTTGATAGGGTACATTGGTAGGTCTTTGGAATAAAAAAAGAGCTTATGCTCTTTAAGAAACTCAGATTCTAAGTGAATTTTATGTGATACTGAGGAAAATAAAGAGATTTTATGTGATACTGAGGAAAATAAAGGATACCATTCATAAGAAAAGCAATAATGTTATTACTTTCTAAAATCATGTAGATAAAGGAAGGTCTTGATAAGGCATCAGTATTACCCTTCTTAACAAGTGTAGTTAACAAGAGGGGATTAGGAACTACAATTTTTTTTAACTTCTACGTTGTAGTCACAGAGCTAAGTATTTTCTTTTTTTTTTTTTTTTTTTTTTTGTCTTTTTGCCTTTTTAAGGCTGCGCCCGCGGCATGTGGAAGTTCCCAGACTAGGGGTTCAATCAGAGCTATAGCTGCTGGCCTACACAGAGCCACAGCAACACGGGATCCAGGCCGCATCTGTGACCTGCACCACAGCTCATGGCAATGCCAGATCCTCAACCCACTGAGCAAGGCCAGGGATGGAATCCGCATCCTATGGATGCTAGTTGGGTTTGTTAACCACTGAGCCGTGATGGGAGCTCACACAGAGCTAAGCATTTAATGTGTTATCTTATATACATTATCTCCTATCTTGACATTATCGGTTGGTATTATCCTGCCCATTTTATGGGTAAGAAAGCAAAACCAAAAGGATCTGCTTGATTGCTCAAGATTAAGCAGCTAGCAGCAAGTGGTACACTTTTTCACAACTGTAGGCCAACTGTTCCATCAAACTGATCTGCTTTCTTTCCCAACCCCCAAGGCATTCAAAGCAGATGCTCACAAGGGCCACCATGGTAGCAACATAAGTGGCAACAACTAGCCATGTATTTTGTTTTTGTTTTTGTTTTTGTTTTTGTTTTTTCTCTGGCAAAATACACTTTATTTTTTTTTCTCTTAATGGATTTTATTTCAATTATAGGTGTACATAAATCATCACAAGTCAATTTTACAGATTTTGTATCCCAAACCCCCAGTGCATCCCCCCACTCCCCCAGATTGTCTTATTTGAAAAACCAAGGTTTTCCAAAGTCTGTGAGTCATTGTCTGTTCTGTAAGAAGGTTCATTGTGTCTTTTTAGTTTCCATATGTAAGCGGTAGCATTGGGTGTTGCTGTCTAATTGTCTGACTGGTTTCACTTTGCATGATAATTTCTAAGTCCATCCATGTTGCTATAAATGTTGGTAATT
>PVHT020000036.1:0-12698 GCA_004024745.2 Catagonus wagneri
TCCTTTTAATGGCTGAGTAACATTCCATTGTGTGTATGTACCATATCTTCCCTATCCACTCTTCTGTGGATGGGCATTTAGGTTGTTTCCATGACCTGGCTATTGCATAGAGTGCTGCAATGAACACTGGAGTACAGGTGTCTTTTCGGGTCATGGTTTCTACTAGCCATGTATTTTGAAACACCATTAATCTGCAGTTTCTAACCTTTTACCTTTCTCTCAGGACCTGTGGTGCTCACTGGTGCTGAACAGCTACTCTTACTATCATCAGGTCTGGGGTGCTCTCAGCTTTAGGCCTGATTAGGCTCCTCCCCTTCTCCCATGTTACTCCATAAGCACACTCATTAAGAACTAAACCACTAGATTCCAAGACGCCTTTAAAACGCCACATTCTCAGAAGACATACTCTATGTTTTCAAAGGCCAGGGTGCTCAACATTAATTTTGTGTTAAAGAACTATCATAAGCAGTTGAGGTTTTAAAAGATCGAATCTTCATTTACAAAATGTAAAGACTGCTTTATTCACATAAAAATCGTGAACAGTATTTGAGTAGTTCTGTGTCATTCAGAATATGGTTTTGAAATAGCAAGGAAGAGCTCCCAAATCTCAGTGGCAAAATATGATAAAAGTTTATTTATACATCACACTGCAAGATCAGCAGGAGGACTCTGTTCACTGTAAACACTCAAAACACTTGGCTGATGGATGCTCCATCTTGACACATATTTCCTCAATCAGTGAGACAGAAATAGGGAATATGACAACTGACACACGGACTCTTGAAGTTTCTGCCCAGAAGTGACATACACCACATTCATTCGCATTCCTTTGGCCAAAGACAATTAAAGGTAGCTTCAAGAGTCAGTGACCCAATGGGGAGTTCCCGTCGTGGCGCAGTGGTTAACGAATCCGACTAGGAACCATAAGGCTGCGGGTTCAATCCCTGCCCTTGCTCAGTGGGTTAACGATCCGGCGTTGCCGTGAGCTGTGGTGTAGGTTGCAGATAAGGCTTGGATCCTGCGTTGCTGTGGCTGCGGCGCAGGCCAGTGGCTACAGCTCCGATTAGACCCCTAGCCTGGGAACCTCCACATGCCGTGGGTGCGGCCATAAAATGACAAAAGGCAAAAAAAAAAAGAGTCAGTGACCCAAGAGGGGTAGAGGGTGAGGGCCGTAGCAATCTGGAAATATTTGGTGAGGGGAGCAGCATAGTTTTAGCCTGTTATGGCAAGCTATTTTTTTTAAAATAAGGCATCAAGATTAACTTTTAAAGACTTTTTAAAAGAAAAAAACAAAAAGTAAATTGTGCAATAGGAATGCATGATATCCAATTAAATTTGAGATGAATGCCAATTAATTGTTAGCTAATCTTTTCCAATGAAATGAAAGAAAAAAGGTATTATCACGTAGGTGGCACCCAAAGCTAGTCTGTCTTCACAAGAAAGTCTAGCCTGTTTGGTGTTCAAAAATAGACTATTTGATGTAACACCATTTCAAGTCTGTCACAAATAACAACCCCAATAGAAACATCCTCAATCCTCAAACAAAAGTTCTACTCCAAATGCTTTACCGTCAATGAAATGTACCAACCCTATAAAGTCAGATTAAATCAAGCCTGAACAGAACTTTTCAGTTGTCACTGGGATATTAGTTATTTTTCTACATTTGCAATATTACAAAGTCCAACAAACAGGTAGGACCCCCCCCCCTTTTTTTTTCAGCCACAGCCTATGCGGCAGCTTGATGTGGAATCTCAGTTCCCAGACCAGGGGTTGAACCTGGGTCGCAGCGGTGAAAGTGCCGAGTCCTAACCACTGCATCACCAGGAAATTCCCAAGAGGTAGACATTTAACACAAGCTCCTCTAAGCATAATTCAGGCTGTCTCACTTAAAAAGCGTGAGGTAATATAACCTATAAAATAGTTTCTTTTTTTTCCACTATTATACTCTCCCCAAATCTTCCATTGTTACAAGGCTGATGCTTGCTATGTTTTTTCTTTCTATACACTATTATTATAATATACTTGCAAAATATATTTTCTACATGAGCAAATTTGGATAAGTATATCATATTTTATATACATTTAAAATAACACTAAATTGTTTTTAAACACCATTAGAAAGACAGAAAAACAGATTGTGTGTGTGCATGTGAGTGTGTACACTGTTTCGAAAGACTTGTGGCAGATACGGAAAAACACTTAAAGCAAGGATAATTGAAGGACTTCCTTACCATCTATCTGAATCTGAATTTTAGCTCTATGTCTGACAGGGCTGCCTGGTCTTTTAAGCATCAAGTTTCCTCATCTGTAAGATAGGGCTTTAAAA
This sequence comes from Catagonus wagneri, assembly GCA_004024745.2. Lineage (NCBI taxonomy): Eukaryota > Metazoa > Chordata > Mammalia > Artiodactyla > Tayassuidae > Catagonus > Catagonus wagneri. The sequence goes on from PVHT020000036.1 coordinate 2,327, forward strand.
AAAATGCCACTTAGGAGTTCCCGTTGTGGCGCAGCGGTTAATGAATCCGACTAGGAACCATGAGGTTGCAGGTTCAATCCATGGCATCACTCAGTGGGTTAAGGATCTGGTGTTGCCATGAGCTGTGGTGTAGGTCGCAGACGCAGCTTGGATCCCACGTTGCTGTGTCAGCTGGTGGCTACAGCTCTGATTTGACCCATAGCCTGGGAATCTCCATATGCCGTGGGTGCGGCCCTAAAAAGAAAAAAAAAAAAGAAAAAAAAAATATATATATCACTTAGAGCTCTTTTGAGGAAAATAATGCACATACAGGTTTAACACAGTGTCTGGCACACAGTAAGGGCTCAATGAATGTTAGCTGCTCTAGCTCCCATTGCCTTGGTTATCCTTTTAAAGGGCAGATCAAATTTTCACAAAATATCTTCTTCCATTTTTGCACTCCTATGGTGTTCAACTATCTATTCTCTCATTTGGTACTAAGCATATAAATCATTTATTTTTTGCTAGCATGTGTCTATAGAGAACATTGATTACCACGTGCTCCCAACATATGCTGAAGTCACAGAAATTCCTGTGCTCTAACCAGTGAATGATGATGATAGGCGATGTCATAAGACTGAATTCTTAAAAGTAATATATTTGGATAAGATAACAATTACTAATAAGTATTAATATTTATTCTTGAATTACTGCCTACCAACTCATTCAAACTTGGCAATAATCCTAAATCTTATTATTAATCCCATTTTATCACAGCAAAGAATTGAGGAAAAGGGAAGATGAGTAACTTGTTCAGGATCACACAGTAAATCTAAGAAATAAGACTTCAATTCCTGCATTCATAATCCCCTAAACAAGACTTGGCCTTATATAAAGACCTTATAAACTACGTGAAAGTGTTTGGACTTCACTCTGAGTGCAAGACATTCATTGAATAGCTTTAAACTAGAGGCAAATGGTTGGGATGCTCTCTGGTTATAGCAGAGAAACGGACTAGACAGGAGATAGTAGATGTGTGGAGACCTGCGAGAAGGCAGTTGTGGTAACCAGGGTAATAGAGGGCTTGATGATGGAGCAGAGTACCAGTAGTGGGCATGGAGAGAATCTCAGGGATTCAAAATATATTAAGAAGGTAAAAATGATAATTCTCTGTGATTAAATATTTGAGTAATCAAAAAGGAGAAGTTTGAGATGATGGCCAAATTTCCAACTGGCCAACAGTTGGAAATGCATACAGAAATAAACACTTGAAGAAAACGAGAATTTGATGGTGGAGAAGGGTTTAGGAAAAAAGGCTGAGGCAGAGACAGTAAGTTCAATTTTGCAAAATTTATTTTGCAGGACAGTGAAGTTCAAGAGAAATCTGAGCTACAGATCTCAAGAAGGGGGTCATCAGCATATAAACGGTAAGTAAAACCACAGGAATGGGTAAGATTACCCACAGAGTATAAAAAGTCAGAAAGCTGAGGTCCCAGAAAAGAATACTGAATATATAATAACTTAAGGGAATATACAGGAAAGAGAAGAGTGAGAGGAGATGGAAGAGTGATCGGACAATAGAAAAGAGCATGATTTCGGGGAAACTAAGGAAGAGTGTTTTAAGAGATGAGAAGTTAGGCAACAATGTCCTAAGTAGCTGAGAGACCTTGTAAGACAAGAACATAAAAAATGTCCATTAGATTTATTTACAGGGTGTCTTTGATGATCTCAGTGAGGATCAATTTCAGAGGCATAATACAGTGGAAACAGGACTACAAGAGTACATAATAAGGCCAAATAGCAAATGGGGACCACTGATTTGAGAAATCTGGCTGGAAAATGGACAAAGAAGTAAGGTACTAACAGAAAGAGTTCTTTTCCCCCTCATTCCATTTCTCCCTTTCTCGCTTCCTTTCTTTTTAACACGTTACCATGCTTAGAAGCTAAGCATTCTAGCTTCTAAGATCTTTCTGATGCTATCAACTATATTGCGTTATTGTTCTCATCATTAGCCTCTTGACCTCTCATGTGTAAATGCCATTAATCTTTCAAGGCTTAAATAAGATACTACTTGGTTAGAAAAACATTTCCTATACTTCCCATTTAAAACTAATCACAGTATTCTTCCTGTTCGCTACCCTTTGTTCATACCACTATGAAATGACACCTCACATGCCATAATCAAGTAAACCATGTATAAATGTCTTAGTCCATTCAAGCTGCTATAACAAAATGCCAGACAACTTATGAACAAGAGAACTTTATTTCTCAAAAGATCTGAAGGCTGTAAAGTCCAAGATTAAGGTAACAGCAGACTGTGTGTCTAGTGAGGGCTCACTTCCTGTTTCATAGATGGTGACTTTTTGCTGGGTTTTCACAAGGCAGAAGGAACAATGGATCTCTCTTGGGCCTCTTTTACAAGGCCACTAATCCCATTCATGATGGCTCTGCCCTTATAACCTAATCACTTCCCAAAGACCCACCTCCTAATACCATCACCTAGGAGGTTAGGATTCTAACACATGAATTTGGCTGGGGCGGGTGGGGAGGCGTGGTGGAGGATGCAAACATCCATACTATAGCAACAAATATTTCCTCTGGCAGACTCTGACTCTTTTAAATTACCAACGCATATAACATGCACATAGTAAATGTTCAATAAATATTACCTGAATGAAACATGTAACCATTGCACACTGAGGTATACACAATGATTGGCAACTGGGACCTGCTGTATGGCACAGAGAACTCTACCCAATATGTTATGAAAATCTATGAGGGAAAAGAATCTGAAAGAGAATGGATGTGTGTACATGCATAAATGACTCACTTTGTTGTATAGCAGAAATTATCACAACATTGCAAATCAACTATACTTGACTAAAACTTTAGAAAAAAGGGAAAAAAATGAAAAAATACAGCCATCAATTCTATTATTAATGTAGCAGACAGAATGATAAAAGAGAAAGAGGAACATAACAGAACTGAGAGCACATCACCAAACTCCTTCTACCTGGCCTGTGATATAAGAGGAGCTGAAGGCACTGTGATATTATGAAAAAGGGCATTTACCTCTCACCTCCCCCTTTCCAGTAAGAGACTGTAGTGTAGAACAGAGCTTCCCAAAAGGTGTGCCTGCCACAAACGATGAACACTATGACGAAGTCCTAATCCCATCCTTATTCTGACTTCACGCTATGGGGGAAAGGGGAGACTTCAGGGGGTCTCAGAGCCTCCAGGTGAGTTGTCTCCAGTTGTAAGTGGCCTCAGCCATTTTCCCTGCTAGGCTTAATGACATGCACTAATATTTTCTACATCTAGCATGGTGTCAAAAAGATTGGGAAGCCCTGGTGAAGTCAGGCATACTGAAAAATGAAGAGAATAGGCTCTGAGGTTAGAGACCCCAATTCAAATCCAAGCTCTGTTCGTTTCTAGTTACATAATCCTTGACCAGTTTACTTAACCTCTCAAAGTCTCAGTTTCCTCACATGTAAAATGGATAAAATATCAGTACCTACCCCGGTAGATGGCGGGTAGCGAAGATGATGCCAACACTGTTCGTAAAGCACTTAGCACAGGGCCTGGCATATAAGCAATCAATACATACTAGCCAGCTATAATTATTTCAGTTTTTACCAAAGCCTCACCACCCACAGGCCTTTCCAACTGAAAGAAAGGGGCAAAGTGGCTCTGAAATTATGGAAGTCACCGACTAGTATAGTGGATTTTTTAAGTCATATGAGCTTATATGATATTTACATGTAAAATTTTCAATATATGACTTCTTCAAAGCTGATAAAATTTAGGTAAATATATCTTTCTCAGATGCATCATATTTGTTTCTCTCACTACTGTGCTGGTAGCTCTTCCCCTAAGAATTGAAAACTTTTTCCACTTATGCTGCTTGACTTTCTGTACTATTTCCTATAGAAAAGGGTGTTACAAATATGTGAGAATAAAGACAGGTTCAACTTAGAGTACATTATTAGCATTTTTAAAATTATACTCAAATAAAATTGGGCAATGAAAAAAAGAATCATGTGCTCCAAATGCAGACTATATAATCACCCTCACTTTGCAGATGATCCCTTACAGAGAAGACATAACTGACAGGTGAAAAAGAAATGGGAAGCGGATGCTGAAACAAGAGATATGCTGAATCTAAACAAAAAGTTCAACAGCCAAGAATAGAGAACCTAGTTAGATTTGCAGGGTTAGAAATAGGGCAAAAGGTCAAGATTTAGAGCAGATCTGGATTTTATTAACCAGTAAAAACAGTTAAATCCAAACAAATCATTGCAAAGAATACTTTTAGACAAAACAGAACTCATACAAGGTAGATATGATCAGCCTTATATCTATTTAATTCAGGTATGGAACCAGAAGAAACAGTATTTGACTTCTGAGATGAGATTAAGCAGATTAAGCAGAAGTAGAACTTATATTCAGTAAGCTAAAAAAGGAGACCTGTGAGAAGATAATGTTTTAGACACACAATAAAATTCTAGTCAATCTCTTTTATGAAAACAGCTGTTCGTAACATTCCAATTTCTACTTTATGTCAAAGTTTCATATTTCAGTTGTAACGTATTACTGTGACCAATATGATTTGAAAAATAAGAATGTAAAATCCATATCCTATAATATAGTTTCAGACTCATGAAATTTCAAATACTTCACAGCTTTAAAAAAAATCTTTTATAAATTTCTTTGGAAAGCTAGTATATTTTTTCAACAAAATAAACTTTGATACTAGAAATAAAATAACATCGCAAAGGTAACAAACACAGAATAAAATTTAAGATATTCCTGATTTCCTACATAGAATTAATATACCTTAAATTTAGATGATTGAATTTATATGACATTTGACTATATCCAGTGAACTTAAGCCAGGAAATATAGCAGAAATTAAAATAACCAAAATCTTAAAATGTACAAACCGCTCTTCAAATAAATCTTCAAAACATATCTGTTTACATTTCATAAAGGAAGCAGTGATCAATTCATGATAAAAGATGAGAAATGAAAGCAAATATATGCTAATGTAAAAAGTTTCTTCCTCTTAGAAAATTATTATAATGTGGAGTTCCCGTCATGGCTCAGTGGTTAACGAATCCGACTAGGAACCATGAGGTTGTACGTTCGATCCCTGGCCTTGCCTAGTAGGTTAAGAATCCGGCGTTGCCGTGAGCTGTGTGTGGTGTAGGTCACAGACACAGCTTGGATCCTGCGTTGCTGTGGCTGTGGCGAAGGCCGGTGGCTCCAGCTCCTGTTAGACCCCCAGCCTGGGAACCTCCATATGCTGCGAGTGCGGCCCTAGAAAAGGCAAAAAGACAAAAAAAGAAATTATTAATAACGCATAAAGAATAACATTAATTACATTCTAAAATGCCAATCATACATACATTTGTCACACTTAAGATGACATGATGGATAGTTAATGTTAATGGCTATAGTGCAACACCGGTTATTTCCTTGACATTCTGTATTAAAGCAAAAAAAAAAATTAGAAAAGAAACAGAGTGGCTAAGGGGGTGAGAGGAGAGGAAGAGAGGGAGAGATTGAAACAGAGAGACAAAAACCATAGCCATCTGGCTACAAAGTAACTTTTATCCTCCTTTCTAGTTAAAATTTAGTCATAAGCAAAGAATTCCAACAATTTCTAATGACAGCATTCAGAAATATTTATTATTTCAAATAGATGAATAATCCTATGAGATGGAATGTATGGCATTTAAAGTTAAATTATTCAAAATTCTACTTTGACCTTGTTCCTAACTGCTGAATGAGCTAAGAAGAGTCACAAAAATCCTCAAATTTCCTTTCCTCATCAGAAAAGTGACAATGTTACGCATAATCTCTAATTTGCTCCCTACTCTAAATATCTATGATCCTCTGAAACATTAAGTACTGGTATTTATTTCCTTGAAAGGAAAATGTTTTTGTTTTTGAAATTTCTCAATATAACAAATTAACTTAAAATAACACTGAATCAGCATATACTCCATAAATTCTTGAACCTCAGTTATTTTTAGGCTAGAATACATAGGCAACAAGTTGTATATAAAATATATAAACTGGCTCCTATAACAAAAGTATGATTCTGAAGTTTGGCTCTACTAAGATAACTAACAAGCCAAAAAAAGAAAAACAAAAAACAACAACAAAAAAAATATATATATATACACATACATGTCTTTTTAGCGGCACACAGAGGTTCCCAGGGTAGGGGTTGAATCAGAGTTGTAGCCTCTGGCCTACGCCACAGCCACATGAGGATCTGAGCCACGTCTGTGACCTACACTACAGCTCACTGCAACGCTGGATTCTTTTTTTTTGTCTTTTTGCCTTTTCTAGGGCCGCACCTGCGGCATGTGGAGGTTCCCAGGCTAGGGGTCTAACAGGAGCTGCAGCTGCCAGCCTACACCAGCCACAGCAACGCAGGATCCGAGCCGCATCTGCAACCTACACCACAGCTCACGGCAACGCCGGATCCTTAACCCACTGAGCAAGGCCAGGGATCAAACCCGCAACATCATAGTTCTTAGTTGGATTCGTTAACCACTGAGCCACGACGGGAACTCCCAACTCTTAACCCACTGATCTCCCCACCAAAAAATTTTTAAAAGGTAGAAATCAGGGAGTTCCCGTTGTGGCTCAGCGGTAACAAACCTGCCTAGCATCCATGAGGATGCAGGTTCGATCCCTGGCTTTGCTCAGCGGGTTAAGGATCCAGTGTTGCTGTGAGCTGTGGTATAGGTTGCAGACACAGCTCGGATCCCAAGTTGCTATGGCTGTGGCACAGGCCAGCAGCTATAGCTCTGATTCTACCTCTCTCCTGGGAACTCCCATATGCTGCAGGAGCAGCCCTAAACAAACAAATAAACAAAAAGGCAGAAATCAAATCTTGAGGACTTTAAGGCATAGACAAAAGAACAGTGATGATGAATGATATTGCAGAGACAAAAGACATTAGTAAATATTTTTTAAATACACTCTTTACAGTAAAATTCTCTTAAGCTATTTCCATTTGAGTTACATTTAATAATATATATTTATCTTAGATTCTGTTTTCTCTGCAAAACATTCAAATGTTCACATTGACTGCTAAAAGATAAAAAAAAAACAAACCGCTAAATGTGACCACACACGTCTGTTCATACTAGTTGAGTTATATCTTGCCAAGAATCAGCTGTGTTTATTCCCAAATGTGTTTATGTCATTTGTATTTGTTAATGTAATTTTGTAACTGAACCGACCTACATATTACATAAACCAAAAAGGAATAAAGTTTTTTTTTTCCCATGGAGACTGAGTTGAATGTTTTGGAAAGACAATACCTTACAAGTATGATTTATACAACAAAAAGAACTCAGAACTCCAGCTGGGGAACTCAAACTCAAAAAAAAAAAAATGCCTTGGTAAATGAGCAGATATTTGTGTGTGCTGGACTGTAATACCTAGGGGACACGTGTATGGATATCTTGTTGATGATGTTAGTGTGAACAAATCTCACGCCACTGCCTTAAGGACAGCTTACCCTACACAGCTTCTGTGCCCTCAGCTTGGGCAGCAGTATGAAGACATGGGAAGCAGAATTGCCCTGAATGGCCCACAGATCTGCAGTGGGACACAGAGCTGACCCAGCCAACTTGCTTGTTATATGCCATGACAATTTTATGGTTATTGTTTACATAATAGCTGATATAATATTATAACAGGAAAAAATAAATATTAACAGCATATAAAGAGTACCTACAAATCAGCAAAAAATGTAAAAACTAAGGAATGGGTAGCAGGCATGAAATCAAAATAACTAATAAACCAATGAAAAGACATTCAAGATCACTAGTTAGAAAGGAAGTACAAAGTAAGGCTGAGAGGAGGAATTACATTTTCGATCATATGATTGACAAGGTAAAGATCACCGACATGAACTAATATTGGGAATCAACGAAGATTCTTGGAGGAAAAGTAGATTGGTACTGCCTTTTGTGAAGGACAATATCTGTCAGTATGTGTTAAAATCAAATATATTTAGTATATTTTTGACTCACAGAATCCATGTGTAGGTAACTATCTAGCCTACAGAAGCATTGGAACATGTTCACAAAGATATCTGTAAAAGAATGTTCACAGTTGGACAGTTTGTAATAGTGAAAAACTGTAAACAGTATAAATGTTAATAGGGCTTACGGAATTATTTAGAGATGTAGAAATTTTTTTGCAGCTCCTAAAAACTATGAGGTAGATCTACATATACTGTCATATATTATAGACAGAACCCTAAGATATGTTATTAAATAGAAAAAGCACTGCATAAAAATATTTTTCCTATTTCTTAAAATAAATATAGACATAGGTACATAGGTATTTACAGAAAGAATTCTGGAAGGATGTGCCAAACTGTTAAGAAGGTTTCAAATGAAAGAGAAGCAGGAAGAGGGAGCAGCTGGATAAAGTGGGAAGAAATTTCATTTTTTACTCTAATACTTCGATGTTTATTTGATTTTTTTGAAAGAACTTTGTAGTGTATTACTCATACAATTAACAAATTAAAAAAGAGAGAGAGACATGCTAAATTTTAGATCAGGAAAGTCTTTCATTAATTCACCTACTGAATAACAGACTCATCATTTCTACCCACCATAGATGACTGCAGTTAAAATTGGGGTGATAAAGTAAAATGCCTATTAAAATGCTAAAAGAAGTTGATGCTGAGAAGAAAGAAGGAGAAAAGGAGACTTAATAATCTTTAAGGATATAAAGTGATTATATGAATAGCTGCTTTCAGTTTCAACTGAGAAAAGAACTTCAGGGTAAGTCCACTCCCTTTTATTACCAAGATTTGGGATATTCAGGGAGAATGTTCTGACTCTGCATGCTGTGAACTACTAGAACAGGTGACCAAGAGAGGCAGAGGGATTAAATTTTCTGGATTCTTTTTTAAAATTACAGATCTTAAGTTTTATAATTTATTTCTTGACACGACTTACAGCTTTGCTACTCCCAGTGTGATCCCAGGGCCAGCAGCCCAGGCATCAGCTTATTAGAAATGCAAAAGTTAGACCTCACCCCAGAACTACTGAATCATAACCTGCATTTTGATAAGATCACCAACCATCTGTGTGCACATTAGAGTCTGAGAACTCCTTTACTGCCCTTACATCAGACATTTACATTTGTAACAGTTCTTTTTATACCTCTTGAACCTTAACAAGAGCATACTTCAGAGACAGTAAAAAGAAATACTTCATTTGATAACAATTTTTTTAACCGTATAGGTGCTATTTCTGCTTTTCCAAATTATAATTTTAAAAAGTAACCATTTATTTAAGCCTATATTCTTTCAAGGTGAAGTCACATCAGTCCAAATCATTCATACACACAGTCCTTCCTATCATTAAAATGTAATAGAAAACTGTAAGTGATGTACATGAAAAACCAAAAGAAATAGACAATAACTTCAATAAAATGATTAAAAACTTCAATGATCTTTAAATTCTTAGGACTCAAGTAATTTCAGTAAGATTGGCTGGCTATAAGAAATCTCCCTACATGTTTCATACCAGTAGGAAGTTGCTAGTGATTTTGAAACATGAGGTGAGGAACAGTCTTATCTTTCATAAGAAACCCTGAAAATATCTTAAATGCCACCCTGCAAGAAGATTTGTCCAAAATAAGAGAACTGGGAACTGTCCAATTCCAAAAATATTTAACACTCAAGCGAGAAACAGAAGTCAAGAAAGCAATTGTGCTTCTAGTATTAGAGCTTGATGTTTCTGTGATAGAATAAATCAAATATGTAAGCTCAACTGCTATCCATCATCGAATTTTGACTATCAACCATTCTTCTTCTGAACGTGCCTAAGGAACTCAAAACCATGAGGATTACGTACTCCATTTCAGTGTACAAATTATCTCAAAAAGCATTCCAGGGCAACCTGGATTCAGAGGTCTGGGGCAGCCCCAAGCAACTTATTCTCTAAGGCCTGAGAACCCAGAGCTATGTTTCTCTCCTTTTATTTTGCATTTTAGGATGACAGGAACATGACAGACCGCCAGCACTAAGTTACCATAGCCAGTACAGAGACTTTGTGGTCGACAAGTGAATATAAAAAAGGGAGGAGACCCACCTTCCCCTTCCTCTAGAGAAGACTCTGGATGAAATTTTAGAATTTAAAAGCATCTCTGGAGTTCCCGTCGTGGCGCAGTGGTTAACGAATCCGACTAGGAACCATGAGGTTGCGGGTTCGATCCCTGCCCTTGCTCAGTGGGTTAACGATCCGGCGTTGCCGTGAGCTGTGGTGTAGGTTGCAGATGCGGCTCGGATCCTGCGTTGCTGTGGCTGCGGCACAGGCCAGTGGCCACAGCTCCGATTAGACCCCTA
>PVHT020000036.1:12798-34531 GCA_004024745.2 Catagonus wagneri
TAATAAAATAAAAGCATCTCTGTTTTCCACTAGCTCACCTTGCAGGTTAACACCTCCCTGGTTCAGTGACTCAGTCACACACTCGAAACAGAATCTGTGCTGAAAATTGGTAACGGCAGAAAAATATTGTTTTACCTTTGATTTCGGCTCAGGGCAGCTGTAATACACTTCTTCCAGCAAGCTGTCACTACAGCATGAATAGCAGCCTCCATACATGGATATTTTATTTGAAGTTTTAAAGGATAGAGATTGGAAGAAATCCAAATATTCCCAATTTCTGCTGTGATTTTTTGGGAAAAAATCTAATATGTCACAAAAGAGGAAAATTATATGATACGACATAAATATTAATATAATTTCCTTCTATGCCCTTTTATTCATTTTAATAATTTTCTATGACAAGGGCAGTGATTTTGAAAACCTTTCCCCAAATAAACAGAAAATACAGCAAAAAATTCTTCAAAATGTTATCAATATCAATATCAATATGTGATCAAATATAATCTATGAAATACATACTCAAAAATGTAATCAGGTCATGAACAGATAATTTATATTTCTAAAGACTGTAAATTTAATTTCCATTCAAGCTAAATTCGAATGTATTAGCAGTGGACTTCATAGATATAAAATGCATTCTCATAATCACAGTTTTAAATGGCAACCTATGACTTGTCATTTTGATCAGCAGTAACACATCAAACTTATAATTGACAATACAGTCACAAAAAGCCTAAACATTTCATCTAAAAAAGTTATCTCCTATGATATCACATATATGTGGAATCTGAAAAAAACGGATACAAATTAACTTCTTTGCAGAAGAGAAACAGACTCACAGACTTTGAAAAACTTATGTTCCAAAAGGGACGGGTGGGGTGGGAGGAATAGACTGGGGGTTTGGGATTGGCATGTGCACACTGAGGTATATGGAACGACTGGCCAATGGGGACCTGCTGTACAGCACATGGAACTCTATCCAGTATTCTGTGATAATCTATGTGGGAAAAGAATCTGAGAGAGAATGGATATATGGATATGTACAACTGGGTTATTTTGTCGTACAGGAAAAATAATCATAGCCTTATCAATTAACTATACTTACTTCAATAAAACTTAAAAATTTTTATACCCATTCTTCAATTTCATTTTCCTCTAATTAATAAGCACCTTTGATATCAAAACACTTTTGTATATATTTCTGAAATTAGTCTTTATTGGCAATCCCATAAAACTTTTTTTAAACTGTACTTTTTTTTTTTTTTTTTTTTTGCCTTATCTAGGGCCGCACCGGTGGCATATGGAGGTTCCCAGGCTAGGGGTCTAACAGGAGCTGTAGCCGCCGGCCTATGCCACAGCCACAGCAACGCGGGATCTGAGCCATGTCTGCAACCTACACCACAGCTCATGGCAACGCCGGATCCTTAACCCACTGAGCAAGGCCAGGGATCGAACCCACAAACTCATGGTTCGTAGTCAGATTCGTTAACTACTGAGCCACGAAGGGAACTCCCAAACTGTACTTTTCAAATATCACTACTGAGTAAAAAACATCCTAACTCTTAAATATCAAAGATAAATTTCAGTCTTAGGACAATGTTGTAATCATCTCTTACATACTTGTGGCTTCTACTGTACCTTCCTCTACTGCTTCCCTTCTAATTCTAAAGTGTAACGTGTCAGAACTAAGAGTGTACATATTTTTAGATCTGACAAATCTGGAAGGAAAACTAGCAAGCCTTGCAGTGCACTTGAACATCATTCTCCATGGGAACACTTCTTCAAATATACCTGAGAAAAAGACAAATTTCCTGATGCTCTCCCTCAACATATGCCTTTGTGCCCACAAAAACAGTAACATCCCTGAAATGTGGCAACCAGAGGAATATTTAACAGTGATAACACAAGAAACACCATGCCACTGTGCAACAAAGTTCTATTTCCAGATCAGATTTTTAATAACAGCCTAATTGATATAATCCACATACAACTCACTTTTTAAAGTGTACCATTCAATGGCTTTTCATATAGTTACAGACTTGTGTAGTCATCATCAATAATTACTTTTATAACATTTTCATCACCATTAAAAAAAAAAAAAAAAGACCCATTAGTAGCCATTACCCATCCCTACACGGCCTCTTGCCACAGGCAACACAATCTACTTTCTGTCTCTATGGACTTGCCTATTCTGGACACTTCATAGAAATGAAATCATATAATATGTGATCTTTACAGCTCAGATTTAAAAAATAAAAACTGCTAACACTTATTGAGAGTTTACAATATGGTAGTCATTTAATACTCACAGTAACCCCATAAGACAAGTACTGTTACTATCTCCACTTTAAGATGAGAAACCTGAGGCACAGAGAGACTAAGCAACTGACCAAGTATCACAAAAGGAATTACATGGACTGGAGGGTTTGAACCTACATGGCCTGGCTCCAGAGTTCGTGCTCCAAACTGACCCTATACCACTACAGTGTCCCTTGATTAGCTCTAGGAGAACTCCAGCAGTAGAAAATAATGGAAATAAAAAGTCAGGTGTGAAGAAAACAGTGAATTATATAGCATTCCTGCTAACTGGGGAAACAAGCAGTTAAATAAACTCCACTGCTTCTAAGCAGAGCATCTGTATCAGCAAAGTCTCGTCTAAGAACTTTCTGTGATCAGTAATAAAATATAATTTTTCTTCATGAAAATAAAACCTCAACAAGTTTTTGAAAGGCAGCTGACCACTTCTGACACGATTATGTCCCATTAAGTCATTTTAGTAGCTGCATTTTAAGTTTATATCATTTCTCCATACAGTATTTCTCCTTGCCTTCTACTAAAATCAATAAACATTTACATATGTTAAAAAAAATTTTTGGAGCAATTTCTTTTTTTTTTAAAGGCCACACATGTGGCATATGGAAATTCCCTAGCCAGGAGCTGAATCAGAGCTGCATTGAGCAATTTCCTTATCTAGTCACAAGTCTCTCAAAGGCTAATAGGCAAAAAATGAAACTAGATTTGCCACAACTTTCATCTGTAGATGGAATACATCATCAAACAGAATAATTTTCTCCTCCTCCAAAGAAAGGCAGATTAGTCATGTGACTTGGCACTATGCTTTGCACTCTCAGAGGAAGTGATTCACAACATTTATGAACCTGTGTTTTCTCACCTTTTCCATCTGCTTTGAAAAAAAGCAACAATCCTCACATTTCCTATGCTTTCTCTTTTCATAGGACACATTTTGCATTTTTTGGTAAGCTGACTGGTTTAGTTGCCAATTACGGAATTACCATGTTTTACCTGCATATATCTTCTTAGGACTACTGGTTTCAGAAACTCATGTCAATTTTTATTAAAAATTTGCCTTTTAAGAATGACAGTGAATTTAGGAAGCCAAAGGCATTAGATTTTTCTATCTTCTATCGCTTCTACTTATCAGTCCTCTTTCACTTAAACTGTGAGTCTGAGGTCTTCAAACATCTTCAATTTCCTCCCAATCATTTATCATGATCTCTCCCCAGAGAAGTAGGTTTAAAAATCTAGCCATAGTTTTGATATTCTGGAATGAAACTTAGACCATTTTTCTTCTCCTTCTCTTTCCACAACTTGTCAATATCTCTTGTTTATACAACCTTCTTTTATCCACTTAAACTTTCTCATAATCTAGGGTCTTTTGTCTAAATAAAGAAGAAATATAAAAGAAAAACCCTTACTTCTATAACAACTTGCCCTTTCTCTTCTCAAGCTTTGAGTTTATTTTACTCATCTTACTCTACCTCATATTTTTTAATTTATTAAAAAATTTTCCCAACTTTATTGAGAAATAATTGACAAATAAATTCTACATATTTAAAGTATGTAATATGTCCCATTTATTTCTCTATCTACTCCGCCCCTCAACTACAGAAATTTCTCTAATAGGTTACCACCGACCACCAGGTTGCTAGAACAAATGAACACTTCTTAACCCTTATCTACTGGATTTATCTACAGTGTTACCACTGAATATAATTTCATTCCCCAAATTCTCTATTGTAATTAACTTTCTTTCCTACTTTAAAAACAACAATCACTGCTCTTAATTCTATTTTTGATAAGATAACAATCACTGTGCTAGGTGCTTTAAGACCAGGAGTTTTTCACAATGCTGGCTGTTACCCATTAGTGGGTCAAAACAGCTTTTTAAATAAATGAAATCAATTAGATTAGAAACTATCCAAATGTATTGCATGTAGTAAGGCTAAGTATTATTCTGGGAAGTGTGTGTGTGTGTGTTCGCGTGTGCGCGTGCACACGCATTGACAATATAAAAGGTAGTTCTTGATTGGGGTGACACCCAAAAATGTTGGAAAAAACATTGCTTCTCTGTAATCCTCATTAGTCCTACCCATAAGGTTCATATAAACATTTACACTTTTTAATAATGAAGAAACTGAAGTATACAGAAGTTGTATAATCTGTCCAAAGTCAAACTGCTAGTGTGACAATCAAGAAGAGCCTCTATCTCCTGAACTCCAAATATACAATTGATACCTGCGTTTCTCTACCTGAATGTCCTAAAAGTGACTGTCTCAGTATTTGCAGAACCTGTATGCAATTTCCACACATCTTCTAATTTGCTCAGCTTCCAGTGTTTTGCTTCCTCATCCAAGCAGCAATCCCCCTGCCTTAGCCAAATCCACTCATCATGTCATTACCATGACCCTCGGTCATGTCCTCCCCATTTCTCTCCCGAGTAATTCTAACAGTGTCCTCTCATTGCCTGTTACTATGACCCCTCCAAACCCCAATTCACTCTCTGCATTGCTGGAAGTGCTCTCTGACCCCTCCAAACCCCAGTTCACTCTCTGCATTGCTGGAAGTGCTCTCTTTGAAATAAAAATCTAATTATTTAAGGCAAATGCTCCCTGACCTGAAGAATGCTTTTAAACTCCAAGTGCCATTTATAATTTGCTAGGCTGGATTTTTGTGTAATTTTAAGCAATTCCTTAAGAAATCAAACCTAATTGATATTTAAAGGATATTTATTAAAATCAATAAGTGGTTGAAAGACTCAGACCAAAGTTCTTTACTTGTTATTTCTAAGATACTAAATTTATTTAAACAGATTTAAGGAAAATCACAAATGTCTTTCACTTGAGAACTACAGGTTGTCCAGCCAAGCGTCATTTTCTTGAATTAAAAAAAAAAAAACTACATCCATATGTTGAAACTAATGTCATTATTATTTGTGCCTTCATAGAATGGCACAAATTCATTGACTAGCAGTTGCCAATACTGTTTCTAAATATGTATAAAACATAACCACAATAAACTTTATTTATATTCTTATTACAGTTGATTTACGATGTTGTGCCAATTTCTTCTGAAAAGTGATCCAGTCATACACACACACACATACTCCCTTTCTTATATTATCTTCCACCATGGTCTATCCCAAGAGACTGGATATAGTTCCCTGTGCTATATATAGTAAGATCTCATTGCCCATCCATTCTAAATGTAATAGTTTACATCTATTAACCCCAACTTCCAGTCCATCCCACTCCCTCCCCTGTCCCCCTTGGCAACCACAAGTCTGTTCTCTATGTTTGAACCACAATAAACTTCAATTTGCACTGATTCTAACTAAAAATCCAATGCTTTCCAAAGTTTATAGCAGATTAAGATATGTCTATTGTGAATCAGTCATATATAGTCTGTAGATTATCTACTAAGACAAGTCTGAGGCTTTCAATCTACATGTTTAAACAAATTGTTGGACTTGTTGCTGCTTTTGCACAGGCAGGTGGAAAGAATTTCTAGTTAGGTACTCACTATGATGGGATCAAAGTTGTCATAATATGCTTTATGATACTATTTTAAATTAAATTATTTAAAGAAAAATAAAGCTGAATTCATTTTTCTAAAATATGAGTGTTCTTCATACACAGATAGCTAGTATTGAAAATAAAACCAATAAAATAATGTTAAAAATATTACATTTCATTGTTTTTTTGTGAGCAGGATTAAGTGTAATAGTTTTGTTGTAGTGTCTTTGTTGTTGATTCTTTCCTTTGCTTCTCAGTTAAAACCACAAAGAGCTAGTGGTTCAAAGAAACTCATTTCTTTCCTCCACCTGACTTGTTGGAAAGATCCTAATCAAGCCCGAATCAATAATTATGAGAAGTCCTTTCACTTCAAAAAGAAAAAAACTTTACCCACAAATACACACTTGCTAATAAAGAAATGCTTTAAAGAGATGCATTAGGCAAAATATTCCATCAAGTTTTCAACCATGACTTCTGCTTGGCCTGAGCTGATAGTGACTGACATGCCCTAAGGTGAAGTTATGATAGTAACAAACAAAACAATAAAATGCTTAAACAAAGGAGGCAGAACCATTATGAAGAGTGGCCACTGGGGTTTTACAAACAGCATTTTTCTTTCAAAATACTCTTCAAAATACTGTACCCCAATTCATATCAATAGACAGCTGGATGGCTGGATGCCCAGATGCTTAAGAACTAGAACAAAACTGGAATTCTCTTACATATTACCTTTCCTCTACCCAAGTCTCTGAAGTGTTCCCAGGATTCCATTTGAATATATAGGCCTAATTTCTGGTACAGATTAAAAATCAACATCTTCACTGTGTATGAGATAATGTATGTGAAAAAAACCAATAGTTTTTCTTAATGGATTTTATTTCAATTACAGGTGTACATAAATCATCACAAGTCAATTTTACAGATTTTGTATCCCAAACCCACAGTGCATCCCCCAACCCAAAAACCAATAGCTTTTAAGAGCTATGCAAAAGTGAGATATTTTCATTATGCATTTTAATAACCATGGTTTCTATATTATGAACACTGTACTGTTTTTTAAGTATATTCATACTATAACCACTAAATTCTATGCCACTTTTAGAGAATACTTATGGAATTACTTTCTCAAGTATTTTCTTAAAAAAATAAAACTAGCACATTTTCCTCTATTGAAAGGGGGTCTCATTTCCCTTTTTCTCATGTATAGGTTAGAATAAAAACATAAGCTGACTCATTTCTAACACAAAATGTTTCCCTTATCCTCTTCTCAAAAAAGGTCACCATAAGTGGAGTCACGGGGACAATATCATTTGATATTTACTTATATAATTTTATGCACTTAGAATTAAAATAAATTGTTAATAAATGGAACAAATGTGTCCTCGAATATCTACATTTATAATAAAATTGAATTTTAAGAATAAAATATTCTAATGCAACTGGACTTACCAACTGCTAACTTGTTTGTTCATTCCAAACACATGCTAGAGTTCAGACAAACATATAACATTGTTTTCTTTGGTTGCAGTGCTTTATAAATGGTCTTATTTTACCATTTACCAAACCTCTTTTGTTGAGTTATTCAAACTAATGTCTGCCAAGAACACTAGGAATTTGGTGATATTGCTTCTTTTTGGAGAAAAACAACCCCTTTCCTCAGAAAATTGAAAATGTTTATCTTGGCACTAAAACCTTATATTGAGCCTTCTGGAAAGTATTTTAAATTGTTGTTTTTAACATAGACTTTGTGACTGAAACAGGAAAAGGTTCCGTAACTCTGCACCAAAATACATATTTATAGGCTTGATTTTCTTTCTACACCAAAAATACTAGGTTCATGGTAGCACTTTTTAAAGTACAGTTTCCTAGGACCATACCTAACATTGGGCATTATCACAATATTCAACACACAATTTGTTTTTTAAACCTCAAAAACCTCTGATGACTAAGCAATGCTAAATGTTGATGAAATATGTTGTCTTTAAGTGCCATGTCGGGAAGGGCAGTTTCATTTAACCACCTGATCTGTTAGGAGTTTTCAGACACATTAAAATTTTACTTGATATTGTACTTTCCTCCTGTGCATGTCAACAAAAGATATGTTTCTAAGTTTTATCTTTTATGTTTTATGTTTCTCCCACTAGATAGGCTTTATCTTCAGACTAGATAGAACACAGAGATTAACCCTGTGGATTTTCTGCAATACTGTCCTAATGATGCATCTGAATACAATTAAGACATTCCTCGGAAACTGATGAAATGAAACAATCACTGTTCTTAACTGCCCTACCACACCCCTAAATCATTAAAATATAAAGAAGAGACCACAAGAGTTGTAAGGTGTATATGAAAAGTATGTTTAAAATGGTAGGTCAAAAAATTACACACAGACCCCTTCCCCACAGAGAGCCACAATGATTTTTCAAGTCACTAATAAACGAAATAAAATACTATGCATCCCGTTATGAATAAGCCCTCTCCACCTTAAAAACTCCAACCATTTTTTTTTCCTTTTTGCAGCTTGGCTGTCCCTTTACAAGAATAACTATAGCAACATCATTTTATATCTGCATATAACATTTTTGATAAAGTCAGAGGAAGTTAAAATTATGTCATTACGCTTGTCAAATGTTTTTCAGAATGTTCTGGCAGGAAATTAGTTGTTTAAAAATTGTGGTATGGTTGAACTGTCTTAGGTTAAACAAAAAAGATAAAGATATCTACCAAATGTATCCTACTAAAATCCATAATTGCCTTTATCAATCAAGTATAAATTTTAATTTTAAAAGCCTAGTACTTATTGCTGTAATTGAACTCTACCTAAGTCCAGAAAAATTGAGTCTATTCAATTAAGTGTAAGAATGAAACAAATAGGAATTATTGGTATTATATAAGAGGAATATCATGAAGGAAAGGACTCTTCTTAATCAAAAATTCTCTTCCCATACCGTTGTGGTTATATGACAATGACAGACATCATCTTTATCGGCATTAATGTCTTGAGCCATCCTAACACTGACGTTCCTCAGAGTCTCAGAGTCAATGAAAAATACAACTCTGACATCACAGTCTAACTTAACATTTTAGAACATGATGAGTGTGCTAGGTTACCTTCACAGAAGACTTAGATTAAGCCCTACTATCACTGTTTTCTCATTTAAACTTAAAATGCTAATTGTTTTATAAGGAGAGTGAAATATATCTAAAATCAGAATAAGAGAAATGGAGAATTCGGTCAAAAACTATGACCTGGGTGAGGTGGTTAGATACTGTGGGGGTATGTAATCCATGAATAGTTTAGATTTTAAAATGAAATAAAAGCAGCTAGAGTATTTAAATTGAAAAAAAAAAGGAATATCTAAAATCAGGTCCAAAAAATTCACTTATCAGGATGTGAGGACCATTAAATTACATATTCAGCTTTCCGAGATGAACTTATAAGCAGAATGTGAAAAGAATCAAATCTTCCTGCCTCTCGCTATTCACTAAAGAGCAGTGGCTTATCTCTGACCATTCTAGAAAACAAAACAAACAAAAACTCAAGCTACTTGTGGGGAATACTAATTTAGAAAACACTTTAGTTACACCGTTGATTTAAAAATTACAAAGGAAGAGTATTTCTTCTATTAAAATAAATAAGTATAACAGAACATACCTGAAAAAGAACATGTACATGGCAGCAGTGATGCAGAATAAAAGGACCTATAGCAAGGAGAAAATAAATACGTTACTTGCAAAAGAACACTGGCATTATCATTTGTGTGTCTTACAAAAGCAAAATACCAGTCATTAAATTTTGTACCTGAAACGATTTAGAGATATGTGAAACTAGTCTTATGTCACATTCTCTACCTATCAATAGATCAAATCAAGGCAATAATGATCTACATATTTATACACACAGAAATGAATAAAATTACATATATTAATACATATTTGTATGTATGTGTATATATATATATATACATACACATATTTAACATAATATGTATATAGACTAGGTAAAGGGTAAAAGGGTTCAAAAGGAATAGCCAATTTTTAAAATTATCTCTAAGAATGCCTGAGGAAGCAAGTAACCTAAGAACAAAGATAATGGTTTTTATATAGTGGAGTCAGCAAAAAAAATCATAAAGCTTATTAACTTTTACATCAAGATAAGTTTTTTCAATATAAAATACAATTAAGTCCAATTGTCATCACTGAATTACATGCTTTTAACTATCATTTCAGTCTTTTTTTTTTTGTCTTTTTGCCTTTTATCTAGAGCCACACCCGTGGCATATGGAGATTCCCAGGCTAGGGGTCTAACAGGAGCTGTAGCTGCCGGCCTTCACCACAGCCACAGCAACGCGGGATCCAAGTCGCGTCTGCAACCTACACCACAGCTCAGGGCAACACCGGATCCTTAACCCACTGAGCAAGGCCAGGGATCAAACCCGCAATCTCATGGTTCTTAGTCGGATTTGTTAACCACTGAGCCACGAAGGGAACTCCTGTCATTTCAGTCTTATCTTTATAATCTTTATACAACTTTGTAAGTTTTGACATAGGTATACATATCTGTAAAGTCATCATCATAATCAAGATAACATATTCATCACACTCCAGAATTCTTAATAGCATTCTTTACTATCATTTTAATATCCACAGAATCTGCAGTGGAGTTCCCATTGTGGCACAGCAGAAACAAATCCAACTAGGAACCGTGAGGTTGAGGATTTGAACCCTGGCCTCAATCAATGGGTTAAGGATCTGGCATTGCTGTGAGCTGTGGTGCAGGTCGCAGACATGGCTCAGATCTGGTGTTGCTGTGGCTGTGGTGTAGGTTGGCAGCTGTAGCTCCAATTAGACCTCTGGCCTGGGAACCTCCACATGCTGCAGGTGCTGCCCTAAAAAAGAAAATATATATATATATGTAGTGATATGATCTCTTTCATTTCATTACTGGTAGTTTGCTTCTTATTTTCTTATCAGTCTGAGTACAGACTTACTAACCACTGATTTTATCAAAGAATAAACACTTGTTTAATTGATTTTGTCTACTTTTTCTCTGTTTTCTATCTCATTATTTCAATTAAGTCTTTATTCATTCCTTTTTTCTGTTTGCCTTGGGTTTTTCCTTTTTTTTTTTTAGGCCTATACCTGCAGCATATGGTAGCTCCCAGGCTAGGGGTCAAACAGGAGTTGCAGCTGCTGGCCTATGCCACGGCCACAGCAACACGGAATCCAAGTCACATCTATGATCTACACCACAGCTCATGGCAACAGCAGATCCTTAACAAAGTGAGGCCAGGGATTGAACCCACACCCTTATGGGTACCACTCGGGTTCATAACCTTCTGAGCCACAATGGGAACTCCTGTCTTGGGTTGTTTTCCTGTTTCTTTTTTATTACGGCATGTGGAAGTTCCCGGACCAGAGCCACTGCAGTAACTACGCTGGGTCCTTAACCCACTGTGCCACAAGGGAACTCCACTTAGTTCCTTAAAGGTAGAAACATACGCTGTTGATTTTTAAGATTTTTTTTTTCCTTTTTCAATAGAGGTGTATAATGCTATAAATTTCCCCCTAAGAACTGCTGTACCCTACTAATTTTAATTAGCTGGTAATTCATTTCTCTTACATTCAAAATACTTTCTAATTTTGCTTTGCCCATTTCTATGATCCATGACCTAGCAGTGTGTTATTTAGTTTCCAAAAATTTGGGGATTTTCGGCTACCTGTCTGTTGTTACTGACTTATTTGATTCTATTTCGGTCAGGAAATACTTTATATAACTTGATTATTCCTAAATTTATCAAAACTTATTTTATGTCCCAGAATATATTCCATATGTTTGGTAAATATTTCATGCATATTTTTAAAAATTATTAATTCTACTGTTGGGCAGAAAGACAGTAAATGTCAGTTGAGTGAAGTTGGCTGACAGTGTTGTTCTAATCTTCTAAAGCCTTACTGACTTTTTGTCTACTTGTTCAATCAATTATTGTGAGAAACTATCAAAATATCCTGCTATAACTGTGGTGCTGCCCTCGCACTCTCTCCCTGTAGTTCTAGCAGTTTTTCCTTGGTGTATTTTGAAGCTCTGTTATTAGGTACATAAACACTTAGAATTAGGTCTACTTTGTCATGTTGAAATTATCTTATCTCTGATGATATTCTTTGCTCTGAAATCTATTTTATCTGATAGTAACTAGCTTTCTTTTAATTACTGCTAGTTTTCCATTCTTCTACTTTTAATTGACCTGGTCTTTATATGTGAGGTTTATTGCCTTTTTTATCCTATCTGAAATCATATTGTTGTTTCTTGCTTTTTTATCCTATCTGAAAATCTCCACCTCTTCAATGGCATATTTAGATTGTTTACATTTTAATATGATTATGGCTTAAGTTCAGAATTAAATCTATCACCTTGCTATTTATTTTTCTAAAGTTTTTTGTGTTTCTTCTTTTCTAACTTTTTTGAATCAACTCAATATTTCTTATGATTCCATCTTCTCTCCATTGTTGGCTTGTTTGTTTAAAGGGTTTATAGAAAACATCTTTAAATTGATACAGTCTCCATTCAAGTAATACTATACCACTTAACATATAAATATGGAATCTTACAGTAATATACTTTCATTTCTCCTTTGCTGACCTTCATGCTATTGTCATTCACTATAAGCTTATCTATATTATGAAACCACATTTTAAACATTTTTTCTTAAAAATGCATGCCTAAAATAAATTTCACCTTTGTTTTAAAAGATATTTTGCTGGATCATTTATTTGGGCAGAAAGACAGTAAACGTCAGCTGGATCATTTATTTCAGCAGTTAGCTCAAGGAGCATCACTTCAATATATTTTTACAATTTAAGAAGTAGTAGTGCCTTGAAGTAGTCTTCTTCATGTTTCTATACTAGGGTTTCATTAAGTTTCTTGACTCTGTGGGTTTACTGTTTTCATCAAATTTGAAAATTTTTCAACCATGACTAGGAACTCCAATTAGTATACAGTAGGCCACCTGAAATTGCCCCACAACTCACTAGTGTTCTTTTCTTTTTGTAAGAAAAATAATTCTCTTTACTCTCCATGGAGTAAAGATCACTTTGGATCATTTCTATTATTATGTCTTCACTAATATTTTCTTCTGGAATGTATAACATGCCATTAATGCCACCCAGTAAATTTTCCATTTTATACATTGTAATTATCACTAGAAGTTTGATTTGGATTTCCCCCCGTTTTCTGTATCTAACTCTTCTGAAACTACAGAATTCACTGACAACAACTCTTTTTAATGTCATTGACTGCTAACTCTAACAGCTCTGTCATTCTGGGTTTGCTATTAATTGACTGATTATTTCTTCATTACAGGTCAAATCTTCTTTTTTCTTATTGCATGCCTGGTAATTTTTATTGGATATCAGATGTTTTGCATTTTACCTTGGTGGATGCTGGATATTTGTATTTCCATAAATCTTCCTGAGCTTTGTTCTAGGTCATATGTTTTTGGAAACAGTTTGATCCTTTAAGAAGTAGCTTTCAAGACATTTTAGGAGGGAGTGGAATAGTGCTCAGCTTAGGGCTAATTATTCCCCATTGTTAAGATAAGACCCCTATGCATACTCTACCCAATGCCACATGAATCTTGAGATTTTCCAGTCTGCCTGATAGGAACAGATACTATTCCTGCTGCTATTTAAGTGCCAAGCATGCAGTTAAGCACCTCTAATCCTTTCAGGTCATTCTTTCTTTGACCTGGGGTATTTTCCTGATGTTCATGCCCTAATCACTAATCAGTTGAGTACATTCTAATCTTCAGTGGACTCCATCCAGCATGGTCTGCTCTCACTCTCCACTCTGTTTCTTCAACTCAGAAAGTCCTCTAGACTTTGTGTGAATGCTTCCTCTTTGATTCATGCCTGGAAAGTCTCTCAAGGCAGTAGACTAGGATAACCATGGTCTCATTTCATTTCTGTCCCAATTCTCAGGGATCTCTGGCCTTTAATGCCTAATGCCCAGTAATAAAATCAGCATTGCATATGTCTTGCACATGTTTTGGTTGTTTCAATTGGAAGAGTAAGGATTACTTTTATTACATCATGGTCAGAAGCAACATGTGATGGTTCAATTTAAACTAATCAAAATAAAATAATATTAAGCTCAGTTCCTCACCCACACCAGCCATATTTCCTGTAATCAACAGCAACATGTGGCAGTGGATACAGCAATGGCAGGTAGAGAATATCTCTATAATTGCAAAAAGTTCTATTAGACCTATGCAAATGACACTTTCGCTGTGAACTGTGTTACCACACTTAGCATATTCTAACTTCAGCATCTGCACATATCTGTTTTATACTTTACACTTTTATGTCTAAATCAACATAAAATAATATAACTTATTCATTTGTGGAAATAATACAATATTATCTATTACATATATTATAAGCATTAAATGAGATATAAAACCTAACAGAGTGACCAGTACATCAAGATGTTCAAGAAACGGTAATTATTGACAAAAAATAATCTCTCTGTAACCCTCTTCCATTTCACAGCCATTTCATAACATAAACACAATAAGTAATTTTGAAGTTGCTATTTTCACTTTGATTTTTAATTTTTTTTTTTAAACTCAAAATGTAATGAAGGGTATGCTACAACATAAATGAATTTCAGAAACATTATTTAGGCGTTCCCAACGTGGCTCAGTGGAAACAAATCCCACTAGTACCATGAGGATGCGGATTTGATCCCTGGCCCCACTCAGTGGGTTAAGGATCTGGCACTGCCACGAGCGATGGTGTAGGTCACAAACGTGGCTCGGATCCCGCGTTGCTGTGGCTGTGGTGTAGGCTGCCGGTTGCAGCTGTGATTTGACCCCTAGCCTGAGAACTTCCATATGCCACAGGTACAGCCCAAAAAGCAAAAAAAAAATCATTTAAGTGGAGTTCTCTTGTGATGCAGCAGATTAAGGATCTGGCATCGTCACTGCAGCAACTTGGGTTGCTGCTATGGCACGGGTTCAATCCCTTGCCTGAGAACTTCCTTGTACTAGGGATGTGGCAAAAAACACAAATAAAAAGAAACCAAAAAACATGACTTAAGTGAAGGAAGCCAGTTACAACAGGGCACAAGTTGTATTATACCATTTATATGCAATTTCAGAATAGAAAAATCTCCTTACAAAAAGTAGAATAATGGATGTCTAGAGCTAGAGGAACAAGGGGTGACAAGGAAAGTTCGCTCATGGTATAAGATTTCTTCTGGGGGGATGAATATGTTCTACAATTAGGTTGTATGGATAGGTACACAACTTGGTCAATAAACTGAAAAAACATGAAATTGACACTTTAACAAGTTTTATAGCATGTAAGTTATATTTAAAAATTACTTAAAACTGTGTTTTTTATAAATTAATGCATTTACAAAAACATGATAAAAACAAGAGTTCAAACTGAATGACAAAAATATAACAAAAAGAAACTTCCCTTCTATTTTAGATCTCTGATTTCTCGTCTATGTGTTTGTTTTGTTTTGTTTTGGTTTGGTTTGGTTTTTTTTTTTTTGTCTTTTTGCCTTATCTAGGGCCGCACCCCATGGCATATGGAGGTTCCCAGGCTAGGGGTCTAACAGGAGCTGTAGCCGCCGGCCTTCGCCACAGCCACAGCAACGCGGGATCCGAGCCGCGTCTGCAAACTGCACCACAGCTCATGGCAACAGCAGATCCTTAACCCACTGAGCAAGGCCAGGGGTTGAACCCTCAACCTCATGGTTCCTAGTCGGATTCATCAACCACTGAGCCACAACGGGAACTCCTTCTCGTCTATGTAGAATTGTGTGTGTCTACATTTTTATAAGCATAAATACCCAATAAAGACATTGTTTCATACTTTACTTTTTAATTCCACATACACACACAGAAATGCTGAAGGTTACTTAAACAGTCTATGAATAGATAGAGTGGATGCAATACATATTGAATACCGAAGTACACTTTGTAAACTTGTGTTCTTATAGCTCTGGAGGTAAATTATGACAATTGAATTCACTGTATCAAGAATAGGTATATTTTAATTTTTATGCACTCCTAACAACAGCACATCAAAGTAGCCATATACCTTATACAAGCTATTCCCCTATAACCACAAAAATTGTGTTTTTCTGTTTGATCTTTGCCAATGTGATGGATGAAAGAAATGATACCTCATAGTATAGCTACATTTTTATTTTCTTTGGCTGTACTTGTGGCATATGGAAGTTCCAAGGCCAGGGACAGACCTGAACCACAGCAGTGACCATGAGCCACAGCAGTGACAACACAAGATCCTTAACTGCTAGGCCACCAGGGAACTCCAGCTGCACAGTTCTTCTGAGTGAATTTGAGCCTCACAGGTTTATAAAGCTTTTTGTTTGAGTTTTGATCATTTGGTTTAAGTGATTTTTTTCATATCCTTTGCCTATTTTTGGATTGTGGGTCTTTTGGAAACCATTTTTATTTTCTGAAACTGCATATACTTATGTGAAAACATAGAATCGATTTCATAATTATTTGCACCAAGAATATGGGTGGTTAAACTAAAAGTAATCATGTAATGGAAATCTCATGATGTACTAACCCAAAAGAACGTTTTAAGCCAAGTGGGTTCAAAAAGTATACCAAATAATGTGAAAGTAAAGTTCATTCAGCTGAAAAATACTGTTTTCTCTGGAATGACTTTTCAGGAAGTGATAGATTTACAATACATGGCTTCCTGTTATAGAGCTTACAAAACTTTCAGGAAAAACTTTACTATGGCTGTCATCACTATGTCATGAAGAATTATATGAAAACTATCCCCCTCTAGGCTCCAACAAAGAAACAATATCATAATAGATGAATACTTTAAAAACCTAAAAATAACCAGAAATATAAAAAATGTGAATACGGCCTGGTAAAGAAAGCTGTTTTTACCATTTAAGCCGAAAATGGTTAAAACACATATCCTGAAGTCATTTTAAAGTCTACAACAGACCTCAACAGATGGTGCATTTAATTACTTCCTACCACAGAAATCTTCTGCTTTTCTTTAACATACATAATTAAATGTTCTTTGGCCTTGCTCCGCGCCTTGAATGTGTCCAAAACAACGATGTTCTTTGCTGTCTGGCCTTCCTTACCCATCGGGCCTACTTCCCCCACCCCATGTTTATGGAGCCCCCTTTCTTCCACCCCTCAAATAAATACTGAACCTCATCTGTTTTGTGGAAAAGAAGTGATACATTTCTCCTTGCCCCACGTGTACTTCATTCATATTTTAGCCATGTCTCCATCCATCTGTTCACAAAAACTGATGTGGTAATTATGTGTTCCTAACATGTTGTGGCTGAGCAAGTCAAAAGGAGAGAGATAGAGAGGTAGGCCCCAGACTCTCAGAAGCCCCGCATGATCTTCAAGAGAAGCAGAAGAAACAAAGAATCACAAGCTCTCACATTAGGTTAGGTACTTATTTCAGTACTTGCCACATTGCCACTGTTCTCAGGCAACAAAACTGTATAATGCTTGGTTTGGTTGCCCTGATGAGGTCAGTCTAGTAGCAAGGCAGTCATATTAACAATTCAGCCCAATACAATATGCTAGGACAGAATATTTACACTTCACCCTCCAAAAACGACTCATTAAACCATCTCGTTATATAATTATTCTAATTAAATATATTTAGGCAAAGCTTTTTTGCTGTCTGTATACCTTTATGTCTCTGCCAGCAGTTTCTTAGAATGCAAGTTCCTAAGGACAATCTCTACTTTGCCTAATTCCATACATGGATAGTCTTGTGATATATAAGGCTTTTTTTGTTTGTTGGGTTTTGTCTTTTCTAGGGTTGCACCCGTGGTATATGGAGGTTCCCAGGCTAGGGGTCTAATCAGAGCTGTAGCCACCTGCCAACACCACAGCTACAGCAACACGGGATCCGAGCCATGTCTGCGACCAACACCATAGCTCATGGCAATGCCGGATCCTTAACCCACTGAGCAATGCCAGGCATCAAACCCGCAAATCTCATGGTTCCTAGTCGAATTTGTTAACCACTGAGCCACGACGGGAACTCCATATATATAAGGCTTTTGATAATAATGTTAGCTTCTATTTATAGCAACCATCTTTTAAAAAATTAAATAGTACTACCATTCATACAGTTTATAAGGCTGAACTTTAGACTTCACTAAGCATTTTCAACTTTTCTGAAAACACAGACCACTGCATGGCCTCTTGGGGAAACCATTCTTATTGGATGAAAAGTGTTATCGCAGTTTGCCAATTATATATTTTGCTTTGAAAACAAATTCATAATAATAATTTGCTCTGGATAATACATAGTTTTAAGCAATGTAATTCTCAAGTTAAATAGCTATGTATTGCTTTATAATTTTTAAAAATTCTTATATAATTCAAATTTCACATAATTTAGGGCCACAAATTCCAGACTGTAAGTAAGAATGAAGTCTTGGGTCTTCAGATTAAGATTATATCTTGATCACATCACTTTCATTCTCTAAGCCTTATTTTTTTTTTCATTTCTAAGATTAGTTAGATTAATCTCCAGGATCATTAGAACTACAAAATCCTATGATTCCATGAGTCATTTTTTTTCAATGTACAACAAAATTATTTCAAAGCAAACTGTCACTAATATACGAGGCAAATCTCAGAATAAATGTATATACTAAGCAAATGAGAGCATTTGCTCTGAGTGAATTATGTGTGGGAAATTACATTAAATACGCCAAAAACTTGGGCCGAGTCTCTGTCTTGTACTGCTCACTATTCTTGATTTATACATTCAAGGTCAGCAAACAAAGTCTGACAACATATTAACCCTGAAATTTTCCAGTTGTAGAAATAGCTATGTTAGCTAATGGCTAGGAAATACAGCCTATATGATGTCCTGTTCTTTTACAGTAAGGAAGTAAGCTGTATTTTGTCTTCCATAAAAATGAAATAATTTACAGTATATAACTAGAAAGTTTCAGTACGTAGTAACTAATACAACCTGGAAGCTACTTTCTTTAATACAACAAAATTCTAATTCTGCTGGCAAATAAAAAAAAAAGCTTTAAATTAAAGCTCACTATTTAAAGGATTACAGATAAGGGTTTACATATAAAAAAAATCAGTCAAAGAAAATTTAATGGTCAAGCAAAAACCAAAAGATGTGAATTCATTTACTAAACAAATACTTATTAAAAGTACATTCTCTGAACTGAGACTATAAAAATCAATTAGACATTATCATAAAACACCTAGAGCACTTTAATTCACATCTCTACTATTATCAAGTAAAGGAAATGCACCTTATTGGAAGTAAAGGTTGGCCAATGACTTATATTTAAAAGTTATCAAGATATTCAGCTGCTTCTTTTCTTTCCCATACCCATTTCTCTATTTTATGGTCAATTAGTTGGTTATTAAAAGTCATTAAACTCGGTCATACACATACACTTATCCATTCTCTTTAAGATTTTCCCCCCCATAGATTATCACAGAATACTGGGTAGAGTTCTCTGTGCTATATAGAAGGTTCTCTACAATTCTTAATTAAGTTGAATTCATAATTTAAAACTATCCCATCAAGAAAACTTGAATCCAGATGGCTTTGTTAAGTTCTACCAAACATTAAAGAAATAATATCAACCTGACACAAAGTTTTCCAGAGGATATAAAAAGAATAAAGAAGACTATTTCAAAAAAAAAAAAAAGGTCATTAAAAATACACCTCAAAACAAACAGGAAAGGGGGGTTCCCTGGTGGCTCAGTGGGTTAAGGATCCAGTGTGGCTTGGGTAAATGCAATTGGCACAGGTTTTTCACTGGCTTGGGAACTTTTGCATGCCACAGGCATGGCTCCCCACCAAAACAAACAAACAAACAACAACAACAAAAAAAACTCACAACAAACCTAACCAAACAAACAAAAAAAACCCAAATAGGAAAGGAAATAAATATGAAAAGAAAGAGTAAGGAGCCAAACCAAACGAAACCATGGGAGAGTTTAAAGATGGAAAGTTTTTAAAGGTAACTAAAAAAATAAAATAAAATAAAAAGGACCAGAGAACATGAAGAAGAACGTAAAGG
Source organism: Catagonus wagneri (assembly GCA_004024745.2). Lineage (NCBI taxonomy): Eukaryota > Metazoa > Chordata > Mammalia > Artiodactyla > Tayassuidae > Catagonus > Catagonus wagneri. The sequence goes on from PVHT020000036.1 coordinate 32,713, forward strand.
AGTAAACTAGATCATAAACTACTATCAACTAACAGTGCCAGGCACTGTATAAGATATTTTTAAAATATTATCTCTAGGAGTTTCCGTCGTGGCTCAGTGGTTAACGAATCCGACTAGGAACCATGAGGTTGCGGGTTCGATCCCTGGCCTTGCTCAGTGGGTTAAGGATCCGGAATTGCCATGAGCTGTGGTGTAGGTTGCAGACGTGGCTCGGATCTGGCATTGCTGTGGCTCTGGCGTAGGCTGGCAGCTGTAGCTGCGATTAGACCCCTAGCCTCGGAATCTCCATATGCCGCGAGCGCGGCCCTAGAAAAGGCAAAAAGACAAAAAAGACAAAAACAAAAATTATCTCTAATCCTAACAAAAGCTCTTCGAAGTAGGTTAAAAAATGAGGCAAAAGAACTCAAGAAGATAAGTTACTCACCAAAAATCACATAATATTTAAGTGGTTGAACCAAGACTCAGAGCTAGGACTATCCTATTTCAAATTCAAGCCTTTCAATTATACCTCTTTGCCTCTAGAAAATTTTTATTGATGTTGATTTAGTGGATACTGTGCTTCCAAGGTAAGAATAATCCCCACAATGCTTCTTCTATTTTAACCAGTGTCTGTCATTTTTTTAAAAAGGCAGTGGGCGGGGGGATCTTTCAGAGTTCAGTATAACAATAATTAAAATAACAGTGTAACAATAACATCAATCGCTGATGTTACTGAATGCTCACTATACATTACATGCTGTATTAAGTGCCTGACATACATCACTTTACATAATCCTCAAAACAGCCTTGTAACATAGGGGTTATTATCCCCACTTCAGAGAAGAGGTTTAGAGAGACATAGACAGTAATGGGACTGAGCCAGGTCTGGAAGCCAGGTGTGACTCCAAAGCCCTTGAGCTGCCATGGATTCCTCTCAAAGATTTCTTTTAAAACTCCCATTAAATAATTACAGCTTTTACATATTTCCTTCAGCCTAATTATGAAACATATCTTAGTTTCAATCACAGTAGGTAAAATAGGTTAAGATACAGTCTCTGTGTTAAAGAGCTCTCATTATTTACAAAATAAATCAGATTCAAGGTGACCAAAAAAATCCCTAATGCTCAAAACTTCTATAAAATGTTTACTCTAGTAAAGAAAAACAGATCTAAGAAACACGTTTTTTAAATTTCCAAGATAAGTTATCTAAATATTATAATCAAAAACTACAAACCTTGCATGTTTACACACTGAGAAGAGAAAGATTTGCATGAGCCAGTTTTCTAACAAGTTTACATATCCTAATGCTGCCAAACATCTTCCTTTTTCAACTCAGAAAACCAAATCAAACCAAACTCATGTGTCATTCAGCACACAGAGGAGCGAGAAAGGTTTTGCATGGACTCAGAGCAAAGCTAAAGCAGAAAAAATACTGTGTTTTCAGGAGGGCAAAGTAGACGGGTCGTCTAAGTGAAACCTCATTATTAGAAGTAGACAATTTGTAGTAAGTTAGTTATTTTCATCCAAAGGGTGGTATTCCCATTAACCTCAAATAAGAGCCAGGCTTAGGGTGACATTATGTTTTTCCCTCAGAGACATTACAAAAATAAATAAATAAGAGCTTTCAGGTTACTTTAGAAAGGTCACAGCAGGGCCACATACAAACAGCACATGGCAGTATGGCAATTCAGATTTTTGTCATTTAATGAAGGCAAGAAAGACTATTAAGAGTGAGCGTTGAAGGGAGGCGGCAAGATGGCGGAGGAGTAAGAGGTCGCGCTCTCCCTCTCCCACAAATACATCAAAAAACGCATCTAAATATAAAACAAGTTGGACAAAT
>PVHT020000036.1:35531-98546 GCA_004024745.2 Catagonus wagneri
AAAAAAAAAAAGAGTGAGCGTTATTGTACTGCTAACTAAGGTGGCCAGGATGACAGCACTCACTCAGGGCTTCGCCAAACCACACTGTGCTGTGGGCAAAAGGCCAACAGCTGCCCTCCAGCTGAATTCCACATGGTTGAGGTGTCCACTGAGAACCAAATGAATCCCAACCCATAATCCACAACAAAATAGCCATCAGCCATCTATAGAAGGATATATCTATCTAATCTCTTTACTGTTGTTTTAGACATAGCATATGGGTACTCTACCCAAGTATGGCTAGAACAGAATGTCACAAAGTTATCCCAAATGGTGTACCCTGTGCCCACACTCAAGCCATCTGCCAGTCTTTCGGGCATTTGCTCATTCTGAAATTCATTTGAGAAAATCCTTCCTTGATTAGGCACGGCTTTGCTCCTATCTGCCTTGGTTCTCACCATTTATATCCAGCTGCAGCTTCCTCTCTGCATGCTTAGTTCCCACTGACTACTTCCTTCAGGCAGCAGAGATAGAGAATTAACTTTTTTTCATAATGAACATTTAAAAAGTCTTAAAGCACAATGAAGATTGGCATTACAAAAAAAAAGAAATAAAGAAAAAGAAGAGGGAAGGGGATTTGTGGATTCTAAACCAGATGATGTGTGAGACTTTTCAATCATTTCCTCCAAATTTATTCCACACACTAGATTTTTCCTTTGAGCTTCCCCTGCTTATTACATCAAGGAAACACAATACATAAGACCTCTCAATTGTGCAGGGTAACTTTAAGAAAACTTCTGTGCTTTTTTTCCATCCTAGTCAGCAAGACAGATTTAGTATTCAGTTATCATGAACAAACATCATGATATTAAAATACATAGTTTTTCAAAAATACCTATAAAAGTATTTTAACAGTTTATAGATAAGAGGGTGATAAAAGAATTAAAAAACACCACCAATTGTTTAAAAACAGAAAGTCAGTTTTTCAGTATCTAATGGGTCCAGGGCAATGAGAAGAAACAAATATTTATTGTCTTGTCCCAATAGGAAAAATGAATTAAGAATAAACAGAAATAAAAATCTAGTGCAAGTGTAAAATTGAATTTATATCCAGTACTAGCTATTAGTTATGGATTCCAAAATGATTAAAGAGAAGGGATTTATAGACCAGAGGTTGCTTCTGTCATGGAAAACTCCTTTTTTGTTTTGTGATCTAGTTGCATGTGGTCAAGACTTTATAGGAAATTTTTGTATAGCCAGTTTTAAGGATGCATCTGGACCACATGACCTAAAGGGCATGTAGGCAGTCTATGTCTATCTAAAAGTCAAGATCATAATTTTAGGCATCAATAACTAGGATTGTTTGTACAAACTCTTCATCCATTAAAAGCACATTACTCTTATATTACTAATACTAATATTTTGTTTGGCTGGATGGATGCATCAAGAGATAGGCTGGTTTATATGCACAACTCCTCTTTGGAATCCTGTCACCAAAGGACAGTATTCCATGAACTTTCTAAATAAACTCAAAATAATGTACCTGCAAATCTAATTAAAGTTTGTACTTGGAGAAACTTCCACCTTGTTTTTTTCTCTCCATCTTACTTGCTTTTTCATGATGCCTATATCTAAAAGAATTAGGAGGTTTCAGAATGAAGAATGTGATCCTCATCATATAGTATTTTGTCCCTCAGTTATGTTCACAACCTGATAATCATCTACTCCTATAGAAATTGTCATGAAAGGAAAAACAAGTTTTGTTTTTCCTTCTCAATTTTTTTTCTCCAGAAGATGTCATTAAAAGGCATGGGAAGAAATGAACAAAGGTTTACTTGAACTTTCTCACAATAGCATTCAAATGTTCCCAGTCTTTTTTAGTAGCAATTAGCACAGCTGCAGAGTTTTAGTTTACTACCCCAGTATTATTTTATGAATATATCCATATACATTAACTTTTATTTAAAAATACCAATAACACAAACACATACTAACTCTAGGTTACAGTCCAAAGCAGTACCTTGAAAATGCAGTTACTGGGCATTCAGCCATATGGGACATAGATTTCATGGTTAAAACAAAAGAAATATTTGTTTTATTGATTCATTTAAATCACAGTTCTTAGGTTTTTCTATCATCTGATTCTCAGATTTTTTTCCAGTGGCTATTTTCAAAGGTATCTTACAGTGTAAAAAGTTTGAGACTTCTCCAAATAAAATTCTATCACAGAATATACAAAAACCTCCCTGGAATATTTCTAAAACACCACATCTAAATACCACCATCGTCTCCCCTCACAAAGTCAGAATGAGATGAACAAGCAGTTTAGCAGCAGAGTGGAACAACTCAATATTGTCATGCTGAGAAGATGATTAGGAGGAAAATAGTGTAATATCCTCAAAATTAAGTCCTCACTATACCCAAAGCACTTTGAAGCTGATATAACTTGGCCTCTTCAGCCTTCAAAATTTAATTAGTAACAATAAACCAGACTAATTGGGGGTGGAAGCTGCAAAGTTCTCAAGAGTATTTCTAAATGTAATTTTCTTAGTGTATTAAATACAAGGCATGCAAAAATGAGGCCTGTGTGTATGTCAGCCAAATTTTTCACGTGGAAATTCTGTCTATAACAACAAACAGACTGATTAATATTTTAATAGGAAAGACCCCTGAGGAAAGCAGGTGGTTCCTGGTGCACACAGTCTCAGCGTCTGAGTTATCCTAAGTAGACATTTCTTCATCTTAATCAGCAAGGAGTCAAAGAACAGAGAAGCGTGATTTCATTTTTATAAAGGAAAGAGGGTGAAATGACCAGTTTTTAATGAAAACTAAACATTAAAATGTTGGTAATTGCCCTGCTTCAAAATTTTCATTAGAACTAAACGTTTAGATACAGTGAGACTTACTGGAGCAAAAAATATATTTTGCAATTAAATATATTCAGTACTTTGTAGAGAGTAGAGTATGAATAACTAGAAGAAAACTTTTCTCCTTCATCTATAACAGGGTGACTTCCGAATTTTATTTTGGACTGTTAAGTCACCAGACTAGAAATCAGAGCAGTTTATTTACATTGACTCAAATTTCAATACAAAACCATTATCTCATACATTACAAAATCTGATTATTTCATACCTGTGTACATATGTAGATAAAACCAATGGTCAATCTTCGAAACTGAGCTCTACCCAAGTAATTGTATGTCATTCTTAGTTATTAATAATTTCCAGTACTCCAAATGCTGCCATTGTATTTTAATCTTCCCAAGTTGCTAGCTCTAGTTAGCTTTGTTTCAATGCAAAAACACGTAAATATTTCTAATGTCTTATTTGAAATTTTATTTGAATAATTTTGAATCTCATTGCTTGCTTTTAATAAAGTATTCACGTATAACCGGTGTGAATGACAACTTGCAAATTTTATAGCCCTGTAAGTAGAAAACTGGCCATTCCAGGAGAATTACCATGAATCACTGGGGGAGGAGGAAAAAAAAAAGATTTCAGCATTATCACCAATTAAGGAAAGAGTAATAATTAATATCCGTAGGTGTATTCATATTACAGATTATCTAGGTAATAGAGAGCAAATGCTGAAGAAACAGGGCCCAAATGTAGCTAAATCTGGTAAGATCAAGAATTTTATTAGAAAGAACAGACCCAGAAGGGTGGTACAGAAGCAGACCTTACAGAACATGAGAGCGATGGAATTGACAATGTGATAGGCATGGCAGAAAGTTGTTGAAAATAACTGTATCCTACTTCACACATTTACCTACAGCCAGTATTAGCTGCCCTAATCACTTCAGGCCCAGACAAGTCTCACTTGCCATTTAAGTCACTTACTCATCCAAACCCCTAAGTTTCTCACCCTTGGCACTGGTCACATTTGAGGGTAGATAATTCTTTGTTGTTGAGGATGGGGAGGTCAGAAGATGTCCTGTGCACTCCAGATGTTCAGCAGCATCTCTGGTCTTTACCCGCTAGATGACAACAGCAACCTCCATCACCACTGAGGACAATCAAAAATGTCTCCAAACTTACCCAATATCTCTTGGAGGGTGTATAAAATTAACCTCATCTGGAACCACTGAACTCGAGGAAACCAGAGATGCTTTATCTGGACCACTCATACAATCCTAAGCACTTATAAACCCTGAGAACTATCTAATCTAATCTTTTCTCTGTGACAAGAATACCTTTCTGTAATGACCATAAAAGACCACTGTACAGCTTTTGCTTACACTCAACTTTACCATGCAACCAAATACATTTTTTGGACAGCTCTACTTGAAAAATCCTCATTATTGCAATGAAATTAGTCTTTCTCTAAATTATACCTGTAATTCTTAGGTTCATAGAAAATAAATCTTTCTTCTACAAAACCAGTCCTTCAAATATAAGAAGATAACCTCTATACCTGGATAGCTTTGTAGGTCGGAACTACAATGGACACATAAACAAATTAAAGAAACATTTTAGGTACCCAATGGTCACCCAAGCTGTCTCATGGAAGAAGAGAGAAACTGGACTATCTCCTAGCTCCAGAAAGGTCCAGCCTTGGATCACATATGTATTCATAGCAACATTTATAAAAACTTTTATTTTTTCATTTAAACCTTCATATCCTCAAAAGTTACACCTATAATATGCAATAATTTTTACTTTTCTAATTATTTCCTTTTCATTTAAATAGGCAATTTCTGATAAAAACTGTTTGACTTTTTTTTAAATCCACTTCCCTCATTGGTGTACTGACATGCCTCCTTCAATACACCAAAAACTTTGAATTTGGTCTTTTACTATATTCACTGCTTTCTTAGATGTACGTTAGTATTTAATTTTATAGAATTTCGGTTTTTGTGTGTAATTGATGCTCTCAATTTGGGGTTGCTAAGTTCTAGAATATGTTTTTAAAGTATCTGACAAAATCGAAGCATACAAATTCCCCACTTAAAAAAATATATTCTAGAAATAGCTTAAGGCAAAAATATTTTTATAAAACCTTAAACCATTTGTGTTTTAACTGCATAATTAACCTCACATATCCCAAACTCAGCTAGCCAAAAAATCTGATTACCTACAATGGAAGTTTTGTTTTTTAAGCCAAGAAACTCTTTGTTTAAAAAAAAATCAAACCTGCAAAAACTACAAGTAATATATATGAATGTAGAAATGCTCTGCCTGAGGTACAACTTTGTCTCCCATATGCATGCTAGTTACTTGGAAGCTCTGCAAAACTCTGGGAATATGTGGAGAACATGTTAGAAAACAGTATCTTGGCACACAGTAGAGAGGAAAAAAAGTTCAGAGACTGGAAAGAGAGATGTCACAACCACAATGCACTTAATTTGTGGAATATTTCAGGTCCTCCCCCAACGTAAGTCTGTCTCTTGGTTTACATATCATTGCAACAATGTAAAGTTAAGTGGTTTTCAAAAACACAGCAGCAAATTCAGCATAGGAGGGAAAGGGAAGAGAGGGAACACTAGAGGGGATCATAAAATTATTAGTGAAGTAATAACTGAAAGTAAAGAAAAAAAAAATGGTGAGAACCAAATATTACTTATAAAGTTGGCTGCAATGATTTCTCCCACCCCTGTAGGCATACCCTCATGCAAGGGACTTTGCTGCTCTGCTCTGTAGGGTTAGAGATGGAGACCAGGCCCCCTACCTACCTGAGGAAGTCCTATGATTTGCTTTGACCAACAGTATATGGCAAAAGTGACTGTGTGTGACTCCCAAGTCTAGGTTCCACTCTCACTTCCTGGAACCTTGAGACCATTACATAAAGAAGCCCAAGCTATTCAACTTGAAGATGAGAGACCAGGAAGAGAGAGAAGCAAATGACTACCTCAACATCATCTAAGACCATGAAATTCCAAACAAGGCACCAGGAGACTGGAGTTGTATAACTAATCCCAGCAGAGGTCAGCAAAAGAACTGCCAGCCTAAGTCCAGACTAAACTACAGATGCACAGGATCATAAGCAAATAAAACTGTGGCTATTTTAAAGCCACTACATTTTGGAGTGGTTCATTATACAACAACTGATAATAAGTAAACAAAATCAAAAATTAACAGTCATCTGGAGATCGCTGAATGTAGACTTTAGTCTTTAGAGCCCCACACAATTTGACAGGTTCGAAATGGATAAACAAGGTATTATAAAATAGTTCATATTAATCATGAATTACTTAAGTTGTGTTTAATATGTTCCAATTAAGAAAGAGATGTGACATCTTTTAGAAACAATTTAATCTAAAATCATTTAAAATATTTGAATGAATCCTAAACTTAGAGAAGACTTGGGGTTTTGCATTACTAAATAACAATGGATTCCACTGGTGTTAGTATAGAGTAGAAATTATAATAGCTAATAGAATAAAAAATTTTAGCACCTACATTTCCATATGTATTCCAACAATGTTGAATAGAAAGTCAATTATGGCTATATAAAACCTAGAACATACTTTTTAATGACCTGATAAAGATGCATATTTTAGCTATCACATTTTTATCCAATACCTTCTTCAAAACATTAACTGAAAAATATAACTAAACAGTTATGAAAGCAGAAGAAACTCAGCAGACATGAACCATAGCTTCAGTCTTTCCTTCCCGCAACATTCCATAATGATGTAATTTGGGGGAGGAATGTTTTAAAGACTTAAAATAAGACTATTTAATTAAGCAAACACCATAATTACTAGCATATATATTTTTGGCCTCATAACCTTGTGCTGGAACCAAAAGAAAATACAGAGTCTGATCTACCTAGGTAGTGTGTTTTCCTTAAAGGAAACTCTCCTTCATTTGATAATCTATAGCATAGCCTACAAGGAAGTAACTTCCCAATACAGGTCTTCAGTGAATAAGACTTTAGCAGACCTACCATCAATCCTACTTTAAGTACACAGAAGTTTGAAAAAAAGTCTGGTTTTCACTGGCAAGGTACCTGGAGAAAATGACCTGGTGACCTCACAAGTTCCCAGCAGGACCATACGACACCGAGGATTCAACATAGTCTAGGACAGAGCTTCTCCACCTTTTAGTGTGCTCAGAGCACTCTGGAATTAAGACTCAGAGGAACACGCAGGCCAGCAATGGCTACAACTACTGCTACAATTTAAAGTAATGCCTCACAGTTCCCATAAAAGGATTCATTCTTAGTCTCACTGTAGGTACTTAAAATTCTGCTTTCCTACATCCCATCACTATGGAATGTTATGGGAAGGAAAACTTAAGTCACAGTTCACTTACACAGACTTTGTGCTGCAACTGAAAAGCTATAAGATCTTTTTCAGTCACCATTTAGAAAAGGACAATAGGTGTGCTGTCAGCCAAAATATGCATCCTTATTGGGTCATTAAAGACTGTGTTCTACAAAAAATACAAAGAAAGTCAAAACAGAACAGGAAGAAACATGTGGAGGTGATAGGTAGGTTTATGGCACTGATTATGGGTGGTTTCACAGATGTACATTTATCCCCAAATTCATCAAGTTATATGCCTTAAATATTTATGGCTTTTAAATATCAATCACACCTCAATAAAGTGTTTTTTTGTTTTGTTTTGTTTTGTCTTTTCTAGGGCCACACCCATGGCATATGGAGGTTCCCAGGCTACGGGTCCAATTGGAACTACAGCTGCTAGCCTACACCACAGCCACAGCAACTCAGTATCTGAGCCAGGTCTGTGACCTACACCACAGCTCACGGCAACACCGGATCCTTAACCCACTGAGCGAGGCCAGGGATTGAACCCGTGACCTCATGGTTCCTAGTTAGATTCGTTAACCACTGAGCCACGACAGGAACTCCACAATAGAGAGTTTTTTAAGTAAAGTATATTCTATGTTTTATACATCCACAACAGACCTATTCAAGACTGATTAAATATTCATTCTACTCACTCATTCTACAAAACTTAATGTACTACCATGCCGGGGTCCAGTAGGGAACAACAGACACTACCTACAAGTTTGGAAGCTTGAAATGTGTTCTTTTGTTGTCCCTGAGCATAACTGGATATGCCTGTGTACAGTCATTTACTCTCAAGTACAAGTTCTCAAATGGCCCAGAAATCTTTCCTTAGTGCTGGCTTCTCACTAAATTCAGAGGTATCCCAGGTTATACTACTTTGCAAGACTCGGGCAGCTCAACATTCTGCCATATGCTGCCATCACAGAACTGTATAGTTGTAGCCAAAAACAAACAAACAAAAAAAAAAAACACCTGTATTTATTAAAAATTTGGGAGTACATCTCCCACGACAGACTATTAGAAAAGCACCAGTTTTGCTTTCCGCAAAGAAATCTGACTTCTTAGCACGGAAAGAGACCTATGTCACAAATACTGACTGATATGAATGAAGCTATCAGAGACAGCTCTAGCCAAAATGTGATTTATAAAACTTAACTGCCAAAAACTGTACATTCTCAGGCCCTTATCAATGAATACTCTTCCTGAAAGTCAGTTCCGTAAGAAGCCAGATTTTGATCAGAAGGTTTACTGAGGAACACAGGATCAGAGCAAGATGAATTAAGGCTTGAACACATACAGTTGTTAAGCTAAAAAAAATAGATAACCCTCTATTTCTATTCTATTTTTATTATATCAGTAGATAGACACCTATCACACAGACAAAACACATTCTTGGGCCATAGTATGTTCTCTCTGCTGTACTGGCCCGGCTAACCTTTCATCTACAACTCCTGGCTCTCCCCTTCTTGAATGACCAGCACCCTCTGTAATTTACAAGTTCTCCTTCGGAATTGCTGATATATTCAATTACATTTCAGTCAAATGTGGTTCTTACCTAGAAACCATTCTAAAGCCTTCAAAGTAATTACCTATCTCTGCTATAGTTTCTTTTATGACTCTCACAATTGCAACAAAAGGTACTCAAAGTTCCCACCATTTCCTGGCAAGAAAAACGCAGAAGAGTTCATTTGGGTAGTGCTAAAGTAATTTAAAACAGAAACCTTTATGCTGAGGTGGCTCTAATGCCTTGGTAACCTACATAAGCAAATAAAACCTAAGCCAGGATAAAATTCCTATAAATGTCTCAAGGTTAAAAAAAAAAAAAAATCAAAACCTAAGAACAACCAGTCATAACAACCAACTACCTAGACTTTTCCAAATAAGGCAATGGCTTAACCTACAGCCAATCAAATCATTTCCTTGCACTGCTTCATGTCTGCTCTGTTCCTTTCCCCTGCCTCCTTTCCACAGAGCACTCCTCACCACCTTCAGTTTGGTGTTGCCCAATTGGAACCTGTGTTTGCTCAGATCAGTTCTTATAAAATTTAATGTACTCCAGTTTATCTTTAAACAGTTCAAACCTGAAAGAAGTCTACAAATTTTATTCAAAAACCAATGGCTTGGAGTTTCCGTCGTGGCACAGCGGTTAATGAATCCAACTAGGAATGAGGTTGCAGGTTCGATCCCTGGGCTTGCTCAGTGGGTTAACGATCCGGCGTTGCCATGAGCTGTAGTGTAGATCGCAGACGCGGCTCGGATCTGGTGTTGCTGTGGCTATGGCGTAGGCTGGCAGCTGTAGCTCCAATTGGACCCCTAGCCTGGAAACCTCCATATGTCACGGGTGCAGCCCAAAAAAGCAAAACAAACAAACAAAAAAACAATGGCTTTTATGCAAATTAACTGTGCTATCCGTTAATATTCACTACCAGCTTTGGGTGTTTGCTATGATATCAAGCCTATACATGGATAGAAATGTAGAATATCTGATTTCACCCTCTTAATAATTATATGAGTAGATTACTACTATGCCCAATTTACATTAGTAAACATGTCCAAAATCTCACAGCTATGAAGTCAAAGAGCCGTTTCTTTACCAACTGATTATTCTGCAGCACTATCTCAAGAAAATTTCAATGCTTTGTGCCTGGTGATGTTTAAAAATAAGGGTTTGTTAAAAACAAACAAGAGTTGCTAAAAAGCATCTCTTTAAGTGTTCCCTCTCTTCCCAACCTCCATCTCCCAATCAGCTAGATGATCTTCAAAAGGAACAGACAAAGGCAAAGTAACGCACAGCAATTCAAGAGAGTGAATGGGTCAAAGTTACCAAATGTTATATGCTTTGTACAGCCTCTTCAATACTACAAAATCTCCTTATTTTCTACGTTCTTTTCCTAATTCTCCTCACTATACTTTTCACTCTGGATTTCACTAAGTCCATGACAAAAGGATGCCTAGGAATACAAGATAAAAGACACAGAACTTGGCAACAGCAATAACAGCTCTGCCCTTAAAACAGTCAATGAACTAGGAGTATGTGAAAAGTATACAGTTGCTTGATGGTAATAAACAGTATATTTATATGAAAAACCAAAATTTAACTTCATTAAAAATTTCATGTTCAAAGAGGCATCACTTCCTTCTGGAAAGTACTAATTCGTTATTGTGTGTGACTTGGGGCAAATGAGATACTTTCTCTGAGCCTCAAATTTATATTTATAAAATGGGGCTAAGAATGAATATCTTCAGAACTGTTTTGAGGACTTAATGATACAATAAACGTATGTAAAGCATTTAAGCACACTACTTGGCACAATGATGAGGTACAATAAATGGTGGTGGTTGTTGCTACCATATAGATTGGAAAATTACCTGATGATAAACCATTAACCCAGAAACATTTGGTCCCTGAATCCCAAAGAGAGATCTAAGGGACACCTGAAAAGTCCACTAAAACTATTTCAAGTACAGCAAAAATCATAGGGAATCAGAGAACAAGAGCATGAGATGTGAAGATCACAACAGAACTTCCAAAGACAATCCAAGAACAAAGCAGAATTATCAATTTCACCAACCCTAGGTAAAAATTCTGTAAGCAAAGTTTACCCTGGGTGCCACTTTCAGAGTCCATCCCATGAGCCCAATGTCCCAAAGCAAAGAGCCCAAGCCTCCGAATTAAAATACATTTGAGCTGGAATTCCTGTTGTGACTCAGCGGTAACGAATCTGACTACTATCGATGAAGATGCAGGTTCAATCCCTGGCCTCGCTCAATGGGTTAAGGATCCAGCATTGCCATGAGCTGTGGGGTAGGTCACAGTCACAGCTCAGATCTGGCGTTGATGTGGCTATGGCATTGGCTGGCGGCTGCAGCTCCTATTTGACCCCTAGCCTGGGAGCTTCCGTATGCTGCAGGTGCAGCCCTGAAAAGCAAAAAATAAAATAAAATACATCTGACCTCCAAGTTCTACCTCCTTTCTCTCATCCTTTGTTCCATTATCTTTGCATTCTTTTTTTTTTTTTTTTTTTTGCCTTTTGTCATTTTAGGGCCGCACCCACGGCATGTGGAGGTTCCCAGGCTAGGGGTCTAATCGGAGCTGTAGCCACTGGCCTGCGCTGCAGCCACAGCAATGCAGGATCCGAGCTGCGTCTGCAACCTACACCACAGCTCACGGCAACGCCAGATCGTTAACCCACTGAGCAAGGGCAGGGTTCGAACCCGCAACCTCATGGTTCCTAGTCGGATTCGTTAACCACTGCGCCACGACGGGAACTCCCTATCTTTGCATTTGCAAATTACAAATGTTCCATACTAATCATCAATAAATTTAGTTAGAAAAACCACTTCTAAGGGTGGTAGCTAGCTACTAGTTTGGTAGGTATTCTGTTGCCTCATGCCCTGCTTAGGTAAGACACTTATCTTTTTTTTTTCAGCATCACAGCAGGCTAGGGAGAGAGAATTTTTATTATCTTACCTTTAAGTGAGCTATTGTAACCAACAGAATTTCTACCATACACACGTAGATAAAGATACACATGAAAATAAAGAATCCAGGCATGAGATAATTTTAAGTTTAAACAGTAATCTTCTGCAATTATAATGTACACATAAGACTTCAGTAAAAGTGAAAATAAAATTTCACAAGAAATGGTTCCCACTATAATAGATTTATACTTTGGTAGCCTGCCAAAATACCTTTAAATATTAAACTTGGATAGACTAAACTTTTTATTCTGGTCAACTATACTATATGTATCTTAAACATTAAATGTAAATATTCCTAACAGATGTTTTTTATTAGCCTCTGAGTAACACAACTTTAGGTTATATTATAGATACTTTAGAGAAATTTGCCTTCACTGTGAGATTTGTTTTTATACTGTTTCTTTTAATAAATCTTTATCTCTGAACAATTACAGAAGTAACCTATAACAAGAGATGGGAAGAAAAGAGCATAACATTTGAAAATTCCTGAGTTAAATGCACCATCATTTGCCTTCCTATAATCCCAGAGTAATTTGGAATTAATTATAACAAATTTTCACAATTCTCAATTTTTATCCACTATATACAGACATGTATTGCTAGCATTATGGAACACCGAATCACAGCATTTCATAAATTACTACATATTATTCTCAGATGCAATTTCTGAAATTTTTCCAACAATCTGGAACAGAGCATGGTCTTTTCAAAACACGTGCACGTTATTTTCTCATTTTATGAAATGCAACTACAAAGTTGTGCTTCAATAAATGTATTACAAAACGAATCACATTTTAAATGAATAGAACAGTAGTTCACAACCACCTGTGCAAACATAAGTGACCAGCTAGACTTAGTGATGAAAGGAAAATGAAGATTCATTATAATCAGTAGGAAAGTAAATCCCATGTCCAACCAACCCATCAAGCCCATCTATCAGAGGCTATCTCTGTGATCTTGGGAAAGACAGATAATCACCAAAGCACTCACAATTTCTCCTAACTGCCCAAACCCCTATCCTCTGCCAGCAGCAGCAGGTTGTGAACAGGGAGGGACACAGCATGTAATATGGACTGCGCACAAGGAAAAGGATACAGAGCAAGAACACCATGTAACTGAATTTACTATGGTCAGCCAACTCTTACGTTAGGTTGAAAAACAGGAGAGTGTCTTCATCATCTGTATATCTCCAGGGCCTATGACACTAGCATCACCAATGTTAAGTAATTAACCAATATATTTTAAAAATCTGGCTATAACATAGCTTACTATATCAAATGCTGTGGTGTTTAATTATGTCTCTCTACAGAAATGGCAATGCCTCCTCCATCCTATTACAGCCTCAGATCCCTCTTAAGTATTAGTTTTGACACCAGAGTATTTATGCTATCCACAATATATCCATCAACGATAACTATCCATCAATAACACCTGCAAACATTTTTTAGGTAGTATCTTAGTATTTAATCCTCCCAATCCATAGTAAACTGACAGACATGTCTTCCCAATGCGTTACTTTCATCATATCACTCTTATTTAAATATCTACCATAGGTTCTTATTGCCTACTGAAAATCCACAGCCACCACTTCATCAAACAATTTTATATTTATCCCACCTCACCTCACATTACTCCTTAAAACAACCTTAGGTTTCAATTCTGTTCCCAGGGCTTCCTACAACTACCTCCACATCTCTGTTTTCCTTCCATCCATGTAACTCTTATTTCTTCTTCTGAAGTTCACACCCATCACTTCATTTAGCAGTAGATAAACAAAGATGATATAGTCTCTGATTTTGTCATAGACAAAACTAGCAAAAATGATTTTAATTCAAGAATAACTGGCAATTGGAGTTCCCACTGTGGCACATTCGGTGGCGGCTTGGGAATGCTAGGATGCAGGTTTGATCCCCAGGGGGCATCGTAGGTTAAGGATCCGGTATTGCCGCAGCTGCGTCTTAGGTCACAGCTGGCTTGGATCTGATCCCTGCCCTGGGAACTCTGTATGATGCAGGGAAGCCCCCCAAAAAAGATGAATAATTAGCAATAAACAACAAGTACTAATGAAAAACATGGTAAGAGCTCTCAAAATGCACATTTTGGTACTGCCTGGGACAGTTTCAAGGAGAAGGTAGAGCAGAACAGGTAGAATTCAGAAAAGACCTACAGAGGGCAATTCAGAAAGATGGAACAATATGAAAAAAGAATAGTTATAGAAACAAGTATTATAATGAAATCTGAAGAAAAGTTGAATAGACAAAAAAGGAACAAATTACAAATGTCTAAATACAAGGCCAAAGGACCTGGATTTGATGGATAATTTCTATGAATTTAATCCATTCATTCACTGAACAAAGACTGCCAAGTAAACCTATTATAGGTTCATAAAGGACTTTCAGAAAGAGGCATTTTCCCCCAAAACAAAATGAATGGGGAAGGAAAGGAAAGGAAAGCAAAAGACCTCCCAGATCATCTGCAATAACTGAGTCCAAAGAGGACAAGAGTCCAGAAACGGGTAATAACAGCAAAGCTAGAAAGAAAAGGATAATTTTTAAAATTATCTGAATAACCAAGAACCTAGAGAAGAGAAAAGAAAAAATAAAGGCAAAAACACTTTACTTGGAGAGTAGTTAAGAGATTTACTCTAGAGTCACTCTACCAACGTATGATTAGGGGGAAAATTCTGCATAGGTCTTCCATTATTTCTCCATAGTTTATAAAAGAAGTACTTACCTTTTGTTTAGACTCTCTTTCAAGTAAGTCTCTATACAGTGAACAACTTTGGAAGCTATTATTTTTGCTCTGGAGCAAAAAAGCATGCTTATTGCCCATTATAAAAGATTTGGGTCCCCCATGCTCAGAGTTCCCCTTTTCTGCAATATATTTGTTTGCAGAATATGTTTGCAGGTGTTGCCTGGCTCTCTTCTCTTCACCCTAGGAGAATTGAGGGCTCAAGGAACTATCATCAAAAAAATGATGATATTCTGTCTACTGCTCTTGCTGTGAGTAATAAAGTCACTTGTCTCTGACCGGAAATCTCAGATCTTCTGCCAGCATCCCTGATACTATGGACAGTTTCATAAACAAGTTGGCCTGAAAGGAGGGTAAAATAAAATCTCACCCTCTTTATAATTCTTGCCAATATACCTTTTGTCAGGAGTATGAACATGTGGCAATTAGTTCATTTCAAGCCACAGTTTATTACATACTGAAAATAACAACAGCATCTACTTCATAGGTTATCATGTTACATACTTTAGGTCACCATGGTATATAACAAAATCCATATAAATAAAGTAGCATAATGCTTGACAACAAATGCCAATTATTATTATTTATATGTAATATGTTATGTATATTTGTAAAAGAGTATATTATATACATATATACACGTTTTGTCACTTGCTCCTCAACAGTTACATAGATTGATAAAAATGTAAATGACCAAAATTGTAATAATGGAAATACTTTTACAGAATCTTTAAAATAACCCAAGTCTGTGTATGCATGTGTATATAGGTATGTTATAATCTCCTACTATATCTAAGAAAATGAAATCATAAGACAGATTCCATTAGAGTTCTATGCAACTGTAATACCTCCTGTACAGTTGTTAAAATAAAGTTCTTGGATGGCTTAATATAAATTCAGTATTAACACTTTTTAGTAAACCAAGTGAAATTTTTCAATGTACTAATTATACAAATTTTTTTTCAATTATCAGTTGCCTGAAAATATGAGGGGGAAAAGGGCTTACTGAACATGAACCTAGGAGTTCCCTTGTGGCTTAGTGAGTTAAGAATTCTGCACTGTCACTGCTGTGGCTCTGGTTACAGCTGTGGTGTAGGTTTGATCCCTGACCAGAGAACTTCTGCATGATATGGCACAAAAAAAAAAAAAGGAAGTTCCCATTGTGGCGCAGCGGAAACGAATCCGCCTAGGAACCATGAGGTTGCAGGTTTGATCCTTGGCCTCACTCAGTGGGTCAAGGATCCGGCACTGCCATGAGCTGTGGTGTAGGTTGCAGATGCAGCTCGGATCTGGCGTTGCTGTGGCTCTGGTGTAGGCGGGCAGCTACAGCTCCGATCAGACCCCTAGCCTGGGAACCTCCATATGCCATGCATGCAGCCCTAAAAAGACAAAAAAAAAGAAAGAAAGAAAAAAAAAGAACCCAAGTCACTTCTCACATTTCCCAAAGTAGGAGCCTTCATAATGTACAGCTGACATTAGCTGTCATCAAAAGATAAAATTAACTTGTCCAAGTAGGAGGCATTCTTAACAATGACCCTAATTACCATGTTATATGCATTGACTGAATCAGGAAAGATATATAATTCACAAGATTACAGAAGGATGACAGCCAAGAACCACTTCAGACTGCATCAAATCTTAAAATTAGTAAAATTTAAACTGCATCTACTAAGGCATTAAAACCCCAGTAAAATAGCAATATACATTATAAAGACTTACTGCCTTTTCTGTCCAAAAGCAGATCATCTTCCATACAAGAAATAATGTTAATGGAATATAAAAGGCGTTTTTCTTGTTTTTTTTTTTTATTTTTTTAGGGCTGCACCTGTGGCAGGCATATGGAAGTTTCCAGGGTAGGGGTCAAATCAGAGCTGCAGGTGCCAGGTTACACCACAGTCACAGCAAAGTGGGAGCCACATCTGTGACCTACACTGCAGCTCATGGCAGTACCAGATCCTTCACCCACTGAGCAAGGCCAGGGATCGAATCCACATCCTCATGGATACTAGTCAAGTTTTTAACCCAATGAGCCACAATGGGAACTCCTAAAAGATGTAAAAAGGCTATATTTTTTAATAAAAATTAAGTTGCACTTAAAATTATAACATGTAAGATTTTATATATACCACATATTCCTCTCCAAGACAGGGAGATGCAGCAGGAAAAAGATCTTCTGGGATTCAACTGCCAGATTTGAATTGTTCCTTTGAAATAAGGAATTTCTCTGTGCCTTAGTTATATCATGGGTAAAAAGGAAACACTGTATTTTACTTAGCAAGGATAAAAATTAAAATGTAAAAATTTTTAAATAACAGCACTAATACATGTAAGTTTTTTTCCCTTCCTAAAAGCTAAAAGAATACAATGAAATATTATTTAGTACTAAAAAGCAATGAGCTTATCAAGCCACACAGTAAGACATGGTGCATGTTACTAAACGAAAGAAGCCAGTCTGAAGAGGCAATGGACTGTACAATTCAATCTATATGATATTCTGGAAAAGGCAAAGAGATTGTCAAAATGTCAGAGGTTGCCACTGGTTTGTGGGAAGGAAGGGATAGAGAGGTAGAACTCAGAGGATTTTTAGGGAAGTGAAACTACTTTGTATGATATTATAATGACGGATACATGGTATTACAGATTTGACAAAATCTATAGAATGAACACCACCAATAATAACCCCTAAAGTACACTATGGATGTTGGTTGATTATGCTGTGTGAGTGTAGGTTCTTCAGTTGTAACACATTCACCACTCTGGTAGAGAATGTCTGTATGAGGGAGATGCAGGGTTGGGGGAGGATAAGGTCTGAACAATCCACACTTCCTGCTAAACTTTGCTGTGAACCTAAAACTGCTCTAAAAACGCATGTCTATTCATGTAAAAAACAAACAAAAAACACTCTGTAATAAATAATAACATAACTATTATGGTAAATCATTATATAACTTTGAAAATCTTGAATTCTAAGATTAGCAAAATCCTAACAAGATAATTCAAATATCCAGTTAGGTTACTTTCCAAATAACCCAGATTTGGGGATATATGTAGACTACACTTAAAGCCCTGTGAATGCCCATATCTATTATAAAATGTTAAAGTGTGTAAGTTATTTTCTATTAAAAAAATAATGAACTATTACCTCATCATTTTAAGACATAATTTCACTTCTGTAATATAAAAGAATTACTAATAATTTTAATAAGGGATTTTTAACAATTATTAATAAGACTTAAGGAAGGAAGTTATATTTGGATTAAAGCGAAATTCAGTAAGTAACGGACTCAAGAAAAAGATTCAAAGATTAATAATGGCAAATTTCTCTCATGGCTTCACAAAGCCAAGTTCCTTTGTCCCTCATCTCATTTATTCTACCCTAGTTTCTTCAAATGCTTCAACCAGGAATCTGTAAGGGTCTACCTTAGGCCTACAAATTCAGTAATTATTTAAATACTACTACTACTGTATGCTCAATTGAGTAAATTATTGTTCATTCAAGATCATAGTCGGTAGTTCCTAAGTGAATGCTTATACATAAAACAGTCCTGAATAGAGGTCACAGCTTTCTGTGTTTATAGCTTCTCCACACGATTAATCTTGCAGCTGCACTTGATTAGTTTTTGACATGAATGCACTGTCTCAGAAAGGTCAGTACAAGGAGGTTTCCATCCTCTTAACACTCGCCTCTAACCTCTGCTATTCAGAAACATTAAACCACTTGTAATATAGCATTACACAAGGAATTCCCAGTGTTTAGACTCAAAGAAAGTTCTCTATCCAGGATCATTGCATGCTTTAGACTGCAAAAGGTATCTGAACATGTCCCCTTCTTTATGAAGAGATTTGTGAAAAACAAAAGTTCATTATCAAGCAACGACCCAAATTTCCAATGATGATGTCATACCATTTTGGCAAAAACAAAGCTGAAAGAGTAAGGATAATGATCACAAACCTAGCGGTTAAGGTTAAATTCCTCTCCCCCAAAACGTAAATTAGTAATTTGTTTTCATTAAAGTAGAAATCATGATAAAGGGTCATTCATACCAACCATTACGTTAATTTACCAAAGTCATGGATGAATATAAGAAAAGAAGATACATGATATGAAGTCACTCGAGTAGTGAATTATGATTGAATTTTCCCCAAAGGTAGTTCCTATAATATTTCAAAATTTTTTCCAAATATAGGAAAAAAGAAAACATACTGCTCTAGCCATTTACAAATGCACACACATAAAAAATACACCATAGCTTGTGTAAACTGATGTTTTTATCCAAACAAAAATGTAAACAGAAAAGTATCACACTACAGAGTAAGAGTTAACGTGGTGGGAAATGTTAAAAAAATAAATTTACTTTGTACTTGAAAACTTCTTAAACAATTTCAATTGCAATCAATTAGAAGAAACTAACTTAAGTGAACAAGAGACATACTGACCTTAAGTCATATAAAACACAATTTTAACTCTGAATTTCAGTGACTTATATGACTATTTCAATTCTACAATTACAATAGCATCATGCAAAACATTCATATAAGGTAAAATTAGAAATTATAATTCATAGGACTACCCTGAGTTTATTATTTTTCTTCTACCCTGTATATGAAGTAAGATACTCCTAAAATTTATTACAAAATAACCAAAAAGCTTAGGTTATCAAAATCTTTCTTCCAATATACTATTAATATATCTCCACTTAATTCTTTTATACTTCCTATCCTCAAGTACCCTAAATTCCATTTATAAAGATAGCTGAATAGAGTTCCCCATAGTGGCGCAACGGAAATGAATCTGACTAGGAACAATGAGGTTGCGGGTTCGATCCCTGGCCTTGCTCAGTGGGTTAAAGATCTGGCCTTGCCGGGAGCTGTGGTGTAGGCCACATATATGTCTCGGATCTGGCACTGCTGTGGCTGTGGTGTAGGCCAGGAGCTGTAGCTCCGATTCCACCCCTAGCCTGGGAAACTCCATATACCGTGGGTGTGCCCCCGCCCCCGCTAAAAAAATAAATAAATAAATAAATAAATAAACAAAAAATAAAGATGGCTGAAGACAGATTAAGAACGCTTAATAGAAGATGAAATTTCTAAAAAAAGAACACATCTTCACTACCTCCTCAAAAAGGAAGTCAAATCTTCATTTGAATTTCCTTCCGAAATTATAAATTGTTTGTCAAGTAAAATGGAAAAAAAAATGACAGCCTAAAGAAAGGCAAAAGCTGAGAAAGTAAAATATTCTTAAAGATGTGATTCTGTTGTTAAATAGTCAGTATGACTTAAACTGAATACAAATCTGAGTGCTTATCTAGGATTTATTGCTATTTCCTTTCCCAATAACTTGTATTTGTGTTTTTGTTTTTGTTTTGCTTTTTAGGGCTGCACCCTTGGCATATGGAGGTACAGCATATGGCATATGGATCTCATCGGAGCTACAGCTGCCAGCAATGACAGATGCAAGCCACGTCTGGACCTACACCACAGCTTACAGCAACACTGGAACCTTAACCTACTGAGAGAGGCCAGGGTTCAAACCCATAACCTCATAGTTCCTAGTCGGATTCGTTTCCGCTGCACCATGACACAAACTCCCCTAATAACCTGTCTTTAATTGAAAGAGCTTTACTATTTTCTCAGTACTAGCTAGCTTATCATGTTTTTAAATATTCTTATGACTGATCCTGGAGGGAACTGAGTCTAAAAAAAGAGTAGTAGCAAAAATGTTAATGCTGATGCCAACTTCCTATACATTGAACACCTGTATATACCAAAAGTCTTTGAAATGAAAAGCTCTGACATGGTAGTAAAAAGCAGAATCCCCAGAACTGTATTTGTAAACCTACAAGAAGTTACCACTAAAGATTTAAGCTTGTATATTCCAGGGCAATTTAAGACTTTCCAAATTCTGGTCTAAACCTTGAAATAGTGTCATTTAAAAGTCTGTCTTAAAGTTGATTTGGGAAGGAAATATCAATACTATTACTATATGTTAGGTCCAATATAAACTTTTGAGAGCAAGCCTTAGAATATGAAAACTTAAAAGAAATATTTTTTATAGGGTAAAGGTATTATGGCAAGAAGATGCTGAACTGGGGACCACGTATATTTTCAGCAGAGCGACCTGGCAAGAAATGATTGTGAGAGCGGCTCCAAGAAAGCTTATGCTCTGAGCACAGCTATAGCCATCCTTTGATACATACAGAAAATGCACAGGTTCATTTTCTGAAAGAAACTTATCTCTCCCTATCCCTAGACCCAGAATACAGAGCAGATGAAAACTCAGTAACAGTAGAGAATGTTTTTTCCCACTGCCACCCATCCATAAGTCTAGAGATTCTGGCGTGGAAATAAAGGCTACTTCTGGTAAAATGTAGTAGGCTTGAAATTAATAAAATCTGATATTAACTTAGTAAATGGCAATAACACATAAAGTGTTTGAGATAGGTTCCAAATCAGAGCATTAAAAATAAATCTTTTTCAAAGGCTAAGATGCTCCCTTCTCTATATCCATGGCATTCTGTACATTCTCCCATTATAGTACCAAATATATTTAAAATATGAGCCTCCCATAAGCAAAAAAATCCTCAGCGTACAGCAAAGTAAAAAGAGACATTCAAATATTTTTGAATGAATTTATAAAACTAGGTACTCTGTCAAATGCTCTTCATTTCTAAAGTTTTTTCTTTTTTTTAAGTTTTTTCCATTCCTTTTACTTGTCTTCACCATCTGCTACAAGTGTCTAAACACAGTAGGGGTTCAATCATTGAGGAACAGAAAGAAAGGAAGAGAAAGAAAGGGAGGGAGGGAAGAAAGATCTGAAGAAGGGAGGGAGGGAAGAAATAAGGAAAGAAGGAATAGAGAAGGGAAGGAAAAAAAGGAAGGACCAACTAACCACACTAAGGCATTAGATGTTTTAAACTTGGAAAATAACCACATAAACTTACTGTTTTTGTTTAGTTCTGTTCTATTTTTCCCTAGAATACTATAACACAATTCAAGGGTTTCCAAGATTCCTGCTCTAATATGCTTCCTCCTAAATAAGTTTAGATTGAAAAGAGGTATCCTAATAAAAATGTATAATGAGACAAACTAAAATGGATTGAGATGGAATTAATTTACGCTTTGTTATTTGTTTTTCAAATAAATGCCAATTTTCTAGTAACATATAAATTTTAAAATTCATTTTGTAACTTTTTCATTCTCATAAGCATTGAATTTATGTGACACACTTGATAAATGGGTTTTCGAGAAATGCTTCAATAATTAAATATGAAAATAAAATTTAAGCTTAGATTCATGCCAACCTAAGTGACACTTTTTTGCCAAGGCACACATAAAACCAGATTGACCACAAATAAACCATAAAAATAATGAAAACTACTAATTTTAACAGAACTGTTAAGTACTGTAAAGAAACCGTTCACATCAATAGCACAAATTTAGCAAATTTCACTTGCTAATTCTGAAAGAGATCAATATCTTAATGTCAAATTACAGGTTACCATCTCCTTTCTTGATTCTAATGTAGGAACAAAGTTCATTCTGTTATATGACAACACAAAGGAATTTAGCATGTTTTTCCTTTTATACTATGTAACAACACTCCATATAAAGGTCAGGTATGTTTTATCAATTACGCTGAATTGGAATTTCTTATGTTGAAAGACTACATAATCACAGAGCTATTGTACCTTCTGTTTATGTCAGGAAATTTCTAGAAAGAGGAAACCTACTCAGTTTTTTTCTTTCCTGAAGATAAAAATAGCCTAGACCTGAAAAATACTTTATTTCCATTTTTTGGTACAGTAAATAAGGCTAATTTTTTTTATCTTGGAGAAATATAACCAAGATTCATCAACTTCCCCTCAATGTTTCAAATCTTTAATTATACACACCAATATTTAATATTAGATAATGTGTTCTAAAATACATATCTATCCACAGCAATTTTAATTTTTTTGGACAGTAATTTGTAAAAATTCTTAATATTTTTTAAAGCCTACTAACAGCATATACCGTTATTATCCCACTTGTAGGATTATGCACTAAAAAGTTCAGATTTCTCTGTGATTTTCAGTCTGGGCTTTGTCTTATCAGAAAGCCAGGAAATATTGAATAAGTGGCCAGACTGCACAATTATATTTGGAATCTACTTCCTGACAACTCTGAAAAGATCTTCCTGTAAAACTAAGCCTCAATTTCAGGTTGTCTTGACCAAAGTCCATAAAAATAATGGCACCAACTATGCACAAAAGAAAAAGAAAACACTCTAATGGCCAGGCATCTAAATCTGATATAGTCAAATTACAACAATTTTTGGCTAGAAAGACTAGCATGCCCTGAAGTAATCAAACATATAGTAGATTTTACTGATTTTATCATTCTTTTTAATTTTATTTCCACAGTATTTGTACCTAATTAACTAAGTTAACTACAGTGGAAAAAAAAACAGCTAATGTAAGTTTAATAGCCTTCATTTTAATTTTATGTATATCAAAAGTTGTACCTGCAATATTTAATCAAATATTTAACTTAATTTTTGAGTATTTCACCATTACAAAGGTTGATAAAAGTTACAGATCACTTTTTTGTGCAAATTCCAAAATATTTCCCAACAAAACAAAAAATCTTGTAAAAGATGTTATTTTTACATGATTTTTCCCAACTAAAATGATAAAAACCGGTTTTAAAAACTGGTTTGTTTTAATATTCTAGCCAACAGAGTGGTATTATTCCATACAAGTTTGTAAGTGCTGTAAAATAGTCTTGCCCATATACTGAAAATTGTTTCAAAATGCTACCATAATAATATCGAGCAAATACCATGTTTTCAAAATGTCTCAAATTTTACCCATTGTTATTACCATGGAACGTCAACAAAAGGAGGCAGAGTCCAAGAAACTGCAGACTGAAAATAACAGTCACACAAAATGGCTTTCATTTGCATGCAGGGGGAAAAGACTTTTTCAATCAAACTGACTGAAACTGCTCGAAATGTATCATTCTTGACAGTATCATATTCAAGAAAAGGAGAAAAGGAAGACAGGGAAGAAAGAGGAAAGACAGACATTTCACAGTAAATAAACTGCCCAAATGTGGCTAGCTGGATTTGCATTTGGTATTTTACAAGGAGCACTCATGTTTCTAAGGTAAAATATTCAAAGTTAAAAAAATTTTTCCAGATTTTAATAAACTTATTTGAAATGACACACAACTAAGACTTAAATAAAAAGCATACTTTGTTTTAAAAAATAAAATATATAATACTTATATGGTTTTAAAGGGTAAAAAAATAGAACCCAGCATTCATTAAATGTCCTTTGCACGCAACAATTTAGTAAGATGTAATCCACCTATTATGTTATACAAAAGCTAAAATTATGCCACTGCATCAGGAAATAAGCAAGATATCTAATAATTTTCTAAAAAACAATAGCACATCACATGTGACTCATTACATATTGTAGATACTTCAAGGCTGAAAGGGACACATTTATTCTCAGATAACTGTCACCAACTTCAAGGGGAACTATCAAGGGGAACTAACAATGAGTTAGGTTTTCCCTTCTCTCTTTTAATTCCATACTTACAGCAACCAGTGACTTCAAAGAGAATTCTGGAAGGTTGACAGAGCATATGAAGGACAACAGGAACTTTACTGAATGTAGTAGATTTACAAATACAAGGCAATCATTTTAACTAGAGTTTTATGATTGTTTTGATTTGCATATTTTATGGTAATCAAACTTTCTCCTATACATAAATATACTGGTATTATTACTGACATTGATATTACTATTTATTATTGGTACTGGTAGTACTATTCTTTAAGAAAGCAGTACTACTTAAATATAGTTCAATATCTTGTAATAACCTATAATGGAAAAGAATCTGAAAAATTTGTAAGTAACTGAATCACTTGGCTGTACACTAGAAACTAATACGATACTGCAAACCAAGTATACTTCCTTTTTTTTTTTTGGTCTTTTTGTCTTTTTAGGGCTATACCCGTGGCATATGGAGGTTCCCAGGCTAGGGGTCTAATCAGAACTGTTGCTGCTGGCCTACGCCAGAGCCAAAGCAACACCAGATCCAAACCATGTCTGCGACCTACACTATAGCTCATGGCAATGCCAGATCCTTAACCCACTGAGTGTAGCCAGGGATAGAACCCGCAACCTCATGGTTCTTAGGTTCGTTTCCGCTGTGCCACGATGGGAACTCCTCCAAGTATACTTCAATAAAAGAAAAAATGGGAGTTCCCTTTGTGGATCAGCAGTAAAATACATGACTAGTATCTATGAGCATGCAGTTCGATCCCTGGCCACACTCAGTGGGTTAAGGATCCGGCATTGGTAGATCCGGATCTGCCAATGAGCTGTGGCAGAGGTCACAGATGCAGCTAGCATCTGGCGTTGCTGTGACTGTGGTGTAGGCCAACAGCTGTAGCTCCAATTTGACCCTTAGCCTGGGAACTTCCATATGCCACAGGTGCAGCCCTAAAAAGACCAAAAAAAAAAAAAATTAAAGAATAAGGATGAATATCATAACTTGAACATTATTACATTAAGCTTTTCTACTGGTAAGTGAAAAAAGCAAAAATAACAAGACTGTGTCTTAGTACAAACATATTTTATTTGCCACAACAATGCTTCAATACATACAAATTTAACAGAAATTTATTAGATATCTACTAACTATATCCCAGTATGATCCCAGGCTTAGTAATAATTTGAAACAAGTATAATATATAATTCTCATTAGTGAATACTTAAGACATGACCGTAAACCAACTAAAGAAAAAAAGGAGAAAACTGAGTTCTTAATTCTTTTTGCTGATCATACAATGAAAAGAAAATTCACTCAATGTCATAGCCACAAAATTAAAAGCTTAACATTTATTCCCCGGGTACTTAGCAGCAATTAACTAACAGTGATTTCCACACTCTCCCCCAGGCCAAAGGGTTCATTTCCAGTTCTTAGTACCAAACTAAAATAATGTTGGTCTCTGGAATTTCATTAATATTTAGCTTAATGGGAAAATAACCTGAAAAATTTGTATCAGTTACAAAGCAAATTGATCAAAATTAATAGAGACTAAACTAATGATCTATATCTTAATCTCAGAAAAACTACAGGCAAAGTGATTTTTAAAATTTCACTTATAATTTTCAGACACCTCTGAAATGCTTCTCACATCAGATCTCATTACTACTGTCCTAGCTTAGAATCTACTAGACGCAAGCTCCTCTAGAGCAGGTACCATGTTATCTCCACTCTTACATATCACCCTAACTTAATAATGAACTGTAATATTTGGTGCCTTTTTCATTCCTTTTTATGAGTAAATAATAAAGTATTGAAACCTGAAAGTCAAAATATTTATCAAAAACATTATCACATGGCTTGTTCACACACAAATCACATTCCTACCAATATGTGAACTGATTTTATTTATTTATTTATTTATTTATGCTTTTTAGTGCCACACCCACAGCATATGCAAGTTTCCAGGCTAGGGGTCGAATGAGAGGTACATCACAAGCTACAGTAATGCAGGACCCAAGCCGCAACTGTGACCTACACCCCAGATCATGGCAACACTGGATCCTTAACCCACTGAGTGAGGCCACGGATTGAACTTGTATCCTCATGGATACTAGCTGGATTTGTTTCTGCTGGGCCACAATGGGAACTCCCTGAACTGAGTTTATAAAGAAATAACCTAAACAAGACAGTTTAAATGAGAAGAGATCAGAAAACAAATTCAGGAGTTCCCGTCATGGCTCAGTGGTTAACGAATCCGACTAGGAACCATGAGGTTGCGGGTTCGATCCCTGGCCTTGCTCAGTGGGTTAAGGATCCGGCGTTGCCGTGAGCTGTGGTGTAGGTTGCAGACGCGGCTCAGATCCCGTGTTGCTGTGGCAAAGATTGGCAGCTACAGCTCCTGTTAGACCCCCAGCCTGGGAACCTCCATATGCTGCAGGTGCGGCTCTAGATAAAGGCAAAAAAGACCAAAAAAAAAGAAGAAGAAGACAAATTCAAACCATTTATCAAATTACATGCGATAAAACTTATCTCTGTCATATATAAGTAATACGATGACTCCAAAATCACACACACTACAAAACAAAAAAAAAACATGGTTTTCTGAAAACTCTTATCTCACTCATACTCACCTAACTAGTAATGCCTGCAACTACAAGTTAAAAAATAAATATGCGTAAGAAAGGTATACTTCTCTTTAAAGAACTGATATACTTCTGATGTATAAAATATGTAAGTATATAATTTATTTATATTATCATTGGCTTATAGTACAAAAACAAAAGATATGGTCTTCTGAGTATAAGTTTGCTTTCAAAATTTATCTTGAAAAAATATATTGATACCAGAGATGGCTATCAATAGAGATAGAAAGAGATAGAAAGTCTACATAAATCAAATATTGTGAAAAGAATAGAAAAAGTAGTTATATAGCACCAAAGAAAAAGCCCCAAGTCCAGATGGTTTATCAAGAGAATTTCAGTGTATCTTTAAAAACTGCAGACACCTAATGATACTTGAAACTATTCTAAAAATATTTCCAAGTTATTTTTGTAAAGTGAGTATAACACTGATTGCAAAATGTAAAAATAACTTCAAAACCAAATTACAGCATATCTTATTAACATTGCTTCAAAACTGGAAATAACGGACTCTGACAACAATTTTTTTTAAATCAAGTATCATGACTATAGTGATTTTAAAATACATTGCACAAAATCTATATACTCGTCTCTTGTAAAAGTGGAGTCTAATTCCACTCCTAAGTGTTGGGTGTACTTAGTGACTCACTCCTAAGGAGTAGAATGTGGTCCCAGTGATGACGTATGTCTTAGAAAATTAGGACATAAAAGACACTGTGGCTCCCTCCTTGCTTTCTCTTAGAACATTCAAGGGTTAGGGTGCCTTTTCTGGAAATCTTTTAAATTCTAAAAGATTTCTAAGTATTAGGATGTGACTGTCTAAGAGTCAGTTTCAAGTTTTCCAATTACTAAAATACCACCAAAAAAGAAAAACTAAGACAAAGTTTGCTTGATTCGTGTTCAAAATACCCATTTCCCCCACCTCACTCTCTCTCACCCAATACCACTACTGCCACTATTTCTCTTTTAACCAAATGTTTTTCTACTTTCCAAGGCATTATCTATAATAATACTCAAAGACAGCAGTCAAAGATAAACTGTAATAAGCCAGTGACAGAAATTCTTCAAGATGGTGATTATGTTTATCAGGGGTTGGAAGAGTTTTGAAGTCTGGAGAATATCTGTAAACAGGCAAGAAAAATGTTGACGGGTAAATCAGTTTTGGCCCTATGTGACAAGGTTACAAAATCAAGTAAATGATAGTTTCATAATACAGCTCTCTTAGGAATCATTAGATTTAAAAGTATTAAAATAGCAGTTCCTTGGTTCCACATGACTGAATTAAAAAGAAAATCTGGACCTGCTGCCTTATTTTTGGCTTTTCGTAATTTTTTAAAATCTTATTTTAATAGCAGTTTCAGAATGCATACTTCCCAGTCCTATAAATATTTCTGTCAAACAAACGTTATCAGAGGGATGCTCCCCACTGAGACATTCTATCTACCATCCCCATCACGATCCAAACTCTTAACATGTTTATATTGATTAGTATGTGGCTGGGAATGCCTGGGATTCCTAGAAGGGAAGCATGAGAAAGGTCATGGATACAGCTTGTCTAGGATAGGTAATAATCCCATGCATGGGACCAGTTAAGCCTTTAAAAAGCATGACACCATCTAATAAGATTTTTTTAAAAGAAGCATTTTTCTACACAGAACAAAATTAAACGCAATATAAAATCAAGGAAAAGTGACTAGCATGGAATAGAATACTTAAGGGAAAAGGTATATAAAAAGTTAAAACTTAAGCAAGGCATGTAAAATACATGTGTGTATAATTTTAAATACAGAGTTTGTATTTGCATCAGTATTCATTTTATGTTGTAGTAGTATCTGTAGTAAATTTATATTCATAATATAGTCTTCACAGGACAATCATAAGATTAATTTGAATCCCCTGGGCAAAGTAAAGGAGGTATAAGAAAATAATATCGAAGAAAAAATATTTTAAAAATGGCAAATAGCAAAGGGTTGCAGATAGTTGCAAAACTGTCCATAAAAATATTTCACGAAGTTCCCGTGTGGCTCAGCAGATTAAGGATCTGGCATTGTCACTGCAGTGGCTCAGGTCACTGCTGTGGCACAGGTGTGATCCCTGGCATGGGAACTTCTGCATGCTGTGGGTGTGGCCAAAAATATATATATATATTTTATAAAATTGGAGTTCCCTGGTAGCTTAACAGGTTAAGGATCCAGCATTGCCATTGCTGTGGCTCAGGTCACTGCTGTGGCATGGGTTTGATCTCTGGCCCCAAAACTTCCATATGCCACGGGTGGAGACAAATAAACAGGTGGGATATATGGTAAAAATGTTTTTTTTTCCACAAAATTAATAATTTACCTTCCCAGTGGGCAAGAGCCAACCATGATGACCTTAATCTAGAAGGTGAGAATGAAAAAGAGTGAAAAAAGGGGACATTTTTCCCTTTACACATTTCCACATGTACAGAAAAAAAAATACTATCAAGACTTGATTTCTGCAAACATAAAAATTTGAAACTTTTTCAATAAAGGCATTCCCTTCATGAATTTTCAGGATAATCAGTGTCCAATGTCCAATAAGTCAAACTTAGGTCAATAAATCCTTTCAAACAACTATCAAGATTCTGTGGAGCAAAACACGGAAGCAGAAGACACAATCCTGCCCTGGAGAGTTTACTATCCCCTAGTTTAAAGTATCAAATTAAGACTAGAAATTTTAAAAAGAAAAGACAAAAAGAATCTATTAGGTTTCATTAACTTATGGGTTTGGGAAGTGGCTATATCATACTATCTCACTTTCCACCTTTCATCTTCTAAAGCCTCAAACTTGATATAAATTATAAAAATACAAATTTAACAAAAGTGATTGATCCTCCGGCATGAACAAAGCAAGCTTGATTCACATCTGAATAGCAGAAATAAATATTAAGGTTACAAATAGAAGTTTTCCAAGATGTCAGAAACTACCATTGTTACACTTTCTCATTTCTTAAGGGCAATCTCTGACTATAGCCTGTATTCTTTGTAAACTGGGAATAAAAGCCACAAATCAGAGGAATAATTGAAGAAACCAAGGAGGAGTTTAAATTTAAAAAGAAGGGTGAAAATAATGACATTTTAAAAACTTGTTTATAAAGGGCAAAGATTAAGTGCCAGTGTTGGCAAAGTACTGGGTGAGAAAAAGAGCTTTCTCATAATGTATGCTGGAGTATAAACCAGTCCAAACCCTTGACCCAGCAATTCTTTCTCCAGAAATATATCCAATATAAGGATAAACAAAACTGCCTAAGAGTATGTGCTCAAGGATGCTCATTTTACCATTAGAGAAATAAAATACTGAAAACAAACCAGGTGTCCAACTATCAGAGAATGAGTACCTAAATAATGGTGAATCTGTACTATCCTATAATTATACAACAGTTTCAAAGAATAAGTTAGACTGGCATACCTTTCCAATGGGAAAGGTATTCATAACCTACTTTTATGTGACAAAGGTGATATGCAGAATGTGTATGATCTCATTTTATTGTCCAAATAGATACATAATAGTTTTCTTCCATGTTCATACAGTTTATGCTTATACATGCAGATAAATACAAAACAGTCAAGAAGGATACAACATCAGACAGTTAACAACAGTTAATCCAAAGGTGAGAATGAAAAAGGATGAAAAGGGGGGACATTTTCCCTTTACATTTCTACATGCCTTGAAAATGTCAAACAGCATATATTACTTTTATAATTTTTTAAAAATCTAATGTAAACATTAAAAGTGATCTCAAAACACAGAATGCTGGACTATAACTTTTTTCAAATTTGACTTCGAATCAGTTCAATTTAATTAACCTAGAAAAACACCATGACTACCTTTTTTTTTTTTCATAAAAGCCTCTGTATGAGATTGGGGATGGTGAATGAATAAAAAGATGACAGTGCAGACTGCACTGGTTCCCTTTCTACAACACTCTAAAGAAACAAGCATCCCAACACCATGTAGTTAATCTGCTAAATTTCATCAACACAACAAAGAGGAGTCTGTGATGATGCTCTCCCTCACTGTTCAACTTTGAACTTGTAGCTGGGAATTCTGAATAAACCACCTTATTTAGCAAAATATCCTGTAACATACATAAAAAACACTCTTCCTAAACAAAGTCAGATACAGACATTAACTAAGTCTCAAAGTATAACATAGCCTAAGAAGGTTTGACTTTGAAAAGCTGACAAACACCCTCTAGCCAGGCACAGGTAACATTTTGTGCTAGGTGAATGAATGGTAAAGGAATTTGATTTTATATTACTACAAACAATAAGAAGCTGTTGAAACAGCATAGTGACTAAACATTTTTCTTTAGGTTTACAGTTTGTTTGAAAAACACTCCAATCTTTGAAATCCCACGTTGAAAAATACCATCAAAGGAGTCTCAAACGTTAAAAGTACTATAAGCATAAAGCAAATCAAATGGTGTTTCATTCACACGGAAACACACATATACACAACATGTTTCAGGTCAACTTCCTGCAATCATTACAAGAGACCCACATTCCGACTGGGCTAAAAGATGGGGTGGTTTGAGGACCCATGACGGTTAAGGTCAAGACATGAAAAATCCACAAAGCCCATGGGAGGGTTATATTCAGTTCAACAGGATCTCTTAGATCTGGCAGTTCCAACCCAACCACAATACTTTATGACAGATAGTCAACTATTTCTCCATTCTCTGTTTTCATTTCACATGAACACATTAATCATAACCTGGCCTTAGGTACTCCATTCAGTCAGCTTGGTATTCATGCTTTCCCTGCTGGTCCCTCTAATGTATTGTCTTTACCTCAAAGATTTTCTCTGAAGTACTTCTACGTAACCTCTGACATATAAATTCAAGCTAAAGCTCTGTGGGAAATAATTTATGAGTTTTATTAATGAACTCTTACTTGGTTTGACTTACCTCCCTTCGAGTCACAAAACAAGCAGTCGCATTTCTAAACATTTAAAATCTCCAAGTCATGTGGTTGCCAAGGGGGCGGGGGAGGGGTGGGGGAGGGGTGGGAGGGAATGGGGATAACTAGTGCTTTAATGATGGAATAGCAAGGACATCCAACTGTATTGCACGGGGAACTATATCTAATTACATGTGACAAATCCATATATGTACATGTAACCGGGTCACCACGTGGTGCAGTTGGAAAATCTGACAGAAATCTGTAAACCAGCTATAATGCAAAAAAAAAAGAAAAAAGAAAAAAAATAAATTAAAAAAAATAAAAATAAAAATAAAATCTCCAAGTCAGAAAATGTTTGAAAGGATAAAATATTCTTACCTTAGGGGATAAGGATTTGGTCAAACCATTATTTTGACTAAGACCCATTTCACTACAAACCATGAAGACAAAGTATCCATAATACTAACCACACAATAACCAGTTTTCCAGTACATCATCTTTAAATGTTGGGTTTTTAACCTTAATTTTTTTCCTCTCTTGTTTATAAAATGATTTTCTCTTCACTCCTACACCAATCTTAAATCCAAAAGTAACATATCACTGAGTGAAAAATATCAGACCATAAAACAAGTGACTCAAATTACTGTTTTTCATAATGTTTCACAAACAGAACAATTTTAAAAATCACTGCTTTCCTACTTATAAAGTAGAAACTGTTTATAAATATATATAAAGCTAAATGAGTATTATAAGACGAGTCATTCAAATTTTACACTGAAAAAAAAAACATAATCACTTTAAAGATGAACTTATTTTGTAAGTAACAGGAAGTCCCACGGGAAAAACCAAATTCTAGACTACTGACTTCAATAGTGAACAAATCTTATATATCCTCTACAAGCAAAACTGAGTCAAATCAAAATTTTAATTCATGGGGAAGGAGCTATTTATTTATTTATTTATTTATTTATTTATTGTCTTTTTAGGGCCATACCTGCGGCATGTGGAGATTCCCAGGCCAGGGGTCTAATCCGAGCTACAGTTGCCGGCCTACGCCACAGCCAGAGCAACGCGGGATCCGAGCCACGTCTGCAACCTACACCACAGCTCACGGCAACACCGGATCCTTAACCCATGAGCGAGGCCATGGATCAAACCCACAACCTCATGGTTCCTAGTTGGATTCATTTCCACTGAGCCAAACAGGAACTCTCAGGAGTTACTTTAAAGATAGAACTTTTGTATGCTAAAATCCTATAAATTAGCCATGGATCCTAGGAGAAATGGATGATTCCAGCTGGGGCCAGCAAATGTACCAGAGGATCAT
Organism: Catagonus wagneri; assembly: GCA_004024745.2. Taxonomy (NCBI): domain Eukaryota; kingdom Metazoa; phylum Chordata; class Mammalia; order Artiodactyla; family Tayassuidae; genus Catagonus; species Catagonus wagneri. The sequence goes on from PVHT020000036.1 coordinate 68,442, forward strand.
CTTACCTTACAGGGTAAGAGATAAGGGTTATATCCAGAGGATTCGGAAGGCAACTGGAAAGGCTTCTACTGGCCAAAGAAGGGACAATCTGACCACCAAGGACAACTACAGTGGATTGAAACACATAAATATGTGTTTCAAAATAGGTCTATGTAATTTTAAAAATCTCATTACTCATTTTTGGAGCTGGTTTCTAGGGAACTATAGAGAGATAGATGGAGGGGGAACCAACCAATTAAAACAAATTTAAGATTTATCAACCAATGAAAATGTTATTTGTATGTTCACCTTAACAAATGAGAGAAAGACAATGGGGAAATATGAACACTGATTAAATCTATGGTGTGAATAGGAAAAACAACTTAACTGAGATAAATGATACTCTGTATTTTAATGGAAGAATCTCTGTCTTTTTAATGATACACACTAAAATATTTACAGACCAAAAAATACGATGTCTAAAATCTGCTTTAAAATTATTGAGGCATGGTAACAGAAAAGTGGGTAGGGATATGTATGAAAAATATTGGCAATCAGTATATATTTATTAATACATAAATAAATAGCATACAGAAAATAGGTGATTTGCAAGTTTCAGTGTCACTGAATACATTTCAGTAATCCTAAAAAATATATCTGTAAAATAGCTTACTCTTATCAGATGATTTAACTGTAATGTCCTTTTTTAAAAAGTGTTCTGGAATTAAAACCATTAAGAGCTAAATTTTACTTGCCTTTAACTTTACCATGGATTATAGAGGAAATAAATTTTAATGATGACTGAACCACGCCAAGTGAAAAGAAACATCAGTCATTTAGACAGCTACAATTCAGATACAATAGAGCTTTTAGCTTCAAACAGGTTTTTTTTTTCCTTGCCCTTCCTTGACCTCAACTCTACAGAACTATGGTCGATTAAGATTAAAAGCAATTAAACTCTAGTGGATCACGTATATGTGAAAGATAAAATTTCCATCAAACACCACGGTAAAACCAAATATTAATTTTACTTATATTCCATACAAAAGTAAACTATTTAACAAAAAAAACATTTATAGTTTTTAACACTAAGTATACAAGAGTAAAATGAAAATAAACCCAAATGAATCAATACTTTAAAAAGTGAGATCCGTGAAAGCAGGGGCTATGTCACTTATCATTACATTCCCTTTATCTAGAACATAATCTAAAATTACAATTTTCTAAACAAAAAAAAAGTATTCCCTAAAGCAAGTCTAATCTTCATTAAGTAATATTATCAACAGATAGTAAGTGATGCAAATTACCTTTGGGCATTCCCATCACATTAATATTAATGTTAGTTGTTTTAATAATTAAATGGAAAAAATAGAAAAGCAAATCGAAATTTATGTTCCATAGCCCGAGGTGGTGAATATTTAAGGAGATTCAAATTCCTGACCACAAGCAATATTTCTCATCACCTACAATTCACAACACACTGATTATGGTGTTACTATTTTTAATCATCAAGAATATGTGATTATTACAGACTAATCTGAACAGCCCTCCACCTAATATCACAAATACAAGCAGGTAACAAGAAACAAACTTAAACAAACATAAATACAGACAGGACTTTCGTTTTTAGTTTTCTCAGTTTGCGAATCTATCTTCATGAACTCACTGAACATAAACTGGAATTATGCACCAAGTATAATCCAGAATGAAATGCAAAAACTGCATTTTAAGTTTTAAAGAAAACTTAATATCTAGCTGAAAACATAAGACAAGTAACTAAATAACAAATGTAAATGCAGGAAATACTAAAGCTCTTAGAGATTATGTGCTGTGATACTGCAGGAAAAGGAAAAATGACTTCAGAAAAGCCTACTTCACAGAGGAGGTAACAATTGAGATGGGTCTCACTTGAGGAATGAGTAGGTTCTGAATAAGTAAAGTGAAAGTAATGGGAATGGGCACCAAGTTTGTTTTCAACAACAGTTTCCCTGCTTTTGAATTTTTCATTACCTTTTGGCATGGTATGGCTAGCTACTACTATCTGCTTTGTAGCATTCCGTAAGTTAAGCAAACATCTTGACTATTCTTTTCTTTGGCAGAGGTGGTGATAAAAAAGGCTGTGCTAGGCTGCAAAGTCCAGGTGTTTCCTTCCCCATACTGTTGTACAGCCCAAGTAGTACCAGAAAAAGGAGTAACACCTTCAAACAGTTTTACCATAATTCTTTGGGAGCAACTGGTCTTACTACATTTGGTAAATATGTTTCATTTAAAATGTTAATTTAAGGAAATCCCTGGCAGCCTAGTGGTTAAGGATTTACCACTGTCACAGAAGTTTGGGTTCAATCCCAGGCCCAGGAAATTTCACATGTTGTAGGTGTGGACAAAAAATAAAAAATCAAATGTTAACTTCTATTTGTGCTTTAGTAATAAACCATGTTTAAGAAAACTACAGAAAAGACTGTATACCTGTATATAACTTGACTTTCTTTTCAAGGGTTTTCTTCTATTAACATTTAGGTGAAAATATAATGCAATGGTTAAAAAAAAAAAACTAAATATAACTGCAAAAATAGTCTTTTCACAAAATCCATGCAAACCAAAACTAAAGAGAGCAGGATCAATACTTTCCAAAAGCAAGATAAACAATGCTTTAAGATAGCTGTCAGAGCTAAAAGACCTGGAGCTAAAAGGTCACTAACTGAGAATCTTATTTGAGTCTGTGGTCCTCCACCTAATCCAGCTGGTTTTCAATTTCATCAAGTTCAACCTCTACCCAGTATCACAAGTCTAAGCAATAAACAAGAAACAGTAACTTAAACACACATACAAGAAAGCACTTTGGTTTAATTCCTCTTTCTAATTTGAATACAGAATTAAAAAAGAACAAAAGAAATAGCACACAGATCACAAAATGAACACTAAATATATCTACTATTAATAGAAAATACAAAACATATATTTTATATTGACATGTAAACTTACAAAGCTTATGTGGAAAGAACAAAGACTTCATTATACTACCATTAAATATCATCACACATTCAAAATTCTGTTCTGGATATTTACTTTTGGAAAATGCTTTTCAACTTCTTTCTTGTGCTTCACTAAGGATAATAAGGATTATTACTCTCATTTCAAAGACATTCCAAGTTGGGGAGATCAGCTGTAGTGACACTGAGCTGAGCCTTGTAGGATTTTCATAGAGAAGAAGGAGTGTTTTAGAAGTGGGTAGGAGAGGGGATGGGATTAAGATGGCAGAATGGAAGGACTGGAGCTCAACTTCTCTCATAAAAACAACAAAATTACAACCAAATGCTAAGCAACCTTCAACCAAATGGACTGGAAACTTTCAAAAAGATATTCTACTCCAGAAGACAAAGAGAAGGCAACATCAAGAGGTAGGAGGGGCGATTACGTGATATGAGCAACCCCATACCTCCCAAGTGGGAAGCCCCACAGACTGGAAAGTAACTGTATCACAGAGACTCAGCTACAGGAGTGAGAGTTCTGAGCCCCACATCAAATCCCCATGGCTGGAGATCTGGCACTGGAAGAAAAAGCCCCAGGAGCATGTGGCATTGAAGGACAGTGGGGCTTGTGTGCAGGGGCTCCACGGGACTGGGGGAAACAGAGACCTCATTCTTGAAAAGTGCACACAGACTTTCATGTGCACTGGGTCCCAGGGCAAAGTAAAGTCTCCACAGGGATCTGGATTGAACCTGACTACAGTTCTTGGAGGATCTCCTGGGAAAACAGGGGTGACTGTGGCTTGTTGTGGGGAAAGGACATTGGAGGCAAAGCTCTTGGGAACATTCATCAGCCTGCATTTCCCTGGAGGGGGCCTGCATTTCTCTGGAGGGGGCTGAGAAGCCCCAGGACAAACAATAATCCAAGTGGGATCACAACCCTACCCATCAGTAAACAGGCTGCCTAAAGACCCCTCAATCACACAGCCACCTCTAATCTCACCCTGAGACAAAGCCCCATCCATCAGAGGGATAGGAATCAGCCCCACCCACCAGTGGGCAGGCACCAGTCCCTCCCATCAGGAAGCCTACAGCAAACCCCCCCCATACCAACTTAAGCCACAAGGGAGGCAGATACCAGAAGTAAGAGTGGTTATAATTCTATTGTCTGTAAAAAGGTCACCACACCAAAAACCTATAAAAATGAAAAGACAGAGAACTATAACTCAGGTAAGGGAGAAAGAAAAAAAACCAGAAAAACAGCTAAGTGATCAGGAGATTATCAGCCTCCAGGAAAAAGACTTTAGACGGTTGATGTGGAAGATGATGCAAAATATTGGAAATTAACTGGACGCAAAGACTGATAATTTACAGGAAACATTGACCAAAGAAATACAAGATATAAAACTTAAGCAAGAAGAGATGCAAAATACAATAACTGAAATAAAAAATTCATTAGAAGCTGCCAACAGCAAAATACAGGAGGCAGAAGAACGAATAAGCGAGGTGGAGCAGAGATTAGAGGAAATCACTATTAGAGGAAATCACTAATGAGGAACAGAAAAGAGACTGAAAAGAAATGAAGAGAGTCTCAGAGAACTTAGGGATAACATTAAAAGCACCAACATTCTTATTATAGGGGTCCCAGAGGGAGAAGAGAGAAAGAAAGGGACAGAAAAAATATTTGAAGAGATAATAGCCAGAAACTTCCCTAACATGGGAAAGGAACCACTCACTCAAATCCAGGAAATGGAACAAGTACCATATAAAATAAGCCCAAGGAGGAACACCTCGAGACACATATTAATCAAAATGACCAAAAGTAAAGACAAAGAGAAAATACTGAAAGCAGCTAGGGAAAAGAAACAAATAACATACAAGGGAACCCCAAAAAGGTTATCGGCAGATTTTTCAGCAGAAACTCTGCAGGACAGAAGGGACTGGCATGACATATTTAACATGATTAAAGGAAAAAACCTCCAACCAAGATTACTTTATCCAGCAAGGCTCTCATTCAGATTTAAAGGAGAAATTAAAAGCTTTACAGATAAGCAAAAGCTAAGAGAATTCAGCAACACTAAACCAGGTTTACAACAAATCCTAAAGGAACTTGTCCAGGCAGAAAAGAAAAAGCCACAACCAGAAAATACCACAAATGACAAGGATCACCAGGAAAGGCATATATACAGTAATACGAAATCATTCGTGCACAATTATGCTACCAAAATCAGAAATCGTGAGAAGTGGAGGGTACAAATATAGGACACTGGAGATGCACTTGCAATTAAGAGACCAACAACTTAAAACAATCTTGTATACATACACATTCCTATATCCAAACTTCAGGTAACTGCAAACCAAAAATCTACAATTGATACACAAACAAATAAAAATCAGCTCAAACACAATACTAAAGATAGTCATCAAACCACAAGAGGAGACAACAAGAGAAGGGAAGAAAAAAGAGCAACAAAAACAAATCCAGGAGTTCCCATCATGGTGCAGTGGTTAACGAATCCGACTAGGAACCATGAGGTTGCAGGTTCGATCCCTGGCATCACTCAGAGGGTTAACAATACGGCATTGCTGTGAGCTGTGGTACAGGTTGCAGATGCGGCTCGGATCTGGCGTTGCTGTGGCTCTGGCGTAGGCTGGCAGCAACAGCTTCAGTTAGACCCATAGCCTGGGAACCTCCATATGCCGCAGGTGCAGCCCCTAAAAAGACAAAAAAAAAAATCCAAAACAGTTAATAAAATGGCAATAAGAACATACTTATCAATAATTACCTTAAATGTTAATGGACTGAATGCCCCAACCAAAAGACAGAGACTAGCTGAATGGATACAAAAGCAAGACCTATATATATGCCATCTTCAAGAGACCCACTTCACTTCTAGGGACACACACAAATTGAAAGTGAGAGGATGGAAGAAAATATTCCATGCAAACGGGAATCAAAAGAAAGTTGGAGTAGCAATACTCATATCAGACAAAACAGACCTTAAAATGAAGAACACTTTAAGAGACAAGGAAGGGCACTACATAATGATCAAAGGATCAATCCAAGAAGAAGATATAACAATTTTAAATATCTATGCACCCAACACAGGATCACCACAATATATAAGGCAACTGCTAACAACCTTAAAAGGAGAAATCAACAGTAACACAATTAATAGTGGGGGACTTTAACTTACAGCAATGCATAGATCATCCAGACAGAAAATCAATAAGGAAACACAGGCCCTGAACGAAGCATTAGACCAGATGGACTTAGTGCACATGGAATGTTCCCTAAGACTGATCACATCCTGGGCTACAAATCAAGCCTCGGAAACTTTAAGAAAATTTAAATCATATCAAGCAGCTTTTACGACCACATCGTTATACAACTGGAAGTCACCAACAAGAAAAAACGGCAAAAAACACAAACACTAAACAACACGTTTAGTGGAGACTAAACAACACGCTACTAGACCAATGGGTCACTGAAGAAAACAAAGAGGAAATTAAAAAATACCTAGAAGCAAATGACAACAAAGATATGACACTCCAAAACCTATGGGATGCAGCAAAAGTAGTTCTAAGAGGAAAGTTTAAAGCAATACAAACCTATCTCACAAAACAAGAAAAAGCTCAAATAAACAACCTAACTTTACATCTAAAGCTGCTAGAGAAAGAAGAACTGACAAGACCTAAGGTTAGTAGAAAAAAAGAAATCATAACGATCAGAGCACAAATCAATGAAATAGAAACAAAGAAAACCGCAAAAAAGATAAATGAAACCAAAAGCTGGTTCTTTGAAAAGATCAACAAAATTGATAAACCCTTTGCTAGACTTATCAAGAAAAAGAGAGGACTCAAATCAATAAAATTAGAAATGAAAAAGTAGAAGTAAAAACAGACATCACAGAAACACAGAGGATCATAAGAGACTACTATATGCAACTATACGGCAATAAAATGGAAAACCTAGAAGAAATGGACAAATTCTTAGAAAAGTACAGTCTTCCAAGACTAAACCAAAAGGAAATAGAAAAGATGAATAGACCAATCACAAGTTCTGAAATTGAAACTGTAATTAAAAAACTTCTAACAAACAAAAAAGTCCAGGACCAGATGGTTTCACAGGTGAATTCTAGCAACATTTAGAAAAGAGCTAACACCTATCCTTCTGAAACTATCCCAAAATATTGCAGAGGAAGGGACACTCCCAAACTCATTCTATGAGGCAAATATCACCCTGATACCAAAACCAGACAAAGATACCACAAAAAAAGAAAATTACAGGCCAATTTCACTGATGAACATAGATGCAAAAATCCTCAACAAAATACTAGCAAACCGAACCCAACAATACTGTACAACAATACTGTACATGTACAAGGATTGTACATCATGATCAAGTGGGATTTATCCCAGGGATGAAAGGATTCTTCAATATCTGCAAATCAATCAGTGTGATACACCACATTAAAAACAAACTGAAGAATAAAAACCATATGACCCCCTCAATAGATACAGAAAAAGCCTTTGACAAAATCCAACACCCATTCCTGATAAAAACCCTTCAGAAAATGGGCATAGGGGGAACCTACCTCAACATAATCAAGGCCATCTATGACAAACCCAGAGTTAACATCATTCTCAATGGTGAAAAGCTGAGATCAGGAACAAGACAGGGATATCCACTCTCGCCACTACTATTCAACGTAGTTTGGAAGTTCTAGCCACAGCAATCAGTGAAGTAAAAGAAATAAAAGGAATCCAAGTTGGAAAGGAAGAAGTACTATTACTATTTGCAGATGACATGATACTATACCTAGAGAATCCTAAAGACTCTACCAGAAAACTCTTAGAGCTCATCAATGAATTTGGCAAAGGTGCAGGATACAGAATTAATACACAGAGATCAACTGCATTTCTATATACTAACAATGAAAGATCAGAAAGAAAAATTAGGAAAGCAGTCCCGTTTACCATCACATCAAAAAGAATCAAATACTTAGGAATAAACCTACCTAAAGAGACAAAAGACTTGTACTCTGAAAACTATAAGACACTGATGAAAGAAATCAATGATGACACGAACAGTTAGAAAGACATACCATGCTCCTGGACTGAAAGAGTCAGTATTGTCAAAATGACTATACTACCCAAAGCAATCTACAGATTGAAGGCAAACCCTATCAAAGTAGCAAGGACATTTTTCACAGAATTAGAACAAAAGATTTAAAGTTTGTTTGGAAGCGCAAAAGCCCAAATAGCCAAAGACATTCTGAAAAAGAAAAATGAAGCTAGAGGAATCAGGTTCCCTGACTTCAGACTATACTACAAAGCTACAGTCATTAAAACCATATGGTACTGGCACAAAGACAGAAATACAGATCAGTGGAACAGGATAGAAAGCCCAGAACTAAACCCATGCACCTACAGTCAACTAATCTATGACAAAGGAGGCAAGAATATACATTGGAGAAAAGATAGCCTCTTCAATAAGTGGTGCTGGGAAAACTGGACAGCCACATGTAAAAAAATGAAATTAGAACACTTCCTATCACCATATACAAAAATAAACTCAAAATGGATTAAAGATCTAGATATAAGACCAGATACTCTAAACCTCTTAGAGGAAAACATAGGCCAAACACTCTCTGACATAAAGGACAGCAATATCTTCTCAGATCCCCCTCTTAGAGTAATGGAAATAAAAAGAAAAATAAACAAATGGGACTTAAACTTAAAAGTTTCTACACAGCAAAGGAAAGCCTAAACAAAACAAAAAGACAACTTACAGAATGGGAGAAAATATTTCCAAATGAATCAACTGACAAGGGATTAATCTCCAAAATTTATAAATACCTCCTACAGCTTAATACCAAAAAAACAAACAACCACATCAAAAACTGGGCAGGAGATCCAAACAGACAATTCTCCAAAGGGGACATACAGAGGGCCAAAAAACACATGAAAAGATGTTCAACATCACTCTATTAGAAAAATGCAAATCAAAACCACTATGAAGTACCACCTTACACCAGCCAGAATGGCCATCATCAAAAAGTCTACAAACGATAAGTGCTGGAGAAGGTGTGGAGAAAAAGGATCCCTGTTACACTGTTTGTGGGAAGTAAACTGGTGCAACCACTGTGGAAAACAGTAAGGATATTCCTCAGAAAACTAAAAACAGAATTACCATTTGATCCAGCAATCCCACTCCTGGGCATCTATCCAGAGGAAACCATGACTCCAAAAGACACATGTACTCAAGTGTTCATTGCAGCACACTATGCAATAGCCAGGTCATGGAAACAACCTAAATGCCCATCAACAGAGGAGTGGATAGGGAGGATCTGGTACATATACACAATGGAATATTACTCAGCCATTAAAAGGGAAGAAATAATGGCATTTTCAGCAACATGGGTGGACACTGAAATTATCATGCTAAGTGAAGTCAGTCAGACAATGAGACACCAACATAAAAATGCTACCACTTACATGTGGAATCTAAAAAAAGGACACAATGAACTTCTTGGCAGAACAGATACTGACTCAGAGACTGAAAAATTTCTGGTTTCCAAATGAGACAGATTGGGGGTTGGGGGATGCAGTGAGGGTTTGGGATGGAAATGCTCTAAAATTTGGCTGTGATGATTGTTGTACACCTATACATGTAATAAAATTCATTAAGTAAAAAAAAAAAAAAGACATTCCATGTTACTAATCCTCTCTTTAAAATAAAAATTAGCAACTTAGTTAAAAGGAACTGGATACTACAACATTATATAAAAATATTAAATGCAAGAATTCAATTCTCTTAAAAGAATCTGTGGGACTTAAAGTTGAAAGTTGCCACTCCAACCTAACAATTCAAAAGCTGAAAAAACTGAAAATCCAACAACTCTTCTTAGACTCAAGAGAGGTGAGGACACAAGGCAAACCATTTCCCCCAAGACTGGAGAAAGAGACTAAGGAATTCACACGGTCACAGCCTACCTCAGAAGAGGCTCAGGAGTCAAAACCATGGGAGCCAGTGCCAGAGCAGAAAAATCTCAACTGTAATTGACTGACTTGCAGGAGGCTCAGTGTGGACAAGTCTGAGAGTTAAAAACCCCAGGGGTACCAGTCTTAAGGAACCCTCACATTTTTGTGAGTTTTGCCTCTAGGAGCATAAATAGGTTCCACAGTACATATCAGAGAAAAAAAACCCTTGTGCTTCCAAGCAGGAGGAGGGGGTAAGGAACCATTCTGAAATAAGCCAGAGCACTCTGCTGTTAACAAGACCTGCCCTCAGGGAAAATTTGTTAACCACAGCCTAACCTGCTGCGATACAAAGGGCCTAACTAGCCTGGAATAACCCAACTCCTGCTAACTTTGGTCATCCTGTCCCACCTAAGGGGGAGAAGAAAACTGAGAAAAACCTTCAAAGTTCATAGTCCTGAGGCACAGGCTCACTAAAGACTGAGACCAAATGACAGGACTATAACTGCTTCCCTTCCCCCCACACCTCATTACTAAAGTCCTATGTACAGCAGTTTCTTTTACCCAGTACACTATGCCCAACTATCAAGAAAAAATTAGAAATTGTACTAAAAGGCAAAAAATCAGTTTAAAGAGACAATGCAAGCATCAGAACCAGACATAGCATAGATAGATGTTGCAATTATCAAACCAGGAGTTTCAAACAATTGTGATTAATATGCTAATAGCTCTAGTAGACAAAGCAGACAGCATGCAAAAACAGATGGCATGTAAGCAGAGATGGAAATCCTAAGAAAGAACCCCCCTCAAAAAAATGATAGATTAAAAAAAACAAAAAACACCACCCACAATGTAACAGAAATGAAAAATGCCTTTGATAGGCTTATTAGTAGATAGGACACAGCTGAGGAAAGGATCTCTGAGCCTGAGGATATATCAGGACAAACCTCCAAAACTGAAAAGCAAAGAGAAGATTGAAAAAGAGCAGAACAGAATACCCAAGGTCTGTGGACAACTTAGGAAAGGCATAACAAACATGTAAGGGGGATACCAGAAGAAGAAAGAAAGGAACAGAGGAAATATTTCCAACAATGACTGAGAATTTCCCAAAATTAATGTCAAACAAATTGTAGACTCAGCAAACTCAGAGAAAACTAGGCAGGATGAATGCCAGAAAAATCACTATTTCCAGGCATATCACTTTCAAGCTAAAGAAAATCAAAGACAAGGAAAAAAAACCCTGAAGGAAACCAAAGGAGAAAATAATAATTTGTAGAACTAGCCTCAACTATGCTTCTTATTCTTCAACAGTAATGTTACCGTTTTCCAATACACATTTTTTGTTTTAACCATTAGTTTTTTAATCTTTTAATTTATATACAATAAAATTTACAGCATAATGGGTTTTGAAAGATGCACAGAGCTGTGTAACTACCACCTAGTATCATAACAAAAACACTCCTTTGTTTTGTCCTTTTGTAATCAACCCCTCCTCCACTTTCAATCTCAGGCAACCACTAATCTGTTCCTCATCCCCTATAGTTTTGGCTTTTGTAGAATGTCATATAAATGGAATCACACAATATTTAGACTTTAGGGGTTCACTGAGATTTACAAATATGTAAATGTATGTCTTCCACCAAACTTGGAAGTTGTCAGCCATTATTTCTTCAAATATTTTTTTCTGCACAAATCTCTATGTCTTCTCCTCTAGGACACAAATGTTAGACCCTTGCTGTTGTCCTTCAGATCCTTAATCTCTGTTCAATTCCTCGTCTTTCTCTTATTGTTCAGATTGTACAACTACTATCGAGCTTTCTTCAACTTCACTTTTCTTTCCTTCAACTTCACTTTTTTTACACATCTTTCAGAGTGAAGATATTCACCACCATGCTACTGAAATCATCTAATGAATTTTTAGTTATTTTAACATTTAATATTAACATTCAAGTTATTTTAATTTTCTGTTACTAAATTTCAATTTGGTCCTTTTTTTGGTTTCTTTTTCTTGGCTGAGAACTTCAGTCTTACCATTCATTTCAAAAGTGTTTACAGGGGAGTTTCCTTATGGCTCAGTGGGTTAAAGATTCGGCATTGTCACCAATTTGCCTCTGATTATAGTTGTTGTGCGGATTCAGTCCCTGGCCTGGGAATTTCTTCTTCCTGTGGGCATGGCCAAATAAAGTGTTACATAGTTATAACAGCTACTCTGAGAACTTTTTATTGTAATTTCAACATCAAGGTCATCACAGAGTTGGTACCTGTTGATTGCTGTTTTTCCTACAATCGATTATGATTTCCCTAGTTCTCAGTATATTAAATACTTTTTTTTTGGGGGGGGGGTCTATTTAGGCCCGCACCTGTGGCTTGTGGAGGTTCCCAGGCTTGGGGTTGAACTGGAAAAGTAATCTTTGGCCTACACCACAGCCACAACAACGCCAGATCCGAGCTGAGTCTGTAACTTACACCACAGCTCAGGGCACCACCAGATCCTTAACCCAATGAGCGAGGCCAGGGATCGAACCTGCGGCCTCATGGATACTAGTCAGATTCATTTCTGCTGAGCCATGGCAGGAACTCCAATGTTAAATATTTTTGAATTATATCCTAAAGATATGTATTATTTCACTCTTAGTCATGTTAAAGACTCTTGGTCCTCTGCAGAATTGATTTGTTGTTGTTTTTGTCGTTGTTGTAGGCAATCAACCCTGTTAGGTTCTAACCACAAATCCCAACTCACTCTCTGTGGGCTGTGGTTTCAATATCGTTTTCAGTTTTGCAAGACTTTTCAGGGCTATTCAGTCTCTCCCCATATGTACTACCAAAGGGCAGTGGTCTATGCTATAGTTCAGCTCTCAAAGCCTTTATTCTTCCTCAAATAAGTTTCCCTGATGCTCAGAGTGAATTTCAGACTTCAGGCACAGATTTAGGTCATTTCTTTCTCTATCTCCTACCCTTCGATGTTTTCCCCCATAGTCTGTCTCTCACATCCCTTTTCTCAATCTTCTGCCTACAGCGGATTTTTTGGTTCCCCACTTGGTTGCATATTTCCTACAATTACATCTGTCTCAGGAGTGAAGTGGCAGCAAAAAGAAGAATGCAAAAAATAACAGATATTCTCTCTGCACTCTTTGGTACAGGAGCCCCTTTTTCCAGTTTCTCTGGTCAAAGAGGAAAGTTATCTTTCACAGTTTTAAATGTCTATATAATGCCACTGCCACTATTACCACCACAGCTGGAGGACTGCCTCACGACTGGTGCCTGCCTGCTGTCCCACCAGAAGAATAAAACCAAAATACAGCATAAAGAAAATGATGATTTTCTGCAGGCTCCATTATGCAGGGACCCTCCTTTTCAATTCTCTGACCAGACACAGAGGAAGAGGGGGATTCTCTTAGAGCTTTTTCTGCCTAGACCCACTGTGGGGATCAGGAATAGAGGATTCCCTATAGTCCAAGCCAGAGATAAATGATGGTGGGTGGGAGCAAAGAGGAAACCCGCTGTTATCAATCACACGTTCAGTTTTGACCTCCTTCCCTAAACCTCCTGTGATTACTTTTTAGAGATCTCAGATGGTTGCTTTATGTATTCACATCAGCATTTTTAGCTGTAATCAGTGGGAGAGACAGGCTGTACTTCCTCCATCTTATTTAGCAGAACCAGCACCACAAAATTTCCAGGAATAAAACCCTAACATTTATAGTTAACTGACTTGTGGCAAAGGTGTCAAAGTAATTCAATAGGCAAAAGAAAAAAAAAGTTTTTTCAACAAATGCTCCTGGGACAATTGGATATCCATATACAAAATAAATAGATGAACGAACCTTTGCCTCACACTGTATGCAAATGCCCAACTCAAGTGGATCACAGACCTAAATGTAAAACCAAAAATTATAAAATTTTAGAATAGGAGTTCCCGTCGTGGCTCAGAGGTTAACGAATCCGACTAGGAACCATGAGGTTGCGGGTTCGATCCCTGACCTTGCTCAGTGGGTTAAGGATCCGGCGTTGCCATGAGCTGTGGCGTAGGTTGCAGACGCGACTCGTATCCCATATTGCTGGGGCTGTGGCGAAGGCTGGCGGCTACAGCTCCTGTTAGACCCCTAGCCTGGGAACCTCCATATGCCGCGGGTGTGGCCCTAGATAAGGCAAAATAATAATAATAATAATAATAAAACTTTATAATAAAACATAAGAGAAAATCTTTGTGACCCTGGGTTAGGTTAGAAAAGATTTCTTAGATATAATACAAAGAAGGAAAGATAGGAAGGAAAGAAGGAAGGAAGGAGGGAAGGGAAAGGAAGAAAGGAAAAGGAAGGAAGGAATGAGGGAGAAAGAAAGAAAACAAACTGAATTTCATTAAAGTCTACAATTTTTCAAAGAGCACTACTTAGAAATAGGCCACAGACTAGAAAAAAAAATAATACTTTCAGATCATATACTTAAGGAGAGATTTGCATTCACAATTTTTTAAAAAAGTCACTGTCATCTCCTTCAACTCAATAATGAGAAACAATGAACTGGGCAAAAGATTTTAACAGGGATTTCATCAAATAACTAATGAGCACATGAAAAGATACACAAAATCATTAGTCTTCAAAACCAAGCAAGTTACGACCACAATGACATACTGCTACATATTTTTAGAATGGCTATAATCAACATTTGGATAATACCAAATGTTGACAAAGATGTAGACTAGACCTCCTGCCTATTGCCATTGGAGATGTAAAATGGTACAGCCACTTTTTCTTATGAAGTTACTCATATGACCTATCAATTTCACTCATAGGTATCAACCCAAGAGACATTAAAACATATGGCAACACAAAGACTTCTTTGCAAATGCTCACAGAAGTATTAGTCATAACAGTCAAAAACTGGAGACAATCGATATATTTGTTAACTGGTTTAAGAGATGAACAAATACAGTCTATACAATGGAATACTATTAAGTCATGAAAAGGGAAAAACTGACAGAGGTGAATCTCAAAGATATGCTAAGAAATCATACACGAGGAAGTATATATTCCGAGTACATGAAATTTTCAGAAAAAGCAAACCTATATACTGTGCTATGATAAAAAATATGTCCGGGCTTTGTCCCCTGTTCCTGCTACATAGCTTCAAATATCCTTGGGATTTCCTGAGTGATAGGAGTATCTCTTATGCTAATAATTAAGTGGTTCAAAGTTTTAGGATCAGGGCTGAGCACCAGAAAAACCAAACATATCATTTAACACAAATTTTTCCTGATCTGCCACAGCTCTCCTGAACCACCACAGACATTACTTGTCTCTATGTAGCAAACTCATCTATTGAGAACTTAGCCAAAAGTCAACAAAGAAAAAAGATGTACAGTCAAAATGGTAAAAATTATATTTGAACACACATATGCGTAAGAAATTAAATTTTACTTGCTGCTGCACTCACCCCAACACTATATAGAAAATTCCTTTCGTATGCTTTGTACAAAGAAACATTTTCTATATATCTAAAGACTTGATATTTTAAAAGAGAGCCTGCATTTTCTAATGCATTCAACCATATTTATCTATAAAACCAAAGTAGGCAAGATTAAGTTCAGTGGGTGACTGGTGAGGGGAAGGTGGTTGGGAATGGCCTTAACCATGTGGAAATAATTGCTTTCCTGGCCTAAAGCTCTTCCTATTAGGATCAAAACAAACTGATGTTATCTTAAGAACTTTCCAATTTTTGAAAAATAAAACCTAAGTGTTCCATAGTTAGCCAGATATTGTCCAGATACTGTTTGTTTTGTTTAAGGACAAAATTATGGCACATTTATTTTTGTACTTAAATCAAAAGCAGAGTTACCATTATGAAGAAAATAAGGGCATTCAGAACGATAATTATTTCAGTATAGAAAGACACATACAGAGCTGGTATAGCCAAGGCCACCAAGCCTAAACACTGTGATCTGATATTTTTCAAACCTCACTTTGGCCTTTGGCCTTCTTTGCAAAAGAATTTTATAAATAAACTGTTTGTTCACCAATAGTATAAAGAATGTCACAGTACATAACATGAAGAACCATTTAAAGTGGCTTTAGTGACAAAGATAAAATATTCCAGCAAGAATTAAAAAAAAAAAATCTGAAGCTCAGTGTTTTACAATGTGATTCTAGCATGGATTCTACATTTTCTAGGCACCTGCCAAAATACAATGTGTCATTTCGGTTCATGGAATTGGAAAAGTGAAAAAAAAAAATATGAAGATGTTACTTAGACCAGTCTTCTGCCTCTGGCAGTTCAGTATCTATACCATCCAGATTGATGGCTATTAAGAAATACAGCTTTTTAAAAATGAGCAAGATAGCTGGCCCACTACCTCTTTGAAGTCTCTTTTAATGTTTCGTCACCTTGAAATAATGACCAATGGCTCCAGTTATCTCAAACTTCTGTTCTGCAATCAAAACTCATTTCTCATTTCTTCCAAACCTCATCAGAGATAGGTTTGGAAGTTCTTTTTATGTACCGTGCTTATTATAAAATACTCCCTCGGCCTTTACCCTTCTCTTTAGATCCTTTTCCATACTTATTTCTTCTCTCCTTCTCAGAATGTTATCTATTTTCCCCATATATATATTTTTAAAGCTATATTCTACTTCCTGCTTGAAAGGAAACACATCATAATAACTTTTCTAGGCTAAATTCCCATAAATTACAGTTGCCCCTCAATATTCGCAGGGGATTGGTTCCAGAACCCCAGGAGATACCAAAATCTGCACATGCACAAGTTTCTTATATAAAATGGCCTACTACAGTCAGCCCACCGTCTGTGCATATGCAACCCATGGACACTATGGGCAAACCGCACTTATATAGCTTATCAATATGCTTACAATAGGAAATTACTCCTAGAAGAAAAAAAACGTAAACTTCAAAATTTTATTTGTGAACATTTTTAAGTGGTCAGAATTCCCGGGGTTTTTTTTTCCTTAGATGATATGCAGATATCAGAGAAAGCTAATCAAGTTAACAAAGAGTATATTTCAATGGCAATAGACATGTATAAAGTATCAATATTTTCTTCCTTGTAAAATACAGTACATCAGAGGTCTTTCACAGAAGAGATAGTCCAATTTTCCTTGACAGGATCAGCTGGGCCTCAGTCTGTATTTCTGGGAGGTTAGTGTCTAGTCCAAATCACTGAAACTTTTGCCCAAGATTTGCAATTATCTGAAGAATTAGTTTTTACTATGTAATGATTTTACTCTGCTTCTCTAATAGGATTTTTTTTTTTTTTTTAGGGCCACACTCATGGCATATGGAGGTTCCCAGGCTAGAAGTCGAATCAGAGCTACAGCTGCCAGTGTCTGCGACCTACCACAGCTCACGGCAATGCTGGATCTTTACCCCGCTGAGCAAGGCCAGGGACAGAATCCTCAACCTCATAGTTCCTAGTCAGATTCATTTCCGCTGTGGTACGACAGAAATTCCTCTAATAAGCTTTTTATGTCTGTTTGTATATATTACTTTTGCTGCCATTGCTCTTCCCCCTGCTATATTTATTCTATGTATTAAAACAAAATCACGATCAACAGAATTTAATTGAGTAGTACACTTAAAGTCTGTAACTAAACATATTCTGTATATTTCTGAGCTATTGGCAACTAGACAGCAGAGGGCACTGGTAATATATGCTGATCCGAATATCTTGAGTCTCATAGGAAGGAAATGATAATTTAACAAGTAGCACTGCTATTAACATAGCTACCGACCTAAAATATCTGTCTTTCATTACCAACTGTTAGTTCTCACACTGTCATAAATAACCACAACCCAGAGATCTTCATATGCTCACTCTAATATAGAAAATACTTCATCATACTTAATCAAATAAAAAATAGTCATAATTTAATTTAGGCTAAATTCTAATAGGCTTACTTTCTGCCACTGTGCTAGTGGCTTTATAAATCTATTTTTCACAAAGTAATGCATGAAGTGGATGCTTTTATTCCTATTTAAAGAAGAAGTCACTGTGTGGCAAGGTCCTAAGTGGCAGGTTATGGACTCAGCCTCTGTACTATAAATCTTCCAGAGAGCTGAAACCATATTAGCTTTATTTATAGTTAAAACCTAGCAAGTAGCATAGCGCATGGCACTCAATTAATATTTAGGGAAGAAAGGGAGGGGAAGGGACACTAGATCTGATACCAGTGCCACGTGTCACATCTGTCTTGAAGATGCTCTCAATAAATACTTGCTCATTGGATTAGATTTTACAAACCCCAAGTTACTGGCATTCTTCTAGGCACTAGGCCTCAGTGTCTTCACTATTTGAAATACTAACACTTTTGTTATTAAAGGCATATTTCCTGAGGTGGTATTAAAGGAGAAATAGACTTTAAAAAAATATTTAATTAAGAAAAATAGATACAATTTTTAAAAATATAAATGAAAAGTTTACTTCTAGGTTTCCTTACATAAAGAATTTGAATTAAAAAAATGAAAGAAAATTCTTAAATCTATGAAGATATTTGTGATTATATCTTATCTATCTTATACTGAGAATTGATTAAATCAAAATATTTGTCACATATGTTCTTTCTAACAAATCTATTACTTGTTCATCATACATAGACTGAGACCCCTATTATGCACTAGGCAAGTGCTAAACCTGAAGAAACAGAAATCCATAACAAAGAGCTTCTACCCTCACTGCAACAATCACACTAAAACTAAATATTCTATAATTACTTATTTTAAAAGCATGCTCCAGAAAGGCAAAAAAGGCTTCATTCCCTTAAAAGATGCAGAATACCTAATACTACACAGTAACACAAAACAAAAGTAAATACTGGGTCAAATCCCATATCCATCTTTCCAAAAGAGCAACAAACCAGGCTACTACATTCTACTTTATATACAAAAATCTCTAAATACACCTCGTATGTCTTTGCTATTTCTTTATCTGTTTTGTCTGACTCAAACTGTACATTGCTTGAGTTCACATAACACATAAGACTGAAAAATACTTCATTAAAACAGTACTTTACGATAGTAGCTAAGCCTTAAAGTCAGTGTATATTTCAATAAATGTAGATACTGAGGACCTAGGCTAGACCTAATGGACAAAGTCTCTATGGGTGGAGCCCACACTTCTAGTTTTATAGGGCTTTGTGGGCAATTCTCATGCACAGTCTAGGTTGAGAACCACTAAAAAAAAGAAAAGAAAAGAAAGAAAAAAAAGAAAGAAAGGCTCTACAAAGCTGCCTAAAAACAGAAAATGTTAAAGCCTAATAGGATCTTAAAGATCATCCGATCAACTCATTCTCTAACATATGAGTTTGAAGTTGTGAGATGGTAAGTAAACTGTCCAAGATCACAGATACAGTAATTCCAGAGAGAGAACCCAGCTCTACTGGCAGGCAGGTGCTCTTTCCACCACACAATGCTGCCTACTCCACTTGGGAAGAAGAAAAAGTATTCACTCTTTATTATGCCACAAGCTTAATCGATGTCATAAGCATTCATATGGCAGATTCGCAGGGAAATGTGATTTAAAAGAAACAGTTCTTTCCTGAACCTCAAATGTCTCCTTTGAAAAGAAGAGTGATAAAAGGATCTAAAATGAAAAGCTGTTTTGATGTATCAACGAGCTGAAAAATTATAAAGGTACTGGAAAAGACACTCAACAAATGTTACTCTCCTTCAACACCACAGCCTCCTCCCCTTTCCTTTCAGATTCCACATTAAGATATCTGTTCCCATCAACTATCTCCCTTTTAATGCTTTTAATAGCATTTCTCGTACTTGGCAATCCTTTTGCCCTCTTCTTCAATGATGCTCATAAATTTATTCAAGGCCCAGTTTAAGATGTGCCTTCTAAGAATTCTTCTGAACTAACTTGCCCTATTCTAAGGACTTGTTTCTTCCTTCATTATTTAAATTACTTATACTTTTAAACCATATTCTTGCTTATATATTCTTTTGAAGCTCTGTAATTATAATTACTTCCTGGTTGCTCTTTTCTTCCATCATTATAACGTAAGTCGCCAATGGGCTAGAATAGAAACTCCCCAAAGGCAAGGGATATTGCTTTGTTTTGCTCACTGATGGACTGCAGGCACCTGAAACAATGCCAGGAACACTGAAGTGTTCAATAAATACTTCTGTATGCACAAACGAGCAAGACTTATTTCTCCTTCCATTCAGGAATCTCTCACAACATAAAGACACAGATATGAAAAATTAAACTTTTTGAAAAAATGAAGACAGATATGCTTGCATTTTAGAAAGTCACAAAAAATTTAAAACTAATAGAGCTACAATAGATAAATCAACTCACTGGCTACAGGAAGTCATTTAGTTTCTTCATTACATACGCTCAGTGAATCACTGGATATATAGTGGCAGCTGATAAACAGAGGTAAAGGCTTTAATTAAGACCTGGAGCTTGAAATCCTACCTTCCTGTGGTAAAGAATTGCTAAACTTTGTTCTCTTTTAAAACTTTGAATTAAGACTAATCTAATGAAAAAAACCAGCAATTCCTGGCTTACCCAGGTTTCAAGTTATAACAGAATATAAGTTTTCAAATCAATTTAAGAGAGTAACTTTATCTTTTAACAAAGTATTTGTTTCACCCTAAACATAAATACGTGGAAAGATGAAAACAGGATCATACCTTTCTTAAAAAAAATTTCAAGTACAACTTTTAAGTACATTAGATAACTATTTTTGATAGTGGTGATTTACAAGCTAGCCTCCTCAAATAAACACAATTAAAAGAAAACTCTACCCCCACAAATTATCCAACTTTTAGCTTACATAATATAATCAATATACAAAAATTCAGCTGGCCCATACACAGGATGTACAAAGAACACATCAGACACAATTAGGCATTCAGTGACAAAACGGAATTGTGAAGGATCAATATTTATTTCTATTCATTTGAAGCCACATATTTCTCTACACATAAGAAAAGATAACTAATTATTAGAATGTATTAAAACACATGGCTGATTACATAATCTCAGAGGTCTTAGCTACCATGCTGTTGCTGTTTGCCAACTATCAAACTATAGGATAACTGAATGATTAGAAAACTCTAAGTGACTGAATTACACTGAGGGAAATTATATTGTACAGTGGAATGAACAGGCATTGCAGTTAGATTGGAGTTCTAACTCCAGGTCTCTCATCTGATCTCCCAGCTGTTTGATCATAGGCAAAATGTTTAACTTCTCTGAGACTCAGTTTATCTATAAAATGGGCATAATAATTTCCCCCTTGCAGAGCTGTGATGAAGATTAGAAAAGGTAATATGTCACTTCTTTGCTTAAGTCCTCCAGTGATTCATTATGCTTTATAAAATAAATTTCAAAGTCCTTCAAAAACTATCTTATTACATTTAGAGAAAGGAAGCATGTTTTCTGGTCTCAACATTTCTTAAAATAACCAAGCATAAATGCAGGAAGACAAAATGCAGGGTTAAAGCTGGAACACAGGAAAAGGTAGACAACAGTCAAGCAAAGTTCACTGTTGTAAGAATCCAGATAACAGATTTATTCAAAGGCCTATTTTTTTAATTTGGATATACCAGTCTTTATATCTCTTACCTGGTATCACTGTCAGAGGGTTACTCAGTAATCCCTGCTTAACAGACATTTTTGCAGAAATGGACTAAAACAATTTTTCAAATAACCGAGGGCAGTAAAACTCCTAACCACACCCCTCCCTTAGCATGTAAGCTCTCTAGTGCTATAAATATGGCGATTTCAGCTTCTGTTTTAAATAGTCCATTAAACTGTTAACCTTTTAGTTTATCTCCTGCTTCCAAACTAATTCTCTATTATAGGCCAGATACCAAAATTTAGCACATTCTAAGTGGAATCTGGACTCCAGTTAATTCCAGACTCAACCTTAACCAAGCATTTCTACTTTCTCTCACAATTTTTTTTTCCAATTATTGATGCCACTGCTTCCTCCACCAGAGAGTAAGCTCCTCTAAAGGAGGGAACCATATTATACCATCTATTTCCACAGCACTTAGCCTACCATTTCCAAAAACCTATACCACTTGCACATACACAAATTCAATAATATCTTTGTTTTGCTTTGTCCTCATTCTCTATTTCCCATAGACATATAATTAAAACTAATTTGTGGCCTATCCTAGCCATCATTTACTGAATACTTACTACATCACTCTGTAATTTTTAATCTCTTATCATATTTTATCAACTCTAAAATATTAGACTTTATGTGGGACTTTATTAATGAGAATGTTTTCTTCTCTCAAAATGCCGCCACATACTGCAGTTTGTTAAGAATACAGAGAGATAAATTAAGTCTTCTTCACAGACAAAATATATATCACAAATTAATACGAAAGTAATTTGCCAATATACAATTAAACATTTGAGAATATAATTTCCAAATGACTGTACATTTTCACCTAACAAGCAGATATATTCACTGATAACTTTTAAAATCACACAATAATTCAGTTTCAGTTAACTCCTTATATATTTACTCACTTCCACTATTAAATATTTTAGGGTATTAAATTATAAAATATTACATTAAATAACACAGAACTTAATTCCAGAACAAAAAGTACTATATTTTATCAATAAGTATTTGCTAGTAGAGTAGAAAAAGTGACATGGCAACATGACATATTCATCCTCAACCTAAGGATGTCTAAGTAAGGGAGTGAATACAGAAAAAGCAGAGAGAATAGAATTAGGCCAGTAATAATTTGGTAATGAAAATTTATTTCAGGTAGTAGATTTTTTTTTCTAAGAATTTAAAAAGTAGAAACATTTAGAAAAGCCTAAACTTACACTATCATAATTGAGTTTCACTTCTAAGAAATAGCGTCTAAATTCCATTTCCCTCCCTCCCTCCATCCTTCCTTCTGTAATATCAACATTTCAAATTACTTTATGCTAAGAAAAAAGTATCACATCTGTAGAATATGAAATAGGAATACAGGAAAAAGTATGTAATTATTTTCATTAAATATATATATATATATGCATATACACACACACACACACACACACTTACAAAAGTTAATGTTAAATAAAATTCATTTTCTTTTAAGAGTAAAAACAACCGGTAACCAGAGATCAAAAGGCTCAGCAATTCATCTCCAACCCAAGGTTTGGTTCCAATACGACTAAACTGAAATACATCTGTAGGTCAGATTCACTCAATATTATGTAAATCAGGTGTTTCTCAATTTGTTATATAAAACATCACAAAATTCACATTTCATATTTTTTAAAAGGTATACTATGAATTAAGAACTAGTAATCATATAAAATTCTCATCTTACTTCTCCATTTCTTAACGTTGTGATGGCTCCTCTTGCTACACCCATTCTAAATAGTGTTTCTGTCGCCTGGGAGTTAAAAAAAAAGCAAAAATATATCATCAGTAATCTATCACTATTATCCTAGCCCCAAAATGTAAAACATTCAATACTATTACATTTCCAGCAACTTCTAGAGAAGCATCCATAAAGCACAATTAAGAGTTACACATTCCACCTTATATTCCAAAAATAACATTTTCAGAAATGTTTAATGTTATGAAAAGCTCAAAATGAAGTGTTTTAAAAGTAATTTTGATCTGCTGTTACCATTCCATGCCTAGAGTATACTTACATAAGTTTAAAGTTTAGTTTGGTTAACAAAGATTAAATAAAAATTTAGTACTTGAATCAATTCAGAAATTAGGATTTATTCTGATTTTTAGTTTCCATCCGAGTTCATTCAAATCATTTGACTGCTACTGAAAAACTGACAGATGAAGTAATTCAGTAATGTCTTTTTATTAAATAACTGAAAAGACTTAGTGCTTTCTATGAACTACAAACAACTCTAATAAGAAACTAAGAATTCCATTTACAATAGCATCAAAAAATTTCAAATGAAAGATGCCAAGAATAGATTTAACCAAAGAAGCAAAATGCTTGTTCATTGAAAACTATAAAGCACTACTGAAAGAAATCTAAAAACACATAAATAAACAGAAAGACATCCTGCGTTCATGAACTGGAAGACGTAATATTGTTCAGAAGTCAATACTACTCAAAATGATCTACAGAGTCAGTAGGATTCCTACCAAATTCCCAATGCCTTCTTCACAGAAAAACAAAAATCCATCCTAAAATTCATATGGAACCCAAAGAACTCCAAAAAGCCCAAATAATTTTGAAAAAGAGGAACAAAGTTGGAGGACTCATACTTCCTGATTTCAAGACTTACTTTAAAGCTACAGTAATCATAAAGACACGTCATAGAGACAGACATATATGCAAATGAAACAGAATAGAGTCAAAAGAATCCTTGTATACCTGGTCTAATGATATTCAATAAGGGTACAAAGAGATGGAGAAAAAGGACAGTGTTTTTAATAAATGGTGCCGAGAAATCAGGACATCCATAAACAAAAGTTGGACCCTTACCTTAAACTATACACAAAAATTAGCTCAAAAAGTATCAAAGACTAAATATGAGAACTAAAAGTATAAAACCCTTAGAAGAAAACATAAGGAAAAACTTCACTATTCAGTGCTGAAGAGGACCTGTTTCCTGGTTACTATATGACTATCTTATATGCTCACATGGCAATGAATAAAGAAAAACTAGCTCTCTCTGAACTCTCATAAGGGAACTAATCCCATTCACGAGCACTCCTTATCTAATCCTAATTACTTCCCAAAGGCCCCACCTCCTAATACTAACATTAAGGGGAGAGGGTTTGGACATATGAATTTTGGGGAACACAAATATTCAGTCCATAACAGGAGTGTTCCAATCAAAATGTGGAGTAAGTAAAAAGACTAGCAGGTAGGATCATGTTTGGTTATGTTCAAAGACAAGAGAGATGGCACATGAGGCTGAAAGAAAAAGATTGCATGAGAGTATGATTGAGAAAAAAGAAGATGCAAGTTCATCTGTTCAACATGTGCTTTTATGTGTCAACCTGGCAAAAGAGGAAAACATTTTCAAAGTTTATTAATCAAAAAATACAATTCAAAGCATGCTCTACTAAAGACATTTTTAAGAATTAGTATACAACAAACCAAATAGAGACTTTTAAATGTGAAAACTGAACGCGCACCTAAAGAAATCCAAAGTGTAGAAACAATGGAAAACTACAGGAAACTGTAAGGAGACTGACGTATATGTACAAAATCAGTATGATCAGTGTAACATAAATAGCAGTGTAAACATGTTGATTCAGTTATAAGGAAGTAAATAAGAGAAGGGAAGGGTTACAATCGGTTGCCTCTGGGTTGTGAGAATCGGGCAGTGGAACAGGTAAAGAAGAGTACCACTCTTTTTCTACTAGTTTGCAGCATACTATTTGACTGTTTAAACTACACGTAAATCCTTGATGGAAACGTTTTAAGTTTTAAAGCTTTAAATCACTAGTATCCAATTCTGCAAAGAGGTCAAACACTTTACAATTTTAATTCAGTGGTGCATTTAAGAACATAGTTGAGAATGAATAAGAGGATATAAAGTCAAACAATGTAAGTCAACTCTTTCAAAAAGTTTGACAATAAATGTATGGAATGAGACTGAGATGTTACTAGAACGAGCAGAGTTGAGAGAAAATTACAATATGATATTTTGAAGTTAAAAAAAGATTTAGACAAATTAATGGCTGAGTAGAAGTAGTCAGTAAGGTGGAAGAAGTCAGAGACACAGGAAGGAAAAATGAACACTGACTGAAGGGGATTCCTGCAGAAGACAAGGTTAAGAGCACACAAAGCAATCTGTTAGTTACGTTAAATGGAGACAGAAATTCCCTTGTGGCACAGCAGGTTAAGGATCTGGCATTGTCACTGCAGCAGGTTGGGTTGCTACTGTGGTGTGGGTTTGATTCCTGGCCTGGGAACTTCCACATGGCCAAAAAAAGGTTGCGGGGGAGCAGATATGCAGATATAGATAAATGCTTTCCTTCCCTCTCTGAATTAGGAGAAAGGATTATAAAAAGGAAGAGGGTGGGGGGAGGTGGGGCTGGCATTTGATAACCTACATGCTAGAAAATAAAAAAAAAAAAACTCTTAGAACAGATACTGCTAAATTTGTGATTGTAGCACAACATGAATATAATTCCAGTCCATGACTCACAGAGAGTTAAAATTGGCTACCGATGGGAAGGAAGAAGAGTTCTTCACATACTCAAACAAAAACCAAATGATAAATGAATGACTCTACTATGACAGAAGTTTACTAAAGATATAAAACTAGATGTTGAAAGAACTTTTTACAGAAATTTTTATTAAGGGGAAAAAATTTCTCACCAATGTCATACCCTATTTTTTCTATTTTTAATGCTATGTATATTAAATTATATCTTCCATCTCCCTGGTTCTTTTTAAACCTTATCAAACCTAGTGGTGTTATTAATAGTCCTCATCTAGGTCAGGTTAGTAACTGTATATATTTGAGGAGTAAATATATACAGAGGCAGCAAGCACTTGGGATAAAATACACAACTTCTCTAAACCACATCAAACTACTTACTTTTTTGTGTCTCAAAAACCTGAGGCAGTTTGAAGATATAATTCTTCTGCACATTCTCCAGGAGAAGAAGAATACCAAATTCAATCTTTTGTTTTCAACTAAATGGATTTATTTCATGAGCTCTCCCCACCAACATTTTTAAGGGCATCTCATTTTAACAGCACTTGGTCAATTCAGCTCAGCTTCCTTTGATTCTATAGGAAAGCACTGGAGTGTACGATATTCTTTTGACCTCTAGTAAAGAGATCGCTTTTAATTTGCTTGTATCCAAACTACTAACAAGTGTCCAAAACAATGAGACACAGGGCTAATTTTCAGCATTTGTAAATTTACCACCGCCAGCAAATTCTTCACTGAAATTTCTCTCCCCTTGAGTTTTGATAACAACTAAAATGACTGATACTAAAAACATTCATTAAACATCTTCTGTCAGTTGGAGGGGAAAAAAAGAACATCTGTAGGTCCTCAGTTAAAAATAGGTTATCAAGAGAGACTGCTTTTAAGAAGACTGTTAGATAAAAGTGAACTAGGAGATATGAAATCTAGATGTAAGACATGCAAAGTTCTGGACTGGATCCTTATGTTTGTGTGTGTATGTGTGCAAATCAAAAAAGATCTAGAAGAATATAAAACGAGTTGGTAATGGTACAAATCTCTGGATGTTTTTCTATATTTTCTGCTGTTTGACCATACTCATATATTTTTTAGTAACAATTAAAATTAAAAATAAACAATAAAAGTAATAATTTTGTTACACAAAAAGCTAAAAACAGATTTAAAACAGAATTTTAGAACAAGGTGCAATGTTATAACATAAGCAGCACTGCCCTGGCTGGCTCCCAAAATGAAAATAATCAAAATTCAATGCTGACTCATGTTTTTACAGCCTAATGCTTTTTAACATTATATCAAAAAAAATAAGTAAAATCAGTAAGAAATATATATTAGACTTTACCTTGAAAAGCAGTATGATTATACTAACTTTAAAATATCAGAAAGACTTCAGTGGGTTAATTTACCATGCACTTTATAAATATAAATAGAAAAGTTGTACTTAGCAGGTATTTATTTCCTATTAGCCAAGAAACCAGAATTCTAGTTATCTTATTTCAACTACTTACTATCCGCAACTTTAGGCAGGTCATTTAAACTCTCTAAGCTCTGACCTCTTCTGTAAAAAGGTGACAGCTAATATCAACCTCTTTTCCTGTGGTGGTCATGGCAAGTGTTAACATATGTGAAAAGCTCTGTAAAGAGCTAGATAAATGTAAAATACTGAATCCAAGGTCTGCTTTAGGACAGAATTTCTGACATGAAAAGATGTTTGAGAAATGCTAATTTTGATTTTTCAAAAGTAAAAACAAGGGATGGACTGATGAAAATCCAAAAATGAATAAGCTTTAATCAAAGCTGTGAAAATGAAAAACAAAAATTTGTGTCAAAAAGTCACAGCACTTACTGTTCTATGACTATCTCTTTATCATTCTGCTTCACCAACTAAACAGTAAGGTCCTACAGGGCATGAATCACCCTCTTATTTATGTATTCCCAGCACCCTGCACAAAAGGTAACAATACAGCATAAAGATTAAGAAGGCAGGTTTTAGAAATAAACAGTTGAACTCAAATTCTAGCTTTGCATTTGTAAAATGTGTGATCCAGACAGGGAATTCATTTCTTTGAGCTCAACTTCATCAACAACAAATTAAGAATAACAACAGCATGAAGCTCAAGGAAAACTATAAGTACTCAAAAAATGATAATTTATTACTATTAATATCTCAAAGGAAATGCAGAATTCCAATTTTACCTTACAAACTAGCCATCAGATTGCAATGAAAATGCAATTAAAAATTATATCAGATAGCAATAAAAAATGTACTCTATAAAACAGTCCCAACCACAACTGGTACATTATGCCATATGGCTATTTATTTATGCTAAAAATTCTTGACAAGGCAACCAGAAAAAAAAAAGAAAACTTACATTATTTCAAGAAGATTAATTTAAGCAAAAGTCTTCAGAAATCATATGCAAAAGTCATTCCTCAGCTGTTTATCCTGGCCATAGAAGAAAAAATATTTAAATACTGAGGCTTTTATGCACCAGCTGCTTTCCTTCCTTATGATGGTAAAAATACAAAATACAAAATAGAAAAATGGTGCATTAGTTCTCCACTTCTCACTAAAGAAGCAGGACATATACAAATCTAATCATATGCCTTCAAAATACACAACTGCATTAGCATAGTAACCACAACCTTTGTGAGGTCCCCAAACCATTCTCTCTCTCCTTTCTCAAGGCAGCTGTCTACATACAGCCCAGCCCTTTCCAGCTGACTAATTACAGTTTGTAACTTCAGGGCCCATGCACTGCAGCGGCTACAGCAAAGGGAGCAAAACTTCTGAGAGAAACGCTATATTTCTAGCCAGAAAACAGTGAAGCAGGGCTCAAGTGAACCAGAGAATGTGTAGGAAATTAATCCCTGGTTTCGGGGGAATGTTTTCTGTCCTTTTTCCCTCTTGACTCTGCCCCAAGGATAGGCCCCAAGATGAAGCAGCACCAGCGTAGTTAAAACTGGAAAATACATTCTATTTTTTCCAGCCAAAGGCTTATGGAAAGGGGACCTCTGCAGTCCAAGGAAGAAAGGAAGAATCTTTATTATTTTTTTCACTCTCTTTTCTCTATTCACTTTGTCCCAAAGGCAGACCCTGATGAGTGTGTGCAGCTGTGACAGCGGCACAGGCAGCTACGACTCCAAGAGAAACCCCGTCATTCTGGCCAGAGGACCAGGGAAAACAGACCCAACGAAGCAGAGAACAATGTGGTAATCCCAGAAAGGGAGAGCTAAAAAAGGAAATTCCCTAACTAAATCTGTTTGAACTAGCGAAAGTACAGAGCTCAACCCTCATCAGCATATGCATAGAACAGACATAAGCAGAGCGAAAGCTTTGAGAGCAAAACTGCAATTAAAACTACCCAAGTCCTGGAATAGCCCATGAATGGCACACAGACAGGATGGACACAAAGCAGCACAGGAAAAGCAAGTGACTTTGGAATTACTGCCCACTCAGGACAAAACAGAACTTGCAGTCTGAATCTAACAGGTGACTGCTTTCCACTGAAGAAAAAAAAAGACAAATAAATAACAATAAATGTTTAAAAAATGAATAAACACTCTCCAACACTTGCCAGAGGATTTTAACAGGTCCCAGAGTCTCACAACATGATATTCCAAATGCCTAAAATCAATCTAAAATTATGCAACCAGGAGATTGGATTAAGATGGCGGAATAGAAGGACTGGAGCTAAACTTCTCTCCCAAAAAACAGCAAAACTACAAACAAATGCCGAGCAGCCTTCAACCAACTGGACTGTAAACTTCCAAAAAAGGTATTCTACTCCAGAAGACAAAGAGGAGACCACATCAAGAGGTAGGAGGGGCGATTACGCGACAGAAGCAACCCCATACCTTCCGGGTGGGAAGCCCCACAGACTGGAAAGTAACTGCATCACAGAGACTTAGCTACAGGACTGAGAGTTCTGAGCCCCACGTCAAAACCCCACGCCTGGGGATCGGGCACAGGGAGAAAGAGCCCCCGGAGCATCTGGCATTGAAGGCCAGCGGGGCTTGTGTGCAGGAGCTCCACAGGAC
>PVHT020000036.1:99546-207860 GCA_004024745.2 Catagonus wagneri
CTTACATGTGGAAACTAAAGAGACACAATGAACTTCTTTGAAGAACAGACAATGACTCACAGATTTTGGAAAACCTTGGTTTTTCAAATAAGACAATCTGGGGGTGGGGGGATGCACTGTGGGTTTGGGACACAAAATCTATCGTATTGACTTATGATCTTTGTACACCTATAACTGAAATAAAATTCATTGTTAATATGAAAAAAAGATAAAAAATAAAAAAAATAAAATTATGCAACCAGGAAAGAATAAAAAAATGTGACCACCTCTCAAAGGAAAGACAAGCAGATGTTGAAATTACCAGATAAATCCTCTAAAGAAGCTATTATAACTGCATTTCATGCGGTAAGGTCAAACACACTTGCAGTGGATGGAAAAAGAAGTTCTCAGCAAAGAAACAGAAACTAAAAAAGTGAAACTTTTAGAACTGAGAAATACAATATCTGAAATACAAAACTCAGTGGATGGGGGCTTGACAGCAAAATGAAGAGGAAAGAGGAAACTATTAGTGAAGTTGTTAATAAATCAGTAGAAATTATCCAAGAGAAAAAAGGATTGAAAACAAAAAATGAGTAGAGCCCCCACAGACTTGTGGGAGAATAGCAAAAGATCTAGTATTTGTATTGTCAGAGATCTAGAAAGAGAGGGAAAACAGATTAACACAGAGAAAATATTTGAAGAAGTAACAGCTAAGAACTTCCAAATTTGGTAAAAAGACATACATGTACAGATTTAAGAAGCTCAATGAACCTCAACTAAGATATGTGCCAAGAAAACGATACCTAGACACACTGTAAATAAAACACTGAAATCCAAATATAAAGGATCTTCAAAGTAGCCCAAAAAAACCCCATATATATTATATAGTAGAACAACTAGTAAAATGATTTTGGATTTGCTATCAGAAACTATGGAAGTGAAAAAATATCTTTAATAGTTTTGAACTATAAACCCAGAATTCTATATCTAGCAAAAATATCCTTCAAGAACGAAGGCAAAACAAAGACATTCTCTTGTAAAAGAGACTAAGAAACTATCACTGGCAGAAATGCTTTAAAGCAAACGCTAAAGAAATTTCTGCCAACTGAACCACACCAGATGTTCAACTGATCTTCTACAAAAGTACCAAAGTAAATGGGGATAGTCATTTCAACCAATGAAGCTTTAACAACTGAATTTCCAAGTGGAAATATAATGAACTTCAACCCACATCTCACTCCACACACAAAAACTAATTCAAAATAGAAGACAGACTTAAATGCTGGTGCTCAAACCATAAAACCCATGCAAACAAAAAAAGCCTGAAAGAAACACCTTATAATTTGATTTAGGTAAAGATATGATAAGTAGGGGAGAAAAAGAACAAAACGCTAAAGAAAAAATTCATTATGGCAGATACTGTCCAAAGATGGACACAATAATTTATATCCTATTCCACAAGTACTTTTTAAAATGTGACACTGACTCTCCTCCATGTGTCATATGTTCTCTACCCTTGAACCTGGGACCTTTGTAACTGTACCTTAAACATAATGAGGCAGAAGTGATGCTGATTTTTAAGACTAAATCATAATGGGCAAAATAGCTTCCGCCTGGCATTCTTACTTTGGACATGTGCCTATGGAGCTCTGAGTCATTGTGTAAGAATTGCAACTACATCAAAGTCCCCATGCTAGAAATACTATGTCAGAGTTCCCATCGTGGCTCAGTGGAAATGAATCTGACTAGAACCCATGAGGATGCAGGTTCAATCCCTGACCTCGCTCAGTGGGTTAAGGATCCAGTGTTGCCATGAACTGTGGTGTAGGTCATAGACACAGCTAAGATCTTACATTGCTATGGCTATGGTGTAGGCCAGTGGCTACAGCTCTGATTAGACCCCTAGCTTGGGAACCTCCACATGCCACAGGCGTGGCCCAAAAAAGACCAAAAAAAGAAAAAGAAATACTATGTAAAAATAAAAAGATATGGCCCAGATATTCCCACACGCAGCTATTCAAGTACTCCAAGGAAGGCGCCATTTCATGTAAGTCTTCAAATGATTCCACCCTTTAGCTTTCAAGCTGTACTAGCCAATGTCAAGTAGAACAGTAACAGGGTACTATGGGTAAGCCCTTCCCAGACTGCATATTCCTGCCAAGTAAATATGATTGTTAGTTTTAGGCACTAAATTTTGACTGGTTTGTCACACAGCATCCCATAACCATACATTGATTAAAATGTGCTTCACCAAAATCAAAAGCCTTTTGCTCTTTGACACAACTGAGAAAACAAAAAAGCAAGCCAGAATCACAATCATTTGCGAATATATATATATATATATATATATATATATATGAAAAGAAAGAAAACAAACAAAAAAAACAGAGTTCCCGTTGTGGAGCAGCGGAAATGAATCCGACTAGGAACCATAAGGTTGCAGGCTCCAGCCCTGGCTTCCTGGCTTCACTCAGTGGGTTAAGGATCTGGCATTGCTGTGGCTGTGGTGAAGGCTGGCAGCCTTAGCTCCAATGGGACCCCTAGCCCGGGAACCTCCATATGCCGTAGGTGCAGCCCTAAAAAGCAAAAGAGAGAGAGAGAGAGAGAGAGAGGGAGGGAGGGAGGGAGGGAGGGAGGAAGGAAGGGAAAAGGAAGGAGAAAGAAAGTATATATCTGACAAAGCACTTGTGTCCAGAAGATATAAATAACTGACAACTGATTAATAAGACATATAAACGAAAAAACTAAAATGAGCAAAATAATTCAACAAATACATCATCAAAAAGGGAGATACGTACACACATGCATGTCGTATATATTTACAAATGTGTATGCACTATATATGTGTGTATATATGTCTATGTACATATACATTCCCAGCTACACAACATGTATAAATATATACATGAATGGACAAAAAAGTCAGCAAAAATATGTTCATCATTAGCCTTTAGAGATATATAACTTAAAATCACATTGAGATACTATTATGCATGCACAAAAAGGGCTAAAAATACTAAAAAGAATGGCAGTGGCAAGTGATAGCAGATATATGGAGCTACTATAACTCTCATATGTTGCTGAGGAGAACACAAAATTGTAAGGTCACTTTGGAAAACAGTTGAGCAGTTTCCTATGAATCTAAACATACACTTATCATAAGACCCTAGCAATACTAATCCTAGGTAGCTACCCAAGAGAAATGAAAACATATGCCCATTTGTATGAATTGCAGAAAAGCCAAAATTATAGTGACAGTAGATTAGTAAATTAGTGATTGCTTGGGACCTGGGAGATATGGGGGGGAGGGAAATGACTGCAAAGAAGGAAGAAAGACTTTTTTAGAGAAGAGATTCTATTTGATTACAGTGGTAATCACATGACTATAAACATCTGTCAAAACTCATTGAACTGTATACTTAAAACAGATGATGTTCATTAAATAAAAAGCTGTTTTAAAAAGAATGTACACCTGTCCCCCTACCCAAAGCATTTCCCAACTAACTGGTAATTTAATCACCACCAACCATTAATAAAAACCTGGGTACTACCCTAATGAAAAAATATTATAGGAAGAATATTTATATGCTTTAGATATAGATTTTATCTTAAAAGCATATAAACTGGGGACACGGGTAGAGCTTGACCAAAGCAGAAGAAAATTAGCAATAATACTAAAGCCAATAAATGCAAGAGATGAATAATCTAGGAAAGATACAGGGTGTATGTCACACTCATAGGAAGACTTAGAAACCCAAGAGTAAACTATTACAAAAAACTCTGCATTCCATACAAAATTCTAAATGTATCACCACTTAGGAACCACTGCCCTATTATACACTTAACTTGATAATGAAAGAAAATAAGTACTATATATAAAAACTGAGCAAGTGGCAAACAAGCATCACCAATCTCGCTTCCACGTAAAGGTGAGTCTTCTTATACCTAGGGTTTCCATCTACTATTTGCCCAAGCAGAAAAGTGAGTCGCCCCTGAATCTTTTCTGTCTCTCAACAACCTATAATACTTGTTACAATTAATACTTACTATAGTATTATAATACTCTTTAGAGTTAACAGTAATCACTTATTCAACTAAAATTCTCACTAGACTATAGGTTATATTTCACTCATTATAGCCCTAGAAATTAACACCTGAGAAATACTTAATAATTACTGAATGAATACAAGAATTAAGAGCTAATGAATAAGTAGTTACTTGGAATATGTCAAAGAAGCGCTTGTTTATCGATAGTCTGGGGTGTGCACTTTACCAAGGTGTGAACAAATAAGTCCCAAACAGTATTATAATAATTTCTTATGCTGAAAGTGTAACTCATTAGCCTTTCATGTTAATGAAATCAACTTGATCTTTTTAGACAGAATAAATGTCATAATCTGTTTTCATTTAGACACAGGAAATATGCATTACATAGGGAGACAATGGACCTCAGCAGTGGTTTTAAGGTTATAAAGAATGTTACTTCTGTTTGTAGATGTGGGTTGGTTTAAGTTATCCAGAAATTTAAACAATAAGCAGATGGTTTATTCCAAATTGATAGCAGCTATTTGGCTCTAAAGAAGTGTACTTTTATAAATATATGTTCTGTCATGTTCTATCAAATGTGACATGATGAAATAATGAACTATGTTACGTTCTGATTTTCTTCCTCAACATAATAACACTTAAGAAAAGCTTGGTTTTCTTTCCTCTACAATGTTATCTTAGACTTAGAGTCAAAACAAAAAAATGATAACAAACAAAATAAATTCACAAATGTTTCAAAATAACAGAGTTAAACTATAGACTTGAGTCACTTTCAAAGTTTTCTCAACCATTAAATGGTGATAATATCAAATACAATAATTGAGGGTCTAACAAAATTTGAGAGTGGGAAATAAAGAATTATATATAAAGTTGACCTTTCGTTTAATTGCACAGAAAATATTTTTTAAGTAGGCAAGATAAGTATATGTAATCATTGTTAGATGACTATACAACATCCCTCCCCATTCCTTCAATTCCTTCCTCTATTCTTACAAAATGTTGATTTTGTTTAGGTAACCGACCCTTTTTTTTCAAGGCTTAACTAAATCAGTGACGTTAATACCATTCCTCTTGCCAATGACTTTTTTTAGGTATAGGCATATGATAACAGAGGTAAAGAAGGAAATTTCATAATAATAAAGGGGTCAGTTCATCAAGAGGACACAATGTAATTAAATGCTTATGAATCTAAAAACAGATATTTAAAGCATAAGAGTGAAAACCTGATACAACTACATGGACAAATAGGACAAATCCACAACTGCCGTCAGTGACCTCAATGCCCCTCTACAACAGCTGATGGGAAAGTAGAGGGAAAAACAGTAAAGATACGAGCTCTGTAGAACTATCAATCAACCTCACTGATGTTCACAGAGAACTACACTAAACAAAAGCAGAATAAACATTATTTTCAGATCCATACAAAACATTACCTAAGACAGACTATATAGTCTGGGAAAAAAGAAAGAAGGGACAGGAATTCCAAGGTGGCCTAGTGGTTAAGTATCTGGCGATGTCGTTGTGGCTCGAGTCACTGCTGTGGCATGGGTTTGATCCCCAGCCCAGGGAACTTCCACAGGCCATAGGTGCAGCTGAAAAAAGAAGAAGAAAAAAGAGAGGGAGAAAGCACAAATTATCATTATCATGAATGAGGTAATATCACTACAAATTCTTCAGAAATTAGAAGGATAATCAGAGAATATAGGACTAATTTTATGCCAACTAATTTGACAATTTAAATGGACAAATTGCTTTAAAGGCACAAACTATCAAAGTTCATACAAGAAGACAGCCTCAATAATCCCATATCTATAAAAGAAATTGAAATAGTAGTTAAGGATCTTCCCACAAAGAAAATCCCTGGTCCAGATGGATTCCCTGGTAAATTCTTACAAACATTTAAGGAAGCAATAATTCTTATTCTACATCCACTCTTCCAGAAATTTAAAAAGGAGGGAATGCTGTTAAACCCCTTAAGAGGACAGTGTTACTCAGACAGACAAACCAAAGACATTACAAGAAAATTACAAATCAATAACCCCCATGAACACAGACATAAATACGCTTAACAAAATCTGAGCAGATTGAATCCAACAATATCTAAAAAGACAACACATGGAGTAGGGTATATCCCAGGATGCAAGGTTAATTTAGCATTCAGATATCAAGAAATGTAATTTGCCATATGAAACTAAACAAGAAAACCATATGCTCATCTCTAGAGCTATGGAAAAAAATACTTAACACAATCAAACATCTATTCCTGATGATTAAAAACTAGGAATAGAAGGGAACTATCCCTGACAGAAAAAGAGCATCTACCCAAAAATCTATAACTAACACATTTAAGGGTGAAAAGATTGAACAGATTCCCCTCAAGATCAAGAAGAAGGCAAGATGTCATCTCAGTTTCTATCCAGTATTATGGTAGAGGTCCCAGTTAGTGGAATAATGCAAGGAAAGGAAATAAAAGGCATCCAGATTATAAAGAAGAAATAAAATATTCTTTATTTTTCCAGACGACACTCTAATGACAGCTTAAAAAACAACTTTTCCATTCTAGGAAAGGCAAAACTAAAAGACAGAGAAAGATCACTGGCTTCAAGGGACTGATAAAGAGATGATTCACCCCTCCCCCGGGGGATTTTTAGGGGAGTGAAAGTGTTCTACACGATACTATACATGGTTACATGACATTATACATTTGTCAAACCCATAGGATTATACAACACAAAGAGTGTAGCCATATGTAAGCTATGGGTTTTAGGTAATAATAATGTATCAATGTAGGTTCATCAGTTGTAATAAATGTGCCACGCTAACGTAAGATGTTAATAATAGGGGAAGGGGAGAATATGGGACCATCTAGACTCTTGTTCAGTTTTTCTACAAACCTAAAACTGCTCTGAAAAGTAGGTCTAGTTTTAAAAAGTATATACATACAAACTAAAAATAAAATGGATGTGTTCCCTAGTGGCCTAGTGGTTAAGGCCTCAGTAGTGTCACTGCTGTGGCTTGGGTTAGATCCCTGGCTCAGGAATTTCCGCATGCCGTAGCATAGACAAAAAAAATGGAAAAAAGAAAAAAAAAATGGAAGGTCCTATATCAAGGTAAAATAAAAGACTCTTTAACAAAACTAAACTACAAATAGCACCTTTTATACAACCAAATTAATAAATACCAAAAAATGAGTGAAGTTAGATGACAATGTGAATTTAAACTCACTTAAAACTTCTAACAGCTACTCACTGTGTACTAAAGTACTAAGGGCCATTAACAGTTACTGTAAAGCTGGATATGCAGTCCGATCTTCACAGGCCACAAAAAGAACAGTGAGGAAAGAAAGGGCAATGCAGAAGGGGAACTGCAAATATGGAAGGCCATTCCCTTTCTGCAATGTCACATATTCAATCATATGACTTCCAAAGTATCAGCAGAACATTACTTTCAAAGAGTTACATCTAAAGTCCAATCTGTTCATCCAGGTTTCCCAGAAAAGAACAGAAATTGTATGTCTTTTAACATCATCACTACTATCATTTGCATGGAATTTATTGACAAGCATAAAAGCAAAAAGCCAATGAGCCAAAAATAGTAGAGTAGAAGGATTTAATTAGCCTGAGTCCTTGATGATATCACTGAATCCTGGAACTACCATTCTCAGGACTCTTTGTAATTAATTTTTTTAAATAAATGTACTTAGGAGTTCTCTTGTGGCATAGCGTTGTTAAAGATCCTGTGTTGTCACT
Organism: Catagonus wagneri; assembly: GCA_004024745.2. NCBI lineage: Eukaryota > Metazoa > Chordata > Mammalia > Artiodactyla > Tayassuidae > Catagonus > Catagonus wagneri. Next base: position 107,322 of record PVHT020000036.1, read on the forward strand.
GCTGTGGCCTGGGTCACTGCTGTGGCAAGAGTTCCATCCCTGGCCCAGGAAATTCTACATGCCACAGACGTGGTCAAAAAAATAAAATAAATGTACTTAATACTTTAAGTCACTTGTAGTTGGGTATCCAGCTACTTGCATCCAAATAAATCTATAAGCCTAGGGAAGAACTTGCCTCAGAATTTGTTAAAATGAAATCTTTATCTTGGAGTAGAACTCTGCATTTATTTACCACTCCTTAAATATTCTTAGTTTGAGATGTCTGGAGATTATAAAACAGTTTCCTAAATATTTTATTAATTAGGGGCTTTTTTTATCAGAGCAAAAAAATGTACACAGTTCTATATGATTTATGACAAAAAGAATAAGGAACATGTATTTAAAAAATAAATTGTGCTGATAATACAAACCTTGATGTTCCTTCATCTATGGCTATACTACTAGTAAGTTTTATTAAGGGAACACAGAAGTTATAAATTATAAAATCAGAAAGAGAGAAGATAAAAGCGCCCCAAACACTCAGTGGTAAGCTATAACTCTAAGAAAAATAAATTTAAAGCTGCTTAATTTCCAAATAGGAAACTGTGCAGCCATTTGGAAGCTCCTATGCCATACAGTATTCCAGTAAAGAAGTACTACACAATTTACTATCTATTCAACTGCCGATGGATCACTGAATTGAACTGAGTTTTTATAATTAGGAACAATATTCTTATTGGTTTCTCATATGTAGCAGGAGAGGGAAAAAAAATCCTCTAGTACATACTTAAAGAATGGATTAATGGAGTTTCCATCGTGGCCCAGCAGAAACGAATCTGACTAGGATCCATGAGGACCCAGGTTCAATCCCTAATCCTACTTAGTGGGTTGGGGATCCGGCGTTGCTATGAGCTGTAGTGTAGGCCACAGACACGGCTCAGATCTGGCATTGCTTTTTTTAGGTGTGGTGTAAGCTCCAATTCGACGCCTAGCCTGGGAACCTCCATACGCCACAGGTGCGGCCCTAAAAAAGGAAAAAAAAAATGAATGGATTAAAGAGTTGTAGGATATATATTCAACTTTATTAAAAGGTACCCAATTGTGTTCTAAACTGGTTGTAACAGTTTACACTCCTACCAGCAACAGATAACAGTTCTCATTATTTCCAGTAATATTTTTCTCAAGGTTGACAAAAGTTCATCAACTATCATGCAACTATTTAATGAAACTTCAAAATAAAGTTATTCATATCTTCAATAAACATGTACTAACTACCTACACAATGGTAGGTTCATATATGTGGTAGGAACTCAGTAATCAAAAGCATTTCTTTAGCCTTCTCCTGTTAGCAAAGTCATAGACATTTGCTCTGCTCAAGATTCTCATACTACAAGTGATAGAAACTTATAAGAAAAAAGAGTATTAAGCTGAAACAGCCAGAGCAAAGATCCAACATCAGAGTGGAAGGTCTGAAGGAAATATTTGTACTGCAAATGCATATGCACACATGCACAATTAAGACTATGAAAAAGGGTACTGTCAACGTGTAAAGGGGCCATAGTTTTGTTTTCAGTTCTCGTATTCTTAACAAGAAATTATAAAAGGTTAGAGGCCAAGAGTTTACTAGACTCTATATCTACAGCAATTTCTCTACTATTTTTGTAAACAACTCAGGGAACAACTGGGACCAGATACAATAAAGCCAAAGTGAGACTCTAGACCCGGCTTGATCAGATAGTCAGAACACTTACTTATTTGCCTATTTGGATTTAAGAAATGTTGAAAGTCCCTCTCACCTCCAAAACAGATCTTCATTTCCTCTCACAGTGCCTGAAACCACATTTGCATTATTGAATTTTGTTGGACATTCAGGATTTTTCACTCATTAATAAATATTTGCATTGAGCTGCAAGTATCTCTGGGCACAGGAAACTTATGAAAAGTTAGCTGACAAGGATAGGCACCTGAAGAAAAACAGAAATAGGAACAGAGATGCTAAAAAAGAAGGTGGGAGAGTACCAAACAAAAATTTTGCCTGCTTTCACCATTTTACTGATATCAGGCCCCGAAATTACTGCTGTCTTTGACTGGAAATTGTATCTACTGAAAATCAGTAACCTAAATTGGCATAAACTTTTGTTTGGGTTTGTTTATTATTGTTATAACTTTCCTGTATGTTCTAACAAATTACACTCATTTCCAACTACATTAGAGTACAAACATAAAGGTTTGATTCCACGTATAACTTAAAATGAGAGAAAGAATTAGGGATAAAAACAGAGAAGCTCATAAAAAGAAAAGGTGACATTTCAGATACTAAAATGCTAGTGCCACAAACCCTGGAGGCCATGCATCTTGATTAGTCCCTAGAAAAGCCTGTGTATGGAGACTGTGTGGCTGGCACCCACGGAGCAAGTAAACGGGAATGAATGGAACCCTTAGTATTTTATATTAATTGAAGACATTTAAGAATCTGGCACTTCAACTGATTAGTTCGCACTAACTGAACACAATGTTAAACATTATCCTTAGACACCAAAAGAATATTTAACAACCTATAAACAGTATCTCAATATTGAATTCTTTGTCTTATTTAAATCAAAAGGAATCAGATTACCTTGTTATGGTTTTAACAAAATAAACAGGAGTGGAGAAAAATCCAAAACTGCTCAATGTTGCTCTCTACCAGGCTCAGGCTGTTCATAAATATATCGTAAAAGTGCTTAGCCTTTTTTTATCTACACTTGTATATGTGTTTTTAAAAAGAACGTAATAGATCCCAATTCTTAATCATTCCCACCACATCCACAGTTTCTCACCATTTCCTCTACTAGTTTGCCTCTGCTGTTGACTTTTATTTCCATCATAAATTACTCTAATAAGAATTCAGAATCCAAACATAAATTTTATAAACACATACAGTATATACGCCTACTTAATAATCAAAACCAGCCTTCATTAAATGTCATGCTCTTTTCTAGTACTTCCAAATAAGCATATATTTCATAGAGCCTTTATTTTATTAGCAATTTTTAACACCAAAAATGGAAAACATGTCATTTTAAAAACATCATGTTCATAATGATACAATCAGTAAGTCCCTTTCACCCACAAGTGTTTATACCTATAAACAGTGCCCTATATGAACAAAAAATACAGTACTTCTAAATCTATATGCTGTTATCAAGGACTAAATTTCCTTCTCAAAAAAAGGCAGAAAATACAGTATACTACATTTTTTGCTAAAAAGTTCAATAATGTAATTGTTTTAATTATGGTCATGTAAACCGTCATTTTTTAATGAAAGAATAATTATCAACTATTAAATAAAACACCTTAGAATATTTGATTAAAGTAAAATTAAGAAAAAATGTTATACCATTATATATCTAAAAATATCCATTTATATATATATAAGCACAATAGTGCACTTCTAAAGAGACAGCTACAAAAATTGTTTCAAGAACCTACTAATAAACAAGTGAATCATAATTATTTTTCAAAGTAACAAAATGCTCTATATATGCACAACATTTTTGACAAGTCACTTGCATATATATGTTCTAATTTAAGACAATTTCTAACTCTAACAAAAATAAAATAGGTTACCTTTCATCTGAAACAGCGATTTTAACCTCTTTTGTATTGCGACCTGTAACATGTTTGACTTAATGGTCCCAAGGGTGTTCCCAAGATTACGGATAATTAACATCATGCCAGCTGTAATATACCCTTTTGTTTCCCATTCAAAAAAGTATATCAGGATGCAATTCAGGGAAAGTTATGTTACTAGAGAAATAATTATAATATTTTCAGTAGTACAAGTAAAAATTTACTGGGGCATACCTCATAGCAGATCCTAATACAATACTGTTTTTTCATACAATTGCTAAAAACAACTAGTAGAAGAGAAGGCGGATGGCACTAAGAGAGACATATTCTGTGTACTGATTTACAAATTTTGCTTTGGTATAAGAGAAAAACAAATTAATACACATTTTAGAGGCTAACCAAAATTTATCTATACACATGACATTTAAATTTTTTGGAGTTCTTATAATCCTCTAGAAGAGCCTGAGAAATGGCCCCAGGGCTTCCAATACTGCTGCCCACCCCCCCTACAATTATTTCTTTCCAAATCAGCTGGTGTAACTATTTGAAAAACCATATCCTATCACTCTTGTTTAAAAGTCTCCAACGATTTTTTTATTAAATGTAAAATAAAATCTAACTCCTTACCATGGCAACAATGCCTTAAATATGAACTGTCTTTTGCCTGTTTTTTTCCAACCTCATTTTATACCGTTCTGTCCACCCATTAGAGTCTTCTTGACTACAAACCAAATTCACCAAGCTTGCTTCCATCTAGGAGTCTAATTTATTTATAGTTCACTCTCTCTGAACACTCTTTCACAAGATCTTCTCACGAGTTAGCTCATTAGAATACAGATATGACTAAAATAAAACTTCTGCTCTGGAAGAGCTTGCCGGGGTAACGCCAGAGAAGAGGAAGCAGAAGAGGAAGAAGAAAGGGAGAAAGGCGGGGGTGAGGGGTGGTGGCGGGGGAGAAAGGGAGAGATACCACTACTACAGAATCACAAACCAAGTGCCAGGGGACATCAAAGAATATATACTCTACTCTGGAGGAGAGATTTCTAAATTCAGATTTGTCACTGTCTTAGGTACATAACCAGGAAATAACAACGACACACATCACATAACAAATGGGGATTATTCCATTTGACCCTCTGTAACACACAGAAGCCCCACGAATGTGTATGACACAGTAGATGTCACTGACAAAATTCAGGATGCTATTCAATTCATGAAGAATATTCCGAAGGTCATATTTGGACTATGCCCCCCAACCCAGCTTCCCTGTCCTCCAACCCTTCTATGGTCATTTGATCCAGGATCAGATACACTACACCCAAAGTAGGTTGATCAGAACAGGGTAAAGGCATGGGGAGGGGGAAGGGTGGAGATATTGGAGCTGGGCCACTTTAATGAGAGCATCATATTTTTTAAAAGATGCTACTGCTGAGTTTCCCACAGCTGCTGTGGTTCCAGTCTTTCCTGAGACTTGATTGTTCAGTACTTCCTTCAATTCTATGAGCCATCTCAGTGCCCTTTCCTTAATCCCTATTTTTGTCCTAAGCTAACCAAACTGGTTTATGTTATATAAAACCAAAGGAACTGTCAAGCACTTGGAACATGTAATCATCCTAGTGAAGAGCTATAACAGAGATTAAGGATTATGGTTCTATTCCAAGTAGTGTGAAGTTACTACATACATAAAAACCACCGTGATATAAGAGGAAGGGGAAAACATTAGTGTCATTTACTTTCAGACGCAGATTCAAATTATAGATTCATTATTTGGTAGCTATGAGATAGGAGCTTGAACAAGTAATTTAACATTCTCCATTTGTTTCCTAAGCTACTGATGACAATAATACCATTTGCCTCATAGGGCTGTTTGAAGATTAAACAAGATAAAAGATATCAAAACACTCAGCAAAAATGTCTGGAAGATAGTTCGGGCTCAATAAATGTTAATTCTCACATTGCTTCGCAATAGGATAAGATGTTTAATCAGCAAATAAAGGGAAAGACAACTCTGACTAGGGCTGTATTACCAAATACAGCCATGGAACAAGTCCACTCCACCACCTGTTTTGAATGGGGCACAAGCTAAAAATGGTTTTTATATTATTATTATTACTGTTGTTGGTGGTGGTGTTCAGGGCTGCACCCACAGCACATTGAAATTCCCAGGCTAGGGGTCGAATCAGAGCTGCAGCTGCCAGCTACATCACAGCCACAGCAATGTGAGCTCCGAGCCATGTCTGCAACCTACACCACAGCTCACAGCAACGCTGGATCCTTAACCCACTGAGCGAGGCCAGGGATCAAACTCTCATCCTTATGGATCCCGGTCTGGCTCGCCAACCACTGAACCACAAAGGGAACTCCTTGGTTTTCACATTTTTAAGTAGAACTGTGCATTGACGACTGTGGCCATCTCTCTCCTACCTCTTGCAAAAGAAAATATGTCGAAATCATAACCCTGGTACCTGTGAATGTGACCTTATTGTGAGACAAGGCTTTTGACCCTCACCCAGGAACTTCGATATGCTGCGGGTGTACAACCAACAATAAAATAAAATAAAATGTTTTGGAAATATAAGACAACAGTGTTCTAAATCCTAGAACAGTGTACATTTAAGCATTTTCTATGCACCCCTATATTCATTGTAGCACTATTCACAATAGTCCAGACATGGAAACAACCTAAATGTCCATCGATAGATAAATGGATTAAGAATATGTGGTACATATGGAATACCACTCAGCCATAAAAAACTACAAAATAATGCCATCTACAGCAACATGGATGCCAACTAGAGATTCCTGTACTAAGTGAAGTAAGACAGAAGGAGAAAGACAAATACCATATGATATCACTTATAGGTGGAATCTAAAATATGACACAAATGATCCTATCTACAAAACATAAACAGATCATGGACATGGAGAGCAGGTTGCCAGGGTGGGAAGGAGTGGGATGGACAGGGATTTGGGAGTTGACAGATGCCAACTATTACATTCGGAATGGATAAACAATGGGATCCTACCATATAGCACAGGAAACTATGTCCAATCTCTTGGATTAGAACATGATAGAAAACAATATGAAAAAAAGAAAAAAAAGAATGTGTATATATGTATGACTGGGTCACTCTGCTGTAAAACAGAAATTGAAGGAACACTGTAAATAAAAAATCTTTTTAAAAAGCATTTTTTGGGAGTTTCCATTGTGGCTCAGAAGGAATGAACCCAACCAGTATCCATGAAGATGCAGATTCGATCCCTGGCCTTGCTCAGTGGGTTAAGAATCAAGTGTTGCTGTGAGATGTAGCGTATGTCACAGAGGCAGGTTGGATCTGGCGTTGCTGTGGCTGTGGCCGGCAGCTGCAGCTCTGATTTGACCTATCACCTGGGAACTTTCATATGCTGCAAAAAATAAAAATAAAAAAGCATTCTCTTCATTACAAGTTATGCATTTTAATAATTTGTTAAACAGTGCTTTAAACAATTGTGATTGCATGTTTCAGTTAAAATTTATAAACTAAAATTTATAAAATTTATAAACTGAAATTTATAAAATTTATATAGTGAAATTTCATCTCCTGCTGTAAATTATTATACCAATAATATATCCCACTTTAAGACTCAAAATATTTAGAATAAAACCTAAAATACTTTTTTTACCAACAATCCCACTTCAGAGATATTAACAATAATTAAACCATTAAACATTTTCAAATGATCTTTTCTCTATACATTTATGTATATATCTATATATAAATATATGTATATATGTTGTGTTTGAATGCATGATATAAATATTAACACTCATAATTTATACTAATCCTATTATAATAATTCAACCTAAATAGATCCAAACTAAATGTCATAATTTAATTGTAATTTTCTAATACCTGGAATTAATTAAGTTCAGGAAAGTTTCAAGAAGGCCACCCAGTAATAAATACAAAATAAATTGTGCCTGCTGTCCTGTTAGTGATAATTTTTTATTGCTACCTCAGTTTCAGATGTCAGAGTAATGACTTCCATATTCTGATTAAAATGCAAATTGAAGCCACATGTTAGAAAAACACAGGCTTTCAATGTTACCATTTTCTAACTTAAGCACAATAAAAGTTTGTTTACAAAAGCTAACAACTACCTAGATGAATTCTGTCAATTCTCAATTTACAAAATGTGAATTTTACATTGCAAACTATGTCAATACATGAAGTTATAGCACATCAAATAATAGCTACTGTCATATGTATATGTATATATGTACATATATAATTGCTAGGAGGTAAAAATTCCTAAGACAATATGAATCTTAATTGACTAATCTTAAAAAAGAATGAATCTTAATCAATTTGGTTTTCTTCAAGAGTGAACACTGAAAACTGATTTCATAAACATGTCTTTAATCTTCAGCTTTGCTAAAGTAAATAAAATTATCTTTAACCTGTATTTTTAAATAAATGAAAAGTAAACAGTAGATTTATAATTTCATTTATTTTGTTGATGCATTAAATAAACTAAGTTCTATATAGATGAATTTAATGTTTAATGAATTTCTAAGACTACGCTACAAATTTCCCATAGTTCTTCTTAGACTGAGATTCAAAAGTGACCAGCCCAATAATTAATTTAAATATTACAGGCTCTGCTCTTTTTTCATTTTCATTCGTAACATTAAACTAAAATTACTGTTTACATAAAGCTTTCTGTTTTAGAAAGGAAAATTTTGAAGTTAGAAAACTTCTCTTAAAAACAGTACTCCCCCCAAAAAGGCTGAATTATGACTATTCTATTCAAAAATGAATAACTTTAGCTACCTAATATTAGCTAGATATAAACAAATTAATAGAAAAGTCAATGCCAACTAAGCTTACACAATTTATAGACCTTGAAGGTAGTAAACTCAATACAGTTCAGCTGCATAAGTAAAAAAAAGTGAATGTGACTATTTAAGTGTTTCCTGAAAAAAAGAGGGATTGGCATGAGGTGGAGTAGAGATAAACCACAGCTCTCACAATGATTAAAATCACCTAATTTTACCTTTAAAAAATGTCTAACTTGGAGACAGTAATCTTTAAAGTCACTAAAGACATTTCCATCAAGGAGAAAATAATCCATAAACTAAAATAATCTAGAATTTAGGTTAATAATTAATTTAAATGATTAAGGAAGTATTTCTAAAATGTCATAAGCCTTGAGCAATATTAGTGAATTTTTAAAACAAAATAGTGGACAGTATAAAAATGTTAAAACCTGGCTTATACAAATGTCTTCAAAGTATAAACACTTCAATTTTAAAACTACAGTATAAATTATATCTTTAACTGCTTAATCAGTCCCCGGTTTTGACAAATTAAGTTCCAGGACATTCAACACTCCTACAAACTTCTTCACATATGCTGCTTCAGTTTGGGTTCAAAGATAACAAACAAAGGGGACTATGTGGGAATATACTGAGGTAGGTCAGTGATCTATTCTAGACTCTTCTAACCCTTTGCACAACTAGCTAATTAGCCAAAGTCTCTGTTGTAGGAGTAACGTGCCATTGCAAGTACCGCAAGTACTGCAGCCTTGGTTGACTAATCTGTACAATTATTCCCAAATTCTGTACAGATAGGTCTCTCAGTTTGCAATCTGCATTGTGTTTCTTCAGTTTGTCCCTCAGTTTGCAATCAGTATTGTGTTTCTTTCCCCCTTCTTATTCACAGTAGTTTGTAACACATAAAAACAGCTAAGGAGTTCCCACTGTGGCGCTGTGGTCAAAAAAGAAAAAACAAACAAAAAACAGTTTGTTATACTGTAGTCCATGAATCCAACATACATACAGCTCCATAAGTAGCTTAGAGAAAGCCCTATATTAACACTAACAAAATGAACTTCATTTTATTTTGTTGGTATAAACTGCACTGGCACCTGGAGGAAAGTCTTTTTTGCTGCCCTGAAGCAATATGGAGACTCAGGCCAGGGCTCTGATCTGAGCCACAGTTGTGACCTACACTGCAGTTGTGTCAACACCAGATCATTAACCCACTGTGCCAGGCCAGGGGTCCAACCTGCACCCCAGGGTTCCAGAGAGGCCACCAATGCCCTTGCGCCACAGTGAGAACTCCAGTGAAAACTTTAAAAAGCAATCTCAGCCCTGAGGACTAAGTCTAATACACTGACTGGTGGGAAAATGTTGATTTTATTTTTTATACTTGGACTCTTAAGCCATATTCTAAGTACTTTTTTACCCCTTAATTACATAGGAGTTTTTTAAAGGACTTTAGAAGGTCCATATTATCTAAGAATAATTAAAACTAAAAAACCCACAAAAAGAATTTTGATCGACTTAAAAAAAGCACTAAAATTCAGAGTAAATAGTGAGGAAATGGTTTATTGAAAATAGCTAAATTTCAAAAGTTTTCTTCAGCTATGCCCAGTCCACCATCTAGAACAGACTTGAATATTTTCCTCTTTTTTGATAGGTAACTTGTTGTCAGGTGACATGTCTGTATTGCAATCTATATTTAGATGCAGACTTAACCTAGTAAAGTCTCTGATCAGTCTATAATCAGGCTTTAATGTCACATGTGGTTGATGCTTTCCCTTGTTTGTTTTATTGCATACAAGTGGAGAACCCCTATCTTACCTAATAATCCTTGGGACAAAATACTTTTAAATAATATCCATAGCATAAGAGAAAGAACTTCCCTAGGGAGTAAAAAAAAAAAAATTTTTTTTGTCTTTTCTAGGGCCACACCAGCAGCATATGGAGGTTCCCAGGCGAGGTGTCAAATCGGAGCTGTAGCCACTGGTCTACGCCACAGCCACAGCAACACGAGATCCGAGCCATGTCTGCGACCTGCCCCACAGCTCACGGCAATGCCGGATTCTTAACTCACTGAGCGATGCCAGGGATCAAACCCTCAGCCACACGGGTCCTAGTCGGATTCGATAAACACTGAGCCACGACGGGAACTCCAAGGGAGTAAAAATATTTTACCATTTTCAAATCCCTCAGATACAAATACTCTCAACTCTTATACCTCCCATGTTTCACCTCAGTAAAAGAGAGAGAATTAAAAGTGTCTATATTTTGTGTCTCTAAAATGTTTGGAACTCACTGGAAGAAAGACAGTAAGTATAATTTACCATACAGCATTAGCAATGATTATATTTCCATTTCCAATTCAAAACTACTAAAACCACATAAAAAAGGAACATAAGCTCTTCTTTAATTACTACTTTATATAACTCAGGGGGAGGAGTGAAATGAATTCTTTTTAGAGACCCAAATTTAGTTAAATTCTCTATCAGATACTATAGGACAAGACTAAAGCTGTTGTTCTAAACCTAAGGAAACTTGCTGCCCTCATCGTATACAAGTTTGCCAAAAATACACCTTCCCTGGAAATAAGGTATTTTTCCATGCTGTGAAGATTTCACATGATCGAAATCAGTCACAACAACGACAAAAACAGTAAAAGCAAACCTTATTGAGATCTTCCTATTTACAAGTCTTTTCTATGTATTATCTTATTTAATTTTTACAATCTTACTCTGTGAGACAGGTACTATTATGATCCTAATTTCACAGGTGAGAAAATGGAAGAAGTAAAATGGTTTAACTAAGATCATCATACAACCAGTTAAGTAAGCCGCAGTGGCTGGAAAGTCTTTCTTAGTGACAGAAATGAAGCACTGAAGAAATACTGAAAAGATCTCAGGATTCCCAGACTAAATAACCAGTGGCCACAGAGGTAAAGGACATGAAAAATGGTGTGAAAAATGACCTCAGGATTTAAGTCCTCAGATTCCATACCAGTCTGCTTCCCACTCTCCCACTCTTTCTGTCTCTTGACCTCTACCAAGTTGCCACCACACTTCGAGGGGTAATAGATATATTAACTAATACAATAAACCAGGTCCTGTCACCAGTGTTGATATTATGGAATAGAGTTAAATATTTAAAAACATCTTTATTAAGTGTCTATTGTATTAATCATCTAACAACAACAACAAACAATTGCAGAGGTAAAATAAAAAGTGCCAGATCTGACAGATTTGGGTCCATGTCACCAAGATACATTTTAGAGTAAATGCCTTTTTTTTATTTTCACTTTTTTCCTTTTTCCTTTCTTTTTTCTATTTTTCTTTAAATAAATACTTCTTCACAAATACAAGATCAAGTTCAAGGAAAAGGAATTCTTAACTGTCTCCTGTAACTTTTTCAGCAAAATGAAAATAACAAATCCCACTGTCTTTCACTGAATGGTATTTACAAGATGGACCAGGACTTTTCATCCTCTCCTTTGCTAACTGTTACCAGAGGTGTGACGGGCATGTCTAAGAGACATATTCAAAATGAGCTGTTTTCTTCCTCCACGTTAAACCCATTTATATCTCTTAAATTTCTTCCTTGTACTGCTCATTTTACTGAACCAATTACAGTGTATCTCATGCAAAAAAAATTCCAGACTCTACACAATGTAGGATACAACTAAATGTCATTTCTTAAACAATATATCCTTACTGGCAAGCAATACAATTAATTGTTAGGTTAAGCTCATGTTATGTTTATGAACGTTGCTAGGAGGTACAAGATTTACTGATAGAAAAAACCAACACAGACCCCTCTTATCACATGCCATTCAGGCATATAATTTAGCAAATGATGGAGAACATTTATATTTTCCTCTAAAATATTTAACATATAATGTATTGTTTTAAAATTACGGCATTTAAGCCCTTAAATTAGTAAATATATTTTTATCCCTTACCTTTAAATTATTTTTAAGGTTGACTTAAGTATTTTTTTTTTTTTTTTTAGGGCCGCACCCACAGCATATGGAGGTTCCCAGGCTAGGGGTCTAATCAGAGCTACAGCCGCCAGCCTACACCACAGCCACAGCAACGTCAGATCCAATCCACGTCTGCAACCTACACCACAGCTCACGGCAACGCCAGATGCTTAACTCACTGAGCGAGGCCAAGGATTGAACCCACAACCTCATGGCTCCTAGTTGGATTCGTTTCTGCTGCGCCATGACGGGAACTCCTTTTTTTTTTCCTCTTTCGACTTATTTTAATAATTTTATATAAATGATTAAAAGATGATATTCTGCTTTATAAGTGAATTTGTATCTCACAGCATGAATGTGAATGATAAACACTACACCACCAAAGCAAATTCTTTGCTTCTGCTTTTAAAAACGACCAAATATTACTTTAGATCATACTTTTTGATATCAAAATAAGAGAAACATAAATATCATAAAAACCCAGTAGAATACCATTAGATGGTCAAAAGAAGCGGTAAAAGAAGTTATTTTAGGACTTAAATTGTTGGCTAAATGAATATAAATTAAATAAGTTACTTTTCCTTTCATTTTAAACATGCAACACACCCAAATAACTTAATTCCTAGAAATACAATTAATGTTTACCTTCTTGACCAAAATGACAAAAAAAAAAAATTTAACACAGAAATGTACTAGGAAGTTAACATCCCAGGCTACTGCCAAAAGCTGTCACAGCAGTGCTAAATTTTTTTAAACACTGCCATTACATTCCAGACCTCCAGATTTAACCTTAATTAAAAGACCATGAAAACAATCACGCTCTGTGTTACAACTGTTTCCACATTTAAGGATTGTTTCTTAATATCCATTTAAAAAGTCTAGGTTCTAAAAGGTCATCAATTAACAACATCTAGGTAGGATATGGCAGACTAGGAAAAAAAACACTAAACCTGGTTAAAACCTGAGTTTTCAATATTATCTTCTCATATACCATCAATATGAGTTCAGAAATCACATGTCCTCCTATACTCTTTTTTCATAATCTATAAACAGGATAATAAAACCTGTCATGGCTATTTAACGCGGGGGGGGGGTATATTAAATGCCAAAAAAGCATGGGAAAAGAATTTATTAAACAAAATACTACATAGGTACCTTTCATTGAATTCAAAGCATTGTGGTTACTCCTGCAAGAAGTTATAAAGACAAAAGTAGAAGACAAAATCCCAGGCTCTGGAGAGTTTACTTCAGGGGGGAAAAAAAAAAAAATATATATATATATATATTAAATATCTGAAAGGTTAAAAAAAATTACTCTCAGAGTTCCCATTGTGGTGCAGTGGAAACAAATCCGACTAGGAACCATGAGGTTGTGGGTTTGATCCCTGGCTTCGCTCAATGGGTTAAGGATGCGATGATGCCAAGAGCTGTTCTGTAGGTTGCAAATGCGACTCAGATCCTGTGTTGCTGTGGCTGTGGTGTAGGCTGGCACTTGCAGCTCCAATTCAATCCCTAGACTTGGAACCTCCATATGCCACAGGTGCAGACCTAAAAAGCAAAAAAAAAAAAAAAAAATTACACTCCATTTATTATTTCCCCTTATATTCATATAAATTATACACACACACACACCCCCTCAACAAATACTTCTTATTTAAGGCAAGCAGAGAGAAGGGTAAACATAAATTGAGAATTTCTTTCAAATCAAAACTACTATGAGGTACCACCTCACACCAGTCAGAATGGCCATCATTAATAAGTCCATAAGTAACAAATTCTGGAGAGGGTGCAGAGAAAAGGAAACCAGTATGGAGGTATCTCAGAAAACTAAATATAGAACTACCACATGACCCAGTAATCCCACTCTTGGACATATATCTGGATAAAACTTTCCTTGAAAAAGACACATGCACTCACATGTTCACTGCAGCACTATTCACACTAGCCAAGACATGGAAACAACCTAAATGTCCATCAACAGATGAATGGATTAAGAAGATATGGTATACATACATAATGGAATACTACTCAGCTTAAAAAGAACAAAATAATGCCATTTGCAACAACATGGATGGAACTAGAGACTCTCATGCTAAGTGAAGTAGGTCAGAAAAAGACAAATACCATATGATATCACTTATATCTGGAATCTAATATTCAGTATAAATGAACCCTTCCACAGAAAAGAAACTCATGGACTTGGAGAACAGACTGTGGTTGCCAAGGAGGAGGCGGGAGCGGGATGGACTAGGAATCTGGGGTTAATAGATACAAACTATTGCATTTGGAATGGATAAGCAATGAGATCCTGCTGTATAGCACTGGGAAATATAGTCACTTGTGATGGAGCATGATGGAGGATACTGTGAGAAAAAGAATGTGTGTGTGTTTGTGTGTGTGTGTGTGTGTGTGTGTGTGAGAGAGAGAGAGAGAGAGAGAGAGAGAGAGAGAGAGAGAGACTGGGTAACTTTGCTATACAGTAAAAAACTGACAGAACACTGTAAACTAACAATAATGGAAAAATAAAAATCATTTAAAAAGTAAAAAAAAAAAATTAAGCATTTCTTCTGTCTTCTTTCTTGCTAGGAATGCCACTTCCCAGTACTGATCTACATACACTCTGTAGCCATGTTAAGGACAGCTAGGTTCTCAGACTTCATTAACAATGACTGGCATAGTCTACATTTAGTAAAAGAACACAGAACTAGAAAAGTGAATACCTAGGTTCAAGCAAATAAGGCATCTACGACAGGTCCAGGTTCCAGAACTAATTTCCTTTTTTTTTCTTTCGCCTTGCTTTTTTAGGGCTGCACCTGCAGTGTATCAAAGTTCCCGAGCTAGGGGTCAAATCGGAGCTGCAGCTGCCAGCCTACGCCACTGCCACAGCAACCAGGATCTGAGTTGCATCTATGGCAGAACCTATTTTCACATCAGCTTTCAGACAAGCATTTTGGGAAATTAATCACAAACTATGAGAATGACTATGCAATGTTAATAACCCAAATGCTATTTCCTCTTTGGAACAATGTCTGCAATTTGAAAATGAATCATTAATTAGTTACTCATTTTATCATAAGATATATGTATGTATACATACATATACCTTAAAATGCAAAAATAAAGCTCTGTGAAATCAAAATTTTCTTTAAATTATTTTTCCTATTTATTAGAATGATTATCACATTAAAGTATGTTAGGTTTAAGGGCTTCTTATTCCTCTTGGACCACATTAATTAATCACCATAAAAATCACAAAAAATAATATATTAATTATTCCATTTGACATATATGGAAACTGAGACAAAAGCTAGTAAGTAGTAAACCAGAATTCAAACTGGTAAGTGCCGGTAGTCCTCACCCAGTCATGAGAATCCTCCTGGGTTACAAAATGACTCCTCTTAGACTGAAAACCTTTGATCCGGTTTTATGAGACTTTGAATGAGAAATGGATTTGAATTTTGTCAAAAGTTTATTCTGACTCTACAGGGATAACTGTATTTTTTTAAGTCTGTTAATATGATGAATTGTATGAACTGACTTCTGAATTTTAAGCTAAACTTGAATTCCTGGTCTAAATCTCACTCAGTCATGATGTTATTCTATTAATACAATATTGGACTAATTTGCTAAATTTTTTTCTAAGTTTAGGCATTTAGTGCAATAAAAGTCTAAGTAATCAATATACCCCACAAATTTTGATATGTTGTTTGCTCTTTCATTCAGTTTAAAACACTTTCTAGCTTCACTTTTGCTATCTTGTGAAGTACATGAGTTCTCAAACACTGGGGGCTTTTCCAGTTATCTTTTTGTTTACCAGTTTTTAATTCAATTCAACTGAGGCCAAACGATAAACGGTATGACTTGAATCCTTTGAGACTTGTTTGGGTTTTTGTTTTTGCTTTTGTTTTTGTTTATTGGCTGCATTCAAAGCACAGGGAAGTTCCCAGGCCTGGGATCAAACCCACACCACAGCAGTGACCCAAGCAGCAACGCCGGGTCCTTAACCTACTGTGTCACAAGGAAATTCTGAGATTTGTTTTGTAGCCCAGAATATGATCAATTTTTTTTTTTTTTTTTTTTTTTTTTTTTTGCTTTTTAGGGCCTCACTCACAGCATATGGAGTTACCCAGGTTAGGGGTCCAATTGGAGCTGTAGCTGCCAGCCTATGCCACAGCCACTGCAATGAGGGATCCAAGCTACATCTGTGACCTACACCACAGTTCACAGAAATGCCAGATCCTTAACCCACTGAGCAAGGCCAGGGATCGAACCCAAAACCTCATGGCTCCTAGTTGGATTCTTTCCACTGCACCACAACGGGAACTCCCAGAATACGATCAATCTTGATGGCACTTGAAAATAATGTTCACTGCATACTGTTGTATAGAATATTCTATAAATGTCAATGATGTTAAGTTAGTTAATAGTGTTATTCAAGGCTTCTGTACCCTAAATGATTTTTTTTATATTCTATATCAGTTAT
This sequence comes from Catagonus wagneri, assembly GCA_004024745.2. Classification (NCBI taxonomy): domain Eukaryota; kingdom Metazoa; phylum Chordata; class Mammalia; order Artiodactyla; family Tayassuidae; genus Catagonus; species Catagonus wagneri. The sequence continues at coordinate 124,176 of PVHT020000036.1, forward strand.
TGAGAGGATTCTGTAATCTTCAAGTATGACTGTGCATTTCTCACTGCAGTTCTATATTTTTGCCTAATTTTATTTTATTTTTATTTTATTTTTTGTCTTTTTAGGGCCAAACCTGCTGCATATGAAAGTTCCCAGGCTAGGGGCTGAATCAGAGCTGCAGCTGCTGGCTGATGCCACAGCCACAGCAATGCCAGATCGAAGCTGTATCCATAACCTACACTGCAGCTTGCAGCAACACTGGATCCTTAACCCACTAAGTGATGCCAGGGATCAAACCTGCATCCTCATGGGTACTAATCAGGTTCTTAACCCACTGAGCCACAATGGGAACTCTGCTTTATTTATTTTAAAGCTCTGTTACTAGACACATAATATTATGTCTTCTTAATTCACTTACCCCTTTACTATTATGAAATTACCCTCTTTTTCTCTGGTAATATGCTTTGCTCTGAAATTCATTAAGGCAAATGTTAACACAGGCACTCCAGCTTACTGCAAATTTGAAGTGAATATAACATAGCTTTTTTCAAATTTTTACTTTTAACCTGTTTTCCTTTAAATTTATTTCTCTCTCGACTTCTAAAGTAGTGTCTTGTAGGTTATAAACTATTGGTTTGATCTGAGATTTAGATTATACATCTCAAAGTTATGATAGTCTTCTTTCAAGTGATATTATAAAATGCCCCACACAGTATAAAAATCTTACATTACACTTTCATTTCTTCCCTCTTGAACTTTGTATTTTTGTTGTTAAACACTTTAGTTTTTCTTTTTAACATATAACCCTCACAAACTATGCTGCCATTATTTTTGCAGTCAATTACACTTTTAAAGGGGTATCTATAAGGAAAGTGTCTTTTATATCTACCCAGATAGTTACCATTTCCAGAGCCCTTCATTTCTTTATGTAGACCTAGATTTCCCACTACTGCTATTTTCCTGAAAACCTTTTGACAGCAGACCTGTAGTACAGCAGACCTGGTGATGAATTCTTTAAACTTTTATATGTCTGAAAAAGTCTTTATTTTGCTTTTATTTTTTAAAGATATTTTGCTGGGTATACAATTCTACATTGACAGTTACTTTTGTTTATTAAAGATGTTCTCTTCTGATATGTATTGTTTCCAATGAGAAATCTGCTGTCATCACTACTGTCTATTTGTATAAAGTGTTTCTCTTTTCTCTCACTGCTTTTAAGATTCTCCTTATGACTGGTTTAACAATTATACAATTAACTTCCTTCATGTTCCTCATGCCTGAGCTCCATTTAAGATCTTGGCTAAGAGTGTTGAAAGTTTTCATCAATTTGGGGACACTTTCAACCACTATTTCTCCAAATGCTTTAAATGCTTTTCCTGACACACACCAACTCCTTCCCTCTCTCCCCCTCTCTTGCTCTCTTCTTTTAGAGACTTCAACTGTATGCATATTAGGCCAATTCAGGTTGTCCTATTAGATTATTAATATTCTTTGTGTGTGTGTGTGTACATATATAGTGGGGTTTTGTGTGTGTGTGTGTGTGTTTGTTTTGTTTTTTTTTGTTTTTTTGTTTTTTTTGTTTTGCTTTATAGGGCTACACTTGCAGTATACGGAAGTTCCCAGGCTAGGAGCTGAATCAGAGCTACAGCCACCAGTCTATGCCACAGCCACAGCAAGAGAGGATCTGAGCCTCATCTGTGACCTACACCGCAGCTCACAGCAATCCTGGATCCTTAATCCACTGAGTGAGGTCAGGGATCAAACTGGCATCCTCATGGATACTAGTCAGGTTCTTAACCCTCTGAGCCACAACAGGAACTCCTCTGTTCATATTTTTTACCTTCCCTTCATGTTTTATTTTGGATAGTTTCTATTGCTATGCTTTTAGGTTCACTAATCTTTTCTTCTGCAAGGTCTGACATACCGTTAATCCATCCAGTGCATTTTTCATTTCAAATTTTGTAGCTTTCATCTCTAGAAGTTCAATTTTGTTTTTTTTAAATACCTTCCATATCTCTGCTTAACATGGTCAATATTTCCCCTAGCTCCTTGAGTATATGGAATACAGTAGTCTTACAGTTTTGATGTCTTTGTCTACTAATTCTATCATAGGCAGGACTTCTGAGTTGATTTCAAATGAGTGATTTTTCTTATCATTATGGGTCACATTTTTCTGATTCTTTTCATGGCGAGTAATTTTTTATCGTATGCCAGACATTGTAAACCTTCCCTTGTTGGGTGCTGTACATTTCTGTATTCCCACAAATTTTATTTAGCTGAGGGGATGCAAATCCTTTCATGCCTTGCTCTTTGTTTTTTAATTTGGGGCCAGAGAAGTGTTTAGTGTAGGACTAACTTTTGCCCTGCACTGAGGTAAAATCCTTCTACATAGTCTTCCCATTGCCCATGAATTACAAAATTTCCTACTTTCAATGGTGGGAATAGCAACTATTCCTAGTCCTGCATGAGCAAAGAGGATTTCTCCCTCTAATCAATTTGGCTGGTCCCTTCCCCAGCCTCCAGTAGATTCTTCATATGCATGTACTGATCAGAACTGAACTGAGCACTCACTGGGAACTTCTGTACTCTCTGTACTTTGGAGCTCCCTATCTTTCTCCTCTAGTACATGCAAACTTTAGCCACCTTTTTTCCTTGAACTCCTAGGTATGCCCTGTCAACTGTGGTATAGAGCCAGGTTCTGTCTCAGTACCACATCCCTGCTCCATGGCCCAGCAATGCTCTCCAACAGAACAATCACAGAGCCCATCTCACCAGCAACAAATCTTTTAGAGATCATCATCCCCCACTGCTTAAGGTACAATGTTTTGAAAACTGTTGTTTCACTTATTTTGTCTAGATTTTTGTAGTTTCAGGCAGAAAAGCAAATCTGTTCCCTGTTATTCTAATTTGGCCTGAATCAGCAGTCATCTTTTAGAGTTCCCGTCATGGCTCAGCGGTAACTAATCCAACTAGGATCCATGAGGTCACAGGTTTGATCCCTGGCCTCGCTAAGTGGGTTAAGGATATGGCATTGCCATGAGCTGGGGTATAGGTTGCAGACTCAGCTCAGATCCCATGTTGCTGTGGCTGTGGCGTAGGCTGGCGGCTGTGGCGTAGGCTGGCAGCTGCAGCTCCAATTCAACCCCTACCCTGGGAACTTCCATGTGCGATGGGTGTGGCCCTAAAAAGATGGAAAAAAAAAGTCAACTTTTATGTTAAATATTAATCAATTAATTAATTTAATGGGTGCACCTGTGGCATATGGAAGTTTCCAGGCCAGGGATTGAATTCAAGCTACAGCTCTGACCTACACCACAGCTGTAGCAACACCAGATCCTTAACCCACCGCATGGGACCAGGGAGCAAACCTGCACCTCCACAGTGACCCGAGACACTACAGGTGGATTCTTAACCCACTGAGCCACAGCAGGAACTCTATGTTAAACATTTAAAGACACCTGTTTTTTACATTTTCAGATAATTCCAATACATCTAGTCTCTGTAGGTTTGTCTCTGTTAATTATTATTTCCGACAGATCTTGATCTTGGTGCTTGTTTCACTGTGTACTTGATTATATCTGATTACCATAAAAAAAATTACATGCAAAGGACTTCTGCTTCTGTGAAGATGTATACAGTTTCCCTATTCTTCCCATTATTTTCAACTAAAATTATTATATATAAAACAAACATTTAAAGACTGAAAGATGGAAATAAGAAGGCAGACCATCTAGAGATCTTGTGATCCAAAGAATCACATGGCAGTAGGTATGAAGGTTTTATTTTTGCTTTGCAAACCCCAGTCTTGGAGCTGCAGAAGTCTGCAAGTCATAAATGCTAATAAGCAAAGACAAAAACCTGCTCTGTACTCCTAAAGGACCAGGAAAAGAGCAGCCAATTTCACTGATGAGCATAGATGCAAAAATGCTCAACAAAATACTAGCAAACAAAATCCAACAATACATTAACAGGACTGTACATCATGATCACGTGGGATTTATCCCAAGGATGCAAGGATTCTTCAGTATCTGCAAATCAGTCAATGTGATATACCACATTAACAAACTGAAGAAATGAACTGAGACGGGTAGGGTAGCAGCCTGGTGAGGCCTTTGAATTATATCTGGGATGCCATGACAAGTAGGAAGGGAGAGTTTTCCAGAATTTTAAGCAGAAGATGGACAAGCTCTAATTTGCATTTCCAATGACTCTAATCACTGTGTGAAAAACAGACTATCTGAGAGGACAAGAATGGGAAGATATAAACCAGTTAGGCTCTTCAGACAGCTCAGGCAAGAGATGCCAGGGCTCAGACTCTGATTATGACTTGGTAATGAGGCACTGTAAGATCCACAGTATATTTTGTAAGTAGAATAAGATCCCTGATATACTGGAACAAAAGTATAGAAGAAGAAAAGAGTTAAAAACTCCTAAATTTCTGACCTGAGCAACTGGACGATGGTTGATGTCACCTTCTGCAAAAGGAAGGCTTAGGAGAACAATTTGAGAGTACTTATAATTTTTTGAACTTAATACCTTCAGCTTATTTGTTTTCAAGTTCGGCTATCAAATGTCTCCAGCTAGTTTACAATTTGTTTTGTATTTCTTTTGTATCCTCATGTGCCTAGCACAGCTGATATAAATACCTGCTGAATCTAATTAAATTGATGTGGCCTTACAAGAAAGCATGTGAAGCAACATTTTCAAACCTTACATTTGAAAAATCAAATACAGATGTTTAAATCAAAGACACTGCATGTTTAAAATTAAAAAACAAATGCTAGAGACACGCCTGCTAGATATATGTTTACAATTTTAAAATGCATGCATTGTTGAATGCTTGGCGGCATAAAGGAAACTGCAGAGAAAAGATTTCAAAAAGACTTACACAGAAAGATTTTTAAACGTCATAAATCATAATTAAACTAAACAGAAATGAACAACTCTTAACATCACATCCTAAATAACTTTAGCATATGATGAATTTTGAAAGACTAGAATCCTCAGTTACTGTGACAAAAAAAAGAAATAAAGGGAAATCATGTATATGGAAACTTTAACATGCTCTCTTTTAAATCAAACTGTGGCAAAGCTGAATCCTAGCAGCTGGTGTTCTTGTGGGTAACTGGTTCTGGCATATTAGCCCCAGGAAAGCATTTCCATCCTTTTATAACCAGATCTTGGGCAGAAGCCAGAGAAAATCTTTAATTCTATATTTCATAGCCTTTCTGTATACCTTTTATACAGTTTGCCCTTTAACAGCTAATTCCCTATCAATTATAAAAATCTAAAAATGACTGTACAATTTTCAAAAATTTACCCTTTTCCTTCCAAAATTTACTAACGTATAACAAGAAAGCAGTGACATTTTCACGTGGGTATCAATCAATTAAACTGTGTTAAATTATAAGACTGCAATTTTTAAAACTGCCAGTTAACCACCAAGGCTATAAATTACTTAAGTCCAATAACAAAGACTTACCAGTGTCAGATCTTACTGACAGATACCATGAATAGTAAGAGTGGCCAAGGAAAGATCTTTTTATAATAACAAAAGCATTAATAGTGATGTCCCTTATTTATAGAGGTCTTCACATCCTTCCTACAACACTAACATAAACACAACTAGCAAAATTTATATTCACAAATATGTGGTATAAACACTGTACTGTTTTCCATTTTGAGACAACTACCAATGCTAAAAAAAAACAGACACGGTTATCTTCCATCAATTTACATATCTCTCTGCCCAGTAAAGTATAAGGTCCTCAGAAGCTGGGACTATACTTTGTTTTGATAACCCCAATTTCACCAACAGTGTCTAACAGAGTAGATACTCAACAAATATTGTTTTTTTATTTTTATTTTTTTGTTCCTAAACCTTGGCTCCAACTTGACAATCCTTGGAAAGGTACAAATTTTGTCCAGTGATCCCTACTGACACACCTCTAAGATGGAGCTACCTGTAAGTCCTCTCCTTTCTTCAAGGTTCAATTCCCATGTAATTCCTAAAACCTTCTCTGATCACCCCAGCACAAAGTTAGCTCCCTTTTCTAAAGTTCTAAATGCTATACTATCTAACCACGTATTTGACATGAATATACTTTCTTGGACTATTTATTATCCATTCATTTTAAATCTAGATCTAGATATACCTTATTCTTTCAACAAATTAATTTCAAGAACAGAATAAAGGTTTTTATTTGTGTCCAGATACCTAGCCAAGGGCTTTGCACTCAATAAATTTCACTGATAAAAATAAAGACAGAGATGATAAAGGTAATATGAAGCTAGTTTTGCATAGTTTTCTATCAGGTATTCATTCTGCTATGGGTAACTGCCACAGCCAAAACTAACAAAATGATAGTATTACTAAACAAATAGTATTTTATTGTTTCCCAACATTTTGGGTGGAACTGTATACATGTGTATATGTATAAAACCAACGTATTGTGATGAAAATATAACCAAGAAGTATGTGAAAAGGTAGGATTATGCCCTCCAAAAAATGATTATTCAATACCACAGGCAATCAAAACTATATAGCCTAGTAACAAAAGGTGTCACAAAACAATACGCCCCCAATATTTTTAACGGGTATAGAATGTGCAATGTCAACGTGCATCTGTGTATATGTATTTATGTATGTACATTGGAGGAAAGGAAAGAAATAAAAAAATAAACACTAAAATGTAAATTACTACACAGTAAAATTACAGATTGATTTTTACTTTCCTCTTCGTGTTTTTCTGTACTTTCCAAACTAGAAACACACGCCTAAATACAATAAATAATTTTCTTGGGAGTTCCCATCGTGGTGCAGCAGAAACGAATCCAACTAGGAACCATGAAGTTGCGCGTTCAATCCCCAGCCTCAATCAGTGGGTTAAGGATCCAGCCTTGCCATGAGCTATGCTGTAGGTCACAGACGTGGCTTGGATCTGGCGTTGCTGTGTCTATGGTGTAGGCCGGCAGCTGTAGCTCCGATTAGACCACTAGCCTGGGAACCTCCATATGCCACGGCTGTGGCCCTTATAAGATAAAAAATAATAATTTTAAAACCTTCCAACTTTTAGAAATTTTGTTGTTGATGTTAAAAGAAGCCAACAATCTCAACTTAGTCTGGTAAACAATAAAACTGAGTTACAGAACAACGTTATTTCTTCAGGCTAAATTCAGTTCCTGAAAATATTTAAATTATTACCTATGCTGTACTCACTACTCGCTTACGATAGTAATAGTTAGACAGCAATAGTATACATAAAAGGCTCTATGTAGAGGAAGGGCATCTGAAGATTAGGGAAGATGAAGATACTAAGATTATCATTAGTATCCAGAATATATCATGTACGAATTCATTTTCTAACAGTCAAAATGCATGTGAAAAGCCTTTGATCTCATCAAATTTCTAAATTACAGACTCTTTGACAAAAGTTAAAAGACCAATCCATATTTTACATTTTCTGAAAAACTTTTCTAATACTCAAAACTTATTAATATGGACATAAAAAGTACAAATCTGCTTAACAAATGTTACTCCCCTCCCTCCACACACATACACACACACACACAAATCTCAATTTAGAAAGAGCTAGAGATTCAAAGGTTTACTGCAGTTTGGGAATACTACCAAAACAACACAGTACAGGAGTTTCTGTTGTGGCGCAGTGGTTAACAAATCCGACTAGGAACCATGAGGTGTGGGTTCGATCCCTGGCCTTGCTCAGTGGGTTAATGATTCGGCATTGCCGTGAACTGTGGTGTAGGTTGCAGACACAGCTTGGATCTGGCTCCGATCGGACCTCTAGCTTGGGAAACTCCATATGCCACAGGTGTGGCCCTAAAAAGCGCAAAAAAAAAAAAAAACCACACACATTACAGCCACTCGAGCAAACAGTTTAACAGTTATTTTTTTTCTTTTTTTCGTCTTTCTTTCTAGGGCCGCACCCCCAGAATATGGAGGTTCCCAGGCTAGGGGTCCAATCAGAGCTGCAACCGCCAACCTACACCACAGCCACAGCAATGTGGGATTCAAGCCGCGTCTGCGAACTACACCACAGCTCACAGCAACACTGGATCCTTAACCCACCGAGCACGGCCAGGGATCGAACCCGCAACCTCACGGTTCCTAGTCAGATTCGTTAACCACTGAGCCACAACGGGAACTCCTAATGGTTTCTTTAAAAATTAAACATTCAACTAACATATAACCTGGCAACAGAAGTCCTGGGCATTTATCCCACAGAAATAAAAACTCATGTTCACACAAAAACCTACACGTATATATTTATAGCAACTTTATTTGTAACAGCCAAAAGCTGGAAAGAAGACAAATGTTCTTCCATGGGTGAATAGTTAAATGAACTACTACAGCCGTACCATGGAATACTATTCAGCAATGAAAAGGAAAGAACTGCTGATATGTCCAACAAATTGAATGAATCTCTAGAAAATTATGTTGCATGAAAACAACTAAGGACAAATAGCATGTACTAGATAATTCTATTTCTATAACATTCCTGAAATGACTACAGAAATTAAAGAATTATAGAGATCAAGAGTAACTTAGTGGTTGCCAGAGGTTGGGGGATGGGAGGTAAGGGCAAGATGGAAGTAAATGTAGCTACAAAAGGGCAGCTGAAGGACCCCTGTGAAGAAAGTGTTCTCTATCTTGACTACAATAAATATCAATGTAAATATCCTAATTTTGAAATTACTCTAAATTTTCTTTGATACCACTATCCTCATAAAATAATGCTACTGAGGAAAACTGGGTAAAGAGAATATGAGATGTCGCTACTATTCCTTATAATTGCATATGAATCTACCATTAGCTCAAAATTAAAAATTTAAACTAAAAAAGCACAGTATTTTCAGCGTACCTTTCAACATCGATTATATCAATCAAAATAAAATATCTTCTCACCATGATTTTACAGTCTAAACTAGGCAACACAGACCAAAAAAAGTTTGTGGAAGTTTACTTAGAATTTAAAGGTTAACTGTATAAATACACACAGTATTTGGATATTAGAGTATCACCATGCAGCAGTATAGAGAAGCATGTGCATGACTAAAAGAAAAAAATGCATTAAAACTTCAACCCTTTCAAGTAGGCAGATGTAACATTTTTACATTTTTTTTATAAAATAAGAAAGAAGAACAGCACCTAGAATAATTTTTGCTACTATTATGGTGTCCACAGCACCCTATAATTCATCTTTCAGTCCTTTTCAAACATTATTACTTCTACTGTGACTTTTCCACTAGACAGCAAACTGTAAGTACAAGGATAGTCTTCACCTTGCCTTCCAGCAATATAGCAAAGTAACTGACACATGGTAAGTACAGAGCAAAAATTAAATATTTCACAACTGAAGTAAGTTGCTCAGTAAAACTCGGAACTATATTCTCTTGCTACAGAATTCAAAACCCTACCTTAGGTAAAAAGATATTTATATTTCCTTAGTTGAATTTTTTGATGTTGCCTATTAATTCTACTAAATAACTTTAAAAGGTTTTAATACAAATATGTTTTTAAAATATGAACTTTACAATTAAAATCATTTAACCTTGATTACGTATCTATAGTAAAGAATATCAGGCTAGAGAACATTAATTTCAATTCTGTGAACTTAGAAATATAGAAGCCTAGCTAATTATATTATTTTAAATACTCCATATTTGGGGATAGAATCAATGCTATTCTGATGTCTAAGACAAATGGACATCATAAAAGCTCATCCTTAGATCATTTTTCCCATAAGAGGTTAGCAACAGAAACAGAGTATGAAATGAAATTAAAGATTCAGAGAGACAGGTATACAGATACAGAAAAATAGCCTATCAAAGACGAAGAACTAAGCTTAAAAGAGAAGAGTCATGAAGGGCATGCACTTATTTCCTCTTGAAATAAGTGCAATTTTCTCAGATACCACAGAAATAAACCAGACAGTCTCAAGGCTATTTTAAACATTTAAGTCTAACTTTTAAAACAGAGGCAAGAAAATATTCTCAAATTTCGGTAGGTTTTCCTCCCCCCCCCCTTTTCAAGGCAATTTGATTCCCAAAAAAAGGTGTAAAAGTGAATAAAAAACCTCAAAAGCAAAAAGCCAAAAAACAAAAAAGAATTACTTACCAAGTTGGCCATATAAATTGTTAGCAGCCCTCTCCTGTAAATAATTTTAAAAAGAGACAGAGTGAGACTAAGCATCAATTTGACTTAGTATGTACTTTATCATGTTTTAAAGACATCAAAATAATTATCAGGAGGTGTGAAAAAAGGGTAGATTACGCTAACCTAAGTTTTAGAACCCTAATAGTTGGATGTAAACAGACTCTGTAAGTTACTCTGTTTGATAGTCATTGAACATTCTGTGTAGTGGTCATTATTAAAATTCTTTAAAATTACCATTGCCTAGAAATTGTAAACTAGACTTACTGTGGTAATCATTTTGCAATATATACCAATATCTAATCATTATATTGTTCACCTGAAACTTATATCACATTATATGTCAATTATATCTCAAATTTAAAAATTACTATTGCCTCATCAATATTTATTAATAGGAAGAGAGGTACAATTTGCTATTAGTCTATGTTTATGTTACAGAATTCTAAATTTAATGAAGAATCATAACAAATTCAACTTGCCAAAAAGTCAAGGCCAGAAGAATTTCAACTAAATGCAAATTTATTTTTTAAAAAATCATATCTTCTATTTGTTTCACACACAATGCAACTGTTCAAAAGAAGTCACTACAAATCACAGTAAATCACCTTGCTTTAACTTCATTGTTAAATGAATAGTCAAGCACTAAGTGAACTTTCTAATGCCAAAGGACAAAAAGTTCTTTAAACACTCACATTACAGGAAAACTGCATATTTACTAAACTTACTTAATATGAATTGACCTAGAAGCTCAAAGATAAGGACAATCAGAAATCCTTAATCACGTTATTTAACTTATACTGCATATGACACCATAAATGAAGCACATCCTATTTTCCAGGAAAGAGGTCTTTAATGTTTTAATAGTTTAAGGGCAGGAGTTCCCGTTGTAGCTCAGCGGAAACGAATCCAACTAGGAACCATGAGGCTGCGGGTTCAATCCCTGGTCTCACTCAGTGGGCTAAGGATCTGGCGTTGCCTTGAGCTGTGGTGTAGGTTGCAGATGCGGCTCAGATCCTACATTGCTGTGGCTCTGGTGTAGGCCGGCAGCTACAGCTCCTATTAGACCCCTAGCCTGGGAACCTCCACATGCCGCGGGTGCAGCCCTAAAATGACAAAAGGCAAAAAAAAAAAAAAAAAAAAAATTTACACTCATCACCAACATAGTAAACAACACTGGACCTAGCCTGGTTGAAAGGGAAGGAGATCTAGGAGTTCCCATCACGGTGCAGCGGAAACGGATCTGACTAGTTTCCATGAGGATGTGGGTTCGATCCCTGGTCTTGCTCAGTGGGTGGGTTCGATCCTTGGCCTTGCTCAGTCGGTCAGATATCTGGCATTGCTGTGAGCCGTGATGTAGGTCACTGGCGCGGCTCGGATTCCCTGTTGCTGTGGCTGTGCTGTAGGCCAGCAGCTGTAGCTTCGATTCAACCCCTAGCCTGGGAACTTCCATATGCCACAGGTACGGCCCTAAAAAGCAGAAAAAAAAATTATCAAAAAAGTTAGGGTAACATCAACATCTAAGATCACACGTACACAGAAAAGCTAAATCCTTCTCAAGTGATACCTACTCATACCAACAGCTGGTTATATATAAAGAAAAAAATAATATTCTTCATTACAAAACCAAAATAAAAACATTTATGTAATTTCAGTGGTAGTGCCTGAAAATACATTTCATTATGAACTAATGTATGATGCTATCCAGAATCACCTAGCTTCCATCTATAACTTTACCTTACCTTACTGACCTTTATACTTTCACAAAGCTGCAACAGCACCTGGCATCTAACAGTCACTAAACAAATGGTAGAATTACTAAGCAATGTGTTACTAGAAACCCGGCCTTTCAAAAAGGAACACACTATAGATATATAGTATAGAAATATAATCACAAAAGAGAGCCACTATACAGAGAGGGGGCCAATTAATGATACTAACTTACTGGCAAGAAAAGATGTATCTTACATCTGCGTAACATTTAATAATTTACAAGGTATAATTAATATTTTGAAATCAGTTTTATCTTCTCACTAGTTCTATGAAGTATAATACAGATACCGCTATCCTAACTCTGTCCTCAGTCTATTAAAAACCAAGAATCAGAAGTTAAGTGGTTTCCTTAAAAATATAAAAGCAGCAAAAACAAGTCCATCTGACTCCAGTTTCATGTCCTTTCCAATGCACTTCATCTACAGCAGAAAATCTTTATATCACTAAGTTACCTTTCAATTAAAAAATCCAATGACTTGCTTAATATGGTGTCCTAACAGGCTTCCGTGCTTTGAGGATGAACAAAGCCTTGACACACTCTTACTATTGAGGAAAAGCAGAGGATGTTTCATTATGAGATTATGTCCAATTCTGGCCCCAAGTTTCAATTTAACATTCCCAAATAATAAGGAAGATCACCTCCTTCCCAGCTTTATCCGAATTCCATCCCAGAGCTAACAGCCTCAATAATAAGAGGACAGTATCTGTAAAGGGCGTGATATGTTGGATTACATACCATGATTACATACCATGTAAAAAGCCAGACTCTTTTTTTGTACATTTCCCTGGTACAGTACCTTCAACCTCCACTCCAGTGTGAGTTTGGTAGGTTAGAATATCAGAACAGTAATTTACTTATCACTTCTCCAGAGGTGTTCAGTATCACAGGAAACTCATAAGTTAATTAAACACAATTTTATTATTGAACACTTGACTATATCTAGCCTAAGTCTGAAGACAAACAAGTCACTCCCTTCCTAGTGAGTAAATCCTCTCTGGAAACCAAGTTATATATTAAAACACTGCTACAACAGTGATGGTAAAGGGGGAGGTACCAAGGAGAACAAAACATGGCCTAGGCATAAGGAGAAGGGGCTAGGGTCAAGGAGAACAATAACTTTTAAACTTCACAAGAGACCTCTGATACACAAATACTCCCAGTCCACTGAGAATCACTAGATTAGAAGATTGGTGAAGCTCAGAGAACAAGTAGTCTAAAGTTAGTGGAATATTTCTTTAATCCACAGATAAGCTGCTGCTGCTTCTTTTTTAAGTGGGAAAAGAGGGTGAATCTCTTACACTTGCATGAAAAATATAAGCAAGTGTGCATGGGAAGGGATACTATCTAAAAAAGTATTAAGAATCACTACTGTAAAAACTAAGTCTGTGTAATCAGAGTACCACTATTCCTATGGGAACATATTAAAAAATTAAATTTTCTTAACACCTCAATAGATTAAAAAGTATCCTCACATTCTATTGAAATTCCAAGGATTCTCTTCTAATGACTAGTAGATGAACAACTTGATAATTAGATGATAACAACGCTTTTTTTCTGAAAACTTTAGTGTACATATTCTTTAGCTAACTTTCTTAAGCTTCTGAATGACACTGTAACATATTTCATAACTAAAGTCAGAGGAAATACAGTAAGAATGGTATAACGTCTAAATTCTAAATATTCATATATTCTATAAATACATATAAAACATGACATATTCTATGCATAAGGAAAAACTGGAGATTAAAAAAACAAAGAAAAGCTGTACAGCATAGGGAACTATATCTAGTCACTTGTTATGGAACATGATGGAGGATAATGTGAGAAAAAGAATACATATATATATGCACGCGCACACACACACACACACACACATATATATAACTGGGTCACTTTGCTGTACTTTGCTGTACAGCAGAAATTGACAATAAATCAATAGAAAAAATTTAAAAAAATAGAAAGAAAAACAAAGTGAATGTTCCTAAACATTATAATGGTTTATTAAGAGATGCTATTTTAATCATCTCAGAAAATCTTTCAGGATATAATGGACTTTCATCTGTCAGAATGTTTCAGAAGAGTAAAAATATTTCTTTGAGGTATAGGAATGGACAAGATAAACTTCCAGTTTGGAGCAAGAGTCCATAATCATACTCTCTTATACCTGGTAGATGATACAGAGTAAGCTTTTCAGAAGACTGCAAGGTAATTTCATTTTCTTCTATGAACATAATAAGACACTGAAACTTGAAGAAACCAAGAATTTATGGGCCAAACTCGCAGGTATTTTTTCATTCACATATCATATAGTTGATTCATTTTGGTCATATCTGCTTAACAGTTTCACAACTATAATAGTGTAATTTAACAACTCAACCCATGAACATGCTTAGAATAAATATGTTATATTTGTTATTTTAGTCAATGTCCATGTTTAAGCACCCTGCAGTTTTAACTTATCTAAATACTAAATATCAAAGCAAATCCAAAGCAGTTCTACAAAACAAAATCCATCTCAACAACTTCTTTCTGAACCACAAAGCACTTCCTAGAAAAAGAAAGATAAAACTAGTTCTTAACTGTCCACCTCAGGATAAACTAGGTGTTAGCAGTGCTTCCTGCTGAGTTACTATGATCACAGTCCTTTGTGACACAAATTTTTTAAGCAACCCTGGAAACAACTTCAAAGCTTTCACAGAACCCCACAGTGATGCGATTAAGACTTAAGTAAGCTGCCCTCTTACAAGGTGTCAGGAACTAACTGGCAAAGCAAGCTTAACTCTGTAGAGGGAGGGAAACTGGGAAAGATGGACAGAGGAATAAATGGATGAATAGGTTGGGGGGGAAGCTGGAGGAAATAAATTTAAACCAATTATATCAAGACATATTTACAAATAGTCAGATCTTCACTTGTATGTATATCATACAGATGTTTGTGTATGTGTATATATAACCATATTGTATGTTTGTGCCTCATCAAATGATTTTAGAAAAACTGATTATACAACTGAGTACAAAATGTATAATCTCAGTAGAGATTTCTTTATTAAACAAAGCTTTAGAGATTTAAAAATTAGCACTATCACTATTGCTAATCTGAAAAAAAAACTAATAATCCTTCACATTCTGTTTCTTCCACTCTTTCTAATATATTACTGATATTTATTTTTAAAAGGATGAACTGACAACCGATCAACTGAAAAAGATCAACAGAAAACTCATTCCTTAAATGTTGCTATTTTTCCCAACTTCTAACCTCATACCTCTTGTTATTTGGAGCTTTGATACTATAATCTTCACCTATAGCTTCAATGAGTAGTAGTAAATTTCCAATTTTATTTTTATAACTACCATGCTTCTCCTGAGTCTAGCCCCACATTTCAAGCTGCCTACTGGATATAACCACCAACATATCATTGATTTTCTTGGTGAATTAAAGGTATAATTATAAATTCCTTTTCCTTACAGTAAAAGCTATAATATTAATATGCTTCATTTGGGACACTAGATGTAATAATTTTTAAAGACACAGAGCTTCAACCTTTGTAAATTACTTATAATCTATTAAGGAATCTTGATATTTAATGAAACCTTAATAAAATTTTGTTGTAAATAAAAATATACCTTTTCAAAGAAAGTAAGGCCACTAAGCTAACTTTTCCACAATTCCAGATAAAAGCAGATTAGACTTCCTTAAAATAAGACACAATGTAAAGCACTCATCTCCTTGTAGAGAAAAAACAAACATATTTGCTTTTCAAAGTTTTAAAGTCAAAAAAATTCTAAACTGCTTCTTAAAAAGAAGTCAATACCTTCTGAACAGTACAATAAAATTAAGTTTTAAAATTTTTAGTACTGTATAGCAGTGGGAACTATATCTAGTCACTTATGATCTAGCATGATAGAGGATAATGTAAGAAAAAGAATGTATATATGTATGTGTGACTGGGTCACTTTGCTATAAGTAGAAAATTGACAGAACACTGTAAGCCAACTATAACTGAAAAAAATAAAAATCACTAAAAAAATGAATAAATAAAAAATAAAGCTTTTAGTTAAATCCCAAACCAGTACTTGTGGTTGATGTATATATACATACACAACTCTAAAAAAAAGAACTCAAGGAGTTCCCATCATGGCTCGGTGTAAACAATTCTGACTAGTATCTGTGAGGACACGGATTTGATCATGGCTTCACTCAGTGGCTTAAGGATCTGGCATTGCCATGAACTGAGGTGTAGGTCGCAGACGTAGCTTGGAAAAGGCATTGCTGTGGCTGTGATGTAGGCCAGCAGCTACAGCTCTGATTCAACCCCTAGGCTGGAAATCTCCATATGCCATGGGTGCGGCCCTAAAAAGACAAAAAAAAAAAAAAAGAAGAAGAACTCAAGGGGTAATCCCAGGTCTTATCTGAAACACCTAATAAAACAACATAAGCAAATCAACACATATAACAAAAAGTATGACTACTAAACAATCACATCAAAAGAAGGATCAATTTGGAGTTCCAACTGTGGTACAACAGGATTGGTGGTGTCTTGGGAGTACTGGGACACATGTTCAGTCCCAGGCCGAGAACAGTATGTTAAGGATCTGGCATTGCCACAGCTGTGGCTTAGGTCATGGCTGCGGCTCGGATCTGATTCCTAGCCTGGGAACTCCATAGGCTGCAGAGTAGTCAAAAGGGAAAGAAAAAAAAAAGGGATCAATTTAACAACCACTGGATAACACTTATAAAGAAGCTAAACTTAAAATTCTGACGCAGTCTTCAAAACAGCAAAACCACTCAAATTAGTATTTAGAACAGGACATAATATAAAACAACTACAAATTTTCTATGAATATCTAGTGTAAACGAATAAAACAAGTGAGCAATAGCTCAACTTTTTTAAAAAAAAAAGCAGAAAGCTTTAAAAAAAATTCACTATCAAATATAAAAAGAGTATAGGAAATAAACTAGTAACCAAAATCCAAGTTATTGCCTAACTTCTTTATGCTTCAAGAAGTTACACATTTTAATATCAATAACACAATTTTACTTTGGTATTATCATGGTATTTAAACAATATTCATGTTTAAGGAAAAGTCTGACTTTTTTGAAACTAAAATTGTAAAGATAAGCCCTAGACTAATACCTCAACAGAAATGAGAAATCAACAAAACATACACACATATATGAAAAACTGGCATATGACAAGGAGCAATATGAATCATTGGAGAGAGAATAGACTATTGAACCCCTGATGCCATAGTAACTGACTACTTGCCAGAAAAAAAAAAAAGGAAACGAAGATTCTGTAGCAAACAGCCTCTACAGATGGACCTAAACATATTTCTACATTTAGCAAGGTGATAATATTAATAGTAAGATGCTATAAAGGTAAAGATATATATACAGAGAGTAATACAGTTAAAGATATCTATATCTATATCTATATATATAATACAATTTGTAGAGCAAGCACAAAGAAAGGAAGGGAGGGAGAGAGGGGAATTTAAAAACACAAAACATAAAAATGGAATTCTAAGAAATAAATTATTTTCCCAGTTTCCATGTAAGGACGTTGGAAGTGATCATTCAGTCCTTAAAACCAAGTAAAAAGTTGAACAAACTGAAAAGTCAGTATTATCCATAATACAAGTAAGGTCAATCTGCAAACTGCCGCTGCTAAAACTGGAGAGACTGCAGGCAGATACAAAGAATCACAACTTGCAAGTTCCCCTGTGGCACAGTGGGTTAAGGATCAAGTGCTGCTGCAACAGTGGCAGAAGTCGCAGCTGCAGCACGGATTTGACCCCTAGCTCAGAACTTCCACGTGCCAAAGGTGCAGGCAAAAAAAAAAAAAAAAAAATCACAATTTAACAGAGCACAAACTCACAAGTTGAAACCTCTACGGAATAAGAACCAGGAAAGGAAAACCTGAACTACAACTGATAAATAGCAGGAGGCTCACTGTGACTGGGTAGCATAAACATAGGAGGCACAGTCAGGGAGTTAAAAATCCCAGGGGTTTCAGTCTTAAGGGGTCCCCACACTTTGTGAGTTTTACCTCCAGGGGCACTACTAGGTATCAGGGAAAAATCCTCTTGAGCTTCCAAGCAGGGCGAGGAAACATTTTGAAATAAGCCAGAGCACTCTGCTCTTAACAAGACCTGCCCTCAGGAGAAATCAGTTAGCCAGAGCCTAACCTACTAGGGTACTATGAGAGCCCAACTCAGCTGGGGTAGGAAAATACCCACCTCCAGGTGGCTCTAGAATTCCACGTGTAAAAAGTGAAATACCCAAGTCCAAGACACTCTAACTATCATGCCCCACCAAGGGTGGGGGTGGAGGGGGTTGAGAAACACTTCTAAAGTTCACAGTCCACAGGCATAGGCTCACTGGAAGACTGAAACCTAGTCAGAGGACTATAAAACACCTCCCTTCCCTGCCACAACTCACCACCACGGTACCAAAGGCCTACTTATGGAAATTTCTTTTACCTGGTACATCATGTCTGGCTAACAAGAAAAAATTACAAAGCAAACCAAGAGGCAAAAAATACAATTTGAAAATACAGAGCAAATATCAGAAACGGAGATGGCAAAGATGAATTGTTGGAATTATGAGATCAGGAATTTAAGACAATAATAATTAATATGCTAAGAGCTCTAATGAATAAAGTAGATAGCATGTAAGAACAAGTGAGCCATGTAAGCAAACCAGACGGAAATCCTAAGAAAGAATTATAAAGAAAAGCAACTATAACAGAAATGAAAAATGCCTTTAATGGGATTAAACTATGGGAAAAATGCCTTTAACTAGCAGAATAAACACAGCCAAGGAAAGAATCTCTGAGCTAGAGGATCCATCAGTAGAACCCTCAGAAACTTGAAAGCAAAGATAACATAGACTGAAAAAAAAAAATCCAAGGACTGTGAGATAATTACAAATGGTGTAATATATATGTAATGTGAATAACAGAAAGAAAGGAACAGAAGAAATATTTGAAACAATAACAACTGAATTTTTTCAAATTAATGTCAGACACCATACCACAGATCCAGGAAGCTTAAAAAATACCAAACAGGGTAAATGCCAAAACAAAACTACACCTAGGCACATCTTACTCAAACTACAGAAAATTATAGGTAAAGAAAAATCCTGAAAGAACCCAAAAGAAAAACACACCTTAACTGCAGAGGAACAAAGTTAAGAATTAATCTGACTTCTGCTCAGAAACCATGCAAACAGGACAGTGGAGTGATATGCTAAAAGCACTAATAGAGAAAAAAAAACAAGAAACAAAAAACAATCTGGAACTCTGTACCTTTAAAATTATCCTTCAAAAGTGAAGGACAAAAAAAGATCTTACCAGAAAAACAAAATTGAGAAAATTTGTTGCTAGTAGACCTGCTCTGCCAGAAATGTTAAATGTCTCCAGAGAGAAGAAAACTATGAATCAAAAACTCATCTACATAATGAAAGGTAGAGCAACAAAGAAGAAATAAGCAAAACTTTAAATTTTCTTTTTCTTTTTTTTGTCTTTTCCAGGGTTTTTTAGGGCCACATCTGTGGCATTTGGAGGTTCCCAGGCTAGGGGTCTAATTGGAGCTACAGCTGCTGGCCTACACCAGAGCCACAGCAACGCGGGATCCAAACCGTGTCTGCGACCTACACCACAGCTCATGGCAACGCTGGATCCCTAACCCACTGATTGAGGCCAGGGAATCGAACCCGCAACCTCATGGTTCCTAGTCAGATTCGTTAACCACAGAGTCACGACGGGAACACCTAAATTTATTTTTCTTATTTTTAATTGTTCAAACAGATAAGAATTTGTTTAAAATAAAAGCAATAATGTATTATTGGATTATGTATATATCTTGTGTGGGATGGGGTGCATGGTAATGTATGCTTATGAGCAAAGTGAATGGCGACAACAATACAAGGGACAGGAGAAAGGAATTAGGACTATTTTGTGATATAAAATACTCTCACCTTGAATAAGATACTCTCACTTTGAAGGGGTATATTATTATTATTAAAGTATTATTTGAAAGTGGACTTGGATTCAATGTAAATGTATATTGTAAAAACTAAGGCAAACACTAAAGAAGAGTAAAAAACTGAAGTATAACTGATATGTTAAGAAGTGAGCTGAGTTCCCATTGTGGCTCAGCAGGTTAAGAATCCAACCAGCAACAACGTTCCCATTGTGGCACAGCAGAAAATGAATTCGACTAGGAACCACCAGGTTGAAGGTTCGATTCCTGGCCTCGCTCAAGATTAATGATCCGGTGTTGCCATGAGGTGTGGTATAGGTCATAGACGCAGCTCAGATCTATCTGGCGTTGCTGTGGCTATGGTGCACTCCAGCAGCTACAGCTCCGATTGGACCCCTAGCCTGGGAACCTCCACATGCCACAGGTGCGGCCCTAAAA
The DNA here is from genome assembly GCA_004024745.2 of Catagonus wagneri. Lineage (NCBI taxonomy): Eukaryota > Metazoa > Chordata > Mammalia > Artiodactyla > Tayassuidae > Catagonus > Catagonus wagneri. The sequence goes on from PVHT020000036.1 coordinate 144,527, forward strand.
AGCAAAAAAATAAAAAGAATCCAACTAGTATCCATGAGGATGTGGGTTCAATCCCTGGCCTTGTTCAGTGGGTTAAGGGTCCAGTGTTGCTGTGAGCCACAGTGTAGGTCACAGATATGGCTTAGATTTGGCATTGCTGTGGATGTGGTACAGGCCGGAAGCTATAGCTCTGCTTCAACCCCTAGCCTGGGATACGCCACAGTTCAGCCCTTTAAAAAAAGAAAAAAGAAAAAAGGGAGAAAAAGCATAAACTACATAAAACATTCAGTTAAAACCACAAAAGGCAAAAGCCATTGTGGCTCAGTGGGTTAAGAATCCAATCAGTATCCGTGAAGATGCGGATTTGATCCCTGGTCAGAGAGTATGATTCTCAGTCAGTGGGTTAAAGGAACTGGCATTGCCATGAGCTGCAGTGTAGGTCATAAATGCAGCTCAGATTTGGCATTGCAGTAGCTGTGGTGTAGGCTGGCAGCTGCAACTCCAATTTGACCCTTAGCCTGGGAACTTCCATATGCTGCAGGTGCAGGCCTAAAAAGAGAAAAAAAAAAATGAAAGGCAGAAAAAGAGTGGAAGACAAACATTAAAACAAAGAACAAAGACAACAATGAGAAAACAATAACAAATATTATGGATATTAATCCAACTATATCAATAATCACTCTGAATGTCAATGGTCTAAATACAATTAATGACAGACTGTCAATAAAAACAAAAATAAACAAATAGGACCTAATCAAACTTACGAGCTTTTGCACAGCAAAGGAAACCATAAGCAAAACAAAAAGACAACCTATGGAATGGGAGAAAATAGTTGCCAGAGATGCAACTGACAAGGCATTGATTTCCAAATTATACAAACAGTTCATTCAGCTAAATATTAAAAAAAAAAAAAAAATCCCGTCATAGTTCAGTGGTTAGCAAACCTGACTAGCATCCATAAGGACTCAGGTTCGATCCCTGGTCTCGCTCAGTGGGTTAAGGATCCAGTGTTGTCATGAGCTGTGGTGTAGGTTACAGACGTGGCTCAGATTCTGCATTGTTGTGACTGTGGCATAGGCTGGCGGCTACAGCTCCAACTGGACCCCTAGCCTGGGAACCTCCATATGCCGTGGGTGCTGCTCTAAAAATACAAAAAAGGCCAAATAATAATAATTAATAATAATAATTATAATTAATTATTATTATTATTATAAAATTTTTCTAAAAGTCCAAAGACTAGGCAGAAGACCTAGACATTTTTTCCAAAGAAGACACACAAATGGCCGACACACGAAAAGATGCTCAGTATCACTAATTATTAGAGAAATACAAATCGAAACTACAATGAAGTATCTCTTCACACCCTTCAAAGTGCCCATCACCAAAAAGTCTACAAGTAGTAAATGCTGGAGAGGGTGTGGAGCCAAGGTAACCCTCCTACGCTGTTGGTAGGAATGTAAATTGGTACAGCCACTATGGAGAACAGTATGGAGGTTTCTTAAAAACTAAAAGTAAGAGTTACCATTCAATCCAGCAATCCCTCTCCTGGGCATATATCTGGCAAGGATGAAAACTCTAATTTGAAAAGATACATGTACCCTAGTGTTCACAGCAGCACTATTTACAATAGCCAAGACATGGAAGCATCCTAAATGGGCACTGACAGAGGAAGGGATAAAGAAGGTGTGTGTGTGTATGTGTGTAATAGAATACTATGTGTGTGTGTGTATAGATATATAATATACTGTACATATATTGGAATACTATATATAATGTGTGTGTGTGTGTATATATATAATGGAATATTACTCAGCCACCAAAATGAATGAAGTAGTGCCATTTGCAACAACACGGATGAACTTAGAGATTACTATACTGTGAAGTAAGTCAGACAAAGAAAGACAAATATATGATATATATACTCCAACAATATATTTTTTAAGTAATACATAGTGTTACCTCTGCAAAAAAATAAAAATTCATATAATGGAAAAGAAAGCAGGAAAAGGAAGAAAGAAAAAAAGGAGAAAAAGAAAAAACAGTAATAAAACTACTGAACTAATGTAGTCATAGCATAATAAATATATCAAATATTAATGGACTAAATAATGTAATTAAAAGGCAATATTTAGCAGCATAGATTTTTGTCATTTTTTATTTTTATTTTTTATTGAAGTATAGTTGACTTACAATGTTTCAGGTATACAGCAAAGAGATTCAATTACACATATATTCTCTTTTAGATTCTTTTCCATTATAGGTTATTACTAGCAGGACAGATTTAAAAAACCGAGACCCAATTATATGCTATCTGCTAAAAATACACTTTTTTTCTTTTTTTTTTTCTTTTTAGGGCTGTACCCGTGGCATGTGGAGGTTCCCAGGCTAGGGGTCGAATCAGAGCTACAGCTGCCGGCCTACACCAGAGCAACACAGGATCTGAGCCATGTCTGTGACCTACACCATAGCTCATGGCAACAGCAGATCCTTAGCCCACTGAGCGAGATCAGGAATTGAACCCACCACCTAATGGTTACTAGTTGGATTCGTTTCTGCTGCACAACGGGAACTCCTAAAAATACATTTTAGAGGTAAAGACAGAAGTGCTTGAAATTAATTGGAAAGAAAGTATATACAATGAAAACACTAAAAGAAGAATGGAGTGGTTATATTAATACCAAACAAAATAGAATTCAGAACAAAGAGAATTATCTGAGCTATAGAGGGACATGTTATATTGATAACAGGTTCAATTCATCATGAAGAAATGACAACCATAAATGTGTATATGCCAATAAAATTTTCAAAGAAATTGATAGCATTAAAGAGAGATACAAATCCAGAACCATAGTAGATGTTAAGACTTTTCTCTCACCAAATGACATAAGAAAAAAATTTAGTAATGATACAGAACAGCAGTTTTCAATACAGAAGGGATTTGTCCCATGGGGATATGTTTCCCATGGAAACATTATTTGTTGTCTTAGTTTGGTGGGGAGGGGAAAAGAGTACTAACGGTATGTTTGAGTACAATGCCCAGGATAGCCCTCCCCAAAATAAAGAATTACCTGGAAAACACATGTCAATGGTGCCAAGATTGAGAACCCCTGATAGTATGAAGAACTACATCAAGCTGACCTTGCTGGTATTTTAAAAGTACTACAAACAGACTAAAATAACACACACACACACAAACACCCATGCACACACCATCATATAATCATATCAACTGATCCAAAAGGGTTGTCTGACAATCATTTGATCAAGGCACTCAGCAAACTAGGAATAGGTATAAACTTCCTAAACTTGATAAACAACATTCTATAGCTAACACCCTACTTAATTGTGAAAGACTGAATTCTTTCCCCTAAGACCAGGAACAAGAAAAGGATGTACCAGAACAATAAAGCAAGAAAAGAAAATAAAAGACATACAGACTGGGAAGGAAGAAATAAGACTGCCCCTATTTGCAAAAACTAATTTTCTATGTAGAAAATCTCAAAAAATATGCAAAAAAAAAGTCCTAGATTTAGTAAGTGAATTCAGTAAGGTCCCAGGAATCAAGATCACATTCAAAAATTGATAGTATTTCTATGTTGTAGCAATAAATGTGTGAAAAGTGATATTAAAACATAATACCTGGAGCTCCTGCTACGTGCAGTGGGTTAAGGATATATTATCTCTGCGGGTGACACAGGTTCAGTGCCCCAGCACAACACAGTGAGTTAGGATCCTGCATTGCTTCAGCTGTGGCACAAGTTACCACTGTGGCTTGGATTCAAACCCTGGCCTGGGAACTTCCATATGCCATGAGTGTGGCCAAAAAAAAAAAAAAAAAAGTAATATCCTACCTCACATCAGAGACAAAAAATTAACTCAGAATGGATCAAAAACTCAAATACAAGAACTAAAAGTATAAAACTCTTAAAACATAGGAGTAAATCTTTGTGACCTTAGAGTTGGTAGTGGCTTCTTAAATATGTCACAAAAGCACAATCAATAAAAGAATAAAATAAATAAAATAGAGTTCATCAAAATTAAAAACATATGTGCTTCAAAGGACAGCATCAAGAAATTAAAAAAAATAAGGCACCAAATGGGAGAAGGAAGTTTGCGAATCATATTTCTGATAAGGGACTTGTATCTAGAATATCTAAATAACTCTTACAAATTAATAGTAAAAAGATAAACAACACAATTTAAAAAAAAAAGAAAAAAACAGGCAAAGGATCTAAACAGGTTTCTCCAAAGATATACCAATGACTAGTAAGTACTTGAAAAGTTGCTGAACACCATCAGTCATCTGGGAATTTCAAATTTAAACCACAGTCAAATATTACTTCACACTCTCTAGGATGACCATAATCAGAAAGACACATAATTACAAGTGTTAGCCAGGACTTTAAGAAATTAAACTCCCTACTGCTGGAGTAGATGAAAAACAGTGCAATAACTTCAGTTCCACTTTGGCAGTTCCTCAAATGGTTAAACACAGTCACCATGAGCCAGCGATAAAACTAGAAATTAATAACAGAGCTTCTTAAGCTCTCTACTAAATAATTCTTATATAAAAGGAGAAAGACAAACTAAAATCACAGAATTTCTAGAAAATGATAAAGAATATAATGCATATCAGAATCTATGGGATATAATTAAAGCAGTGATTAGGAGAAAACTCATAGCCTTAAACACATATCAACAAAACTTAAAAAATGAAAATAAATAAGTCAAGTGCCAAACTAAAAAGATTTTTAAAAAAGAAAGCAAATTTTCCGAAAAAGTAGAAAGAAGGAAAAAAACAATGAAAGTGAGAACTGGATTAGAAAGCCAAAAAAGAGAGTTAATAACTGAGTCACTGAAAAGCAAAATCAACAAAATTATTAGCTAACAATACAATTATGCAAAATAAATAGCAAGTTGAGAAATAACCGTGGAAAACAAAAAATTCAATCAAATCATAACAGACTACTTTGTATACGCTCTATGCAAATAAATATAAAAATCTTTATAAAATGGATAATTTCTGGGAAATGGAAGCTTTTTAATAGAGGGATAACTTTCGAATTGTTAAAGAAAGTTATTAACACTGATTCTCTATTGAGTGAGTTGAAAGTTTAAACAGACCGATTTCCACAGAGGAAACTGACAACTGTTTCTATAAACTGCCACACCCAAAAGAGTCACCATTCCCAGGAGGTTCCACAGAGGAATGGACCAAACACTAAAAGGCCAGAACATTCATTGCTACTTAAACTATACCGGAGCAAGGAGAAAAAAATGAAAACTGGTGAATTATTTATAAAGAAAATATGACACCAACATTAAACCCGATAAAGAATACATACACACAACACACACTAGTCAATCTCACAAATAGCGACCTCATGATCAACTGAGGTTCATTACAGCACAGCAAGAATTGGAATTGTGGTATGTCAGAAACTCCACTCATTTAGTTCACCATAAATAACAGATTCTTTGGAAAGATCTGGTGATTACCACTTTAATCACATATTCAAACTTGAAACAACTTAAACTATGGACCTCCGATGGTTGCAGCATCATCTATGAAGTAAATTCTTAACAAGAATGTTTAATCTGAATCTAATCTTCAGCCTGAACTTCGAGTTTACAAGAAAAAACAATTAAACAATGACATGAGGAAAATTTTCAGACAAAAGCAGAAATGCTTTAGACACACAAGACAACTGGCCTGGTCACATCAGTAAGTCAAAACTATGGGGGAAAGAAAAGGGAAGATTAACCTAGATTAGAAGAAAATAAATATAATACCATATATCAACTTTGATGTTCAGGTTCAAAAAATAGCTGTAGGGAACTTCCTTGTGGCTCAGAGGGTTAATTATCCAGCTTTGTTACTGCAGTGGCTCAGGTCACCGCTATGGCAGGGGTTCAGTCCCCGGCCTGGGAACTTCCATATGCTGGGGGCGCAGCCAAAAAAAAAAAAAAAAGGCAGCTGTAAAGCACTTTAGGACAATATCAACAAGATGGTATTAGGGAATGACTGCTAACTTTCTTTTGTGAGATAATAGTGTTGTAATTGAATAGGAAAGTACCCTTACTTTAGAATTTGCATGCTGAAGTATTTAGGAGTTCATGATGCCTACAATGAAAAGTAGGTAAATAACGTCAAAAATCCTAAATTATCATTCAAGTGCTCAAAATAAATAAATCACAGGAAATTTGGCTTAAAGCATCTTTAAAGTTTCGAATGAGTAACATACTTTGAGTCATGTTTCCAAAGCAAATATTCAGATTTTTCAATGGATCAGACAGTTAGAATCACCAGAACAATGCTCTCATTAATTCAGGGCAAAAAACCAAAAATATTTCAAACTTAACACACTTACAATGTGGCAGGCACTCTTCTAAGAACGTTTACATAACTAACTCATTTAATTCTCTGAACAGCCATATGAGTAGATTATCACTGCTACCTCCATTTTTTTTTTTTGTCACTACCTCCATTTTCAATTTAAGGAATAAGCCATAAAAGTTACACAATAAGTGGCAGAGCCAGTCTCCCAAGCCAGACAATATAGCTCCAGAATCCACACTCTTGACGACTATTCTGCACTGTCCTCTCAGGTGGCATAACTTACATTTCTAGCAATAATGACTTTATTTTGCTGGGGTTATCACATATTTTGATTTAGTATTTTTTTTTGTCTTTTTGCCTTTATCTAGAGCCGCACCCGCGGCATATGGAGGTTCCCAAGCTAGGGGTCTAACAGGAGCTGTAGCTGCAGGCCTTCGCCAGAGTCACAGCAATGCGGGATCCGAGCCGCGTCTGCAACCTACATCACAGCTCACGGCAACGCCGGATCCTTAACCCACTGAGCAAGGCCAGGGATCGAACCCGCAAGCTCATGGTTCCTAGTCGGATTCATTAACCACTAAGCCACGATGGGAACTCCTGATTTAGTAATTTTAATAACCCAGAAGTATCATGATATAATCAGAGAACCACAAAAATTTAGATACTACTACATTCACAAGAATGCCTTAAAATGGCTTCAGATGGTTTAAGTAAACATTTAGTTACCTCACAAGAATTATCTATATTCTTACTAGGGGATCCAATATTATAATAAAAGTCTTCATAAATTGAAAGATGACTCCCATCTTATTATTATTATTAATACATGAGCATATTTTGATTGTCTGGAACTAAGATGGAATCAAAGCAGTTCCCAGCAATAAAAATAATTATTCTTGAGATGGTAAAAATTCTTTTACACAAAATCTTTAACTTCACCTGTTTACCTGACTGAACAACTTACAGAACAGTTTGTAGCATTTTATAGAGATCTTATTCCACGTGGAACATTTCCAAGTTGATAAAAATTTAAAAATACTTAAAATGAGATAATATCTTAAATAATTATATTTAGTATATATTAAACATATTATCATATATATCTCATATTTGATATATATCATTATATATTAAATATATATTTCAATAATATTAATAATTGATTTAATAGAGGTCAACGAGTCTAAGGCAAATCACAGATCTCGATAGTAAAAGAAAACTACAGTTAATTTTTTAGGTATGATAATGAGATTATGGTTATGGAAAAGATCTTTAATCAGAATTTGTGAAGGCCATGTTTTAGTTTGCATATCAGATAATTCCAATTTTTTAGTAAAAAAAAAAGACTGATGGGTATTATTGCTATATATTGTCAACCTTTATAATTTTATAGGCTTAAAAACATAAAAAATAATATTACTATTAAATCAAATTCTCCAAATATTTTCAAGATTTAAAAATATATGTGGAAGTATTTTTCAACCCTGGATCATGACAAACAATAAATTAAAAAAATAAATTTCTAGTTGGGGAGGGGGACAGTAAATCAGTTCCATTAAATATGTAGACATGCAAATTTTTACCTGCTTTTTCTTTCAATCAGAATGGCCACATAAGATGCTGGCAAAGCGGCACCAAAGCCAGGACTCCATGAGTAGAATTTTCCAAGTATCTTCCTGAAATTCAAATTTGGAATAACTGTATGAAATTTCTAGTTGGTCATTTCAGTTATTATGCATAGAAGTTCCCCTGCTCAGTCCACCCTCTATCTCAATGTCCCACAGCAGTTCAAATTCAACATGTCCCAAATAAAACTCATTATCCTTCTCCGCTCTCTCCAGGACTGTGTTCTTTCTCCTGTCTCTTACAAGGTTAATGACATCAACCACTACTTATCCACCTCTGTGTGACACTGTGAGATATCCTTGGCTTCTCCTTCTTCCTTATCTCATATAGGAAACCATTCCCTTAAATATTTACATATGCACCTGATCTCTCAGATCCCTCTCCTACCCACTGCCCCTGCCTCAGCTGAGTCCCTCCCCATCTCTTCCTCAGGCCACAACATCAGCAAACTAATAGGTATCTCTCCTTCCAATGACTTAATCAGTCATATTCATTCAAACATTCCCTGGCTCCAGCATCGCTCACTTAGCAAACCCTCTATGTTGTCAGTTTCCTTATCTATCAAATGGGAATATAAGTACTACCTATCTCATACAGTTGGTATGACGGCTACATAAGCTGATTCCTAGCACCATGCATGGCACACGGAAAGTACTCAGAAAATGTCAGCTATTATCACCATTATTATTACTACTACTGTTTTTTAAATGATAAATATTCAACAAGTGTCTTTGCTTCTATAACCCTGGGTAAGTTCCTCTTTTATCATTTTATACTTTGTACTTATATGTGTATATAAAAGTTTCCATTTACTTGAACATATTCCTTGAAAGAAAGAATCTGCATAGTGTCACACATTATAGTCACTAGCTTCTTCGGTTGTTAAAGAGGAAAAAAAAAAGAATCTGGAAATATAAGGAAGATTTTTTTTTCCTTTCAAAGATGCTATATTGCTTATAAAGAGAGAAGGAGGAAAATTATAAAAATTATTTGAACAAAATTAGTTAACTGTTCAATGATATATTATAGGAAAGAAATATATACTATGTACATACAGATAAGGATCAAAAATCACAAATGATGCTTAGCTTTAAAAAAATTAGAAAACCAGAGTTCCTGTTGTGGCTCAGCAGGTTATGAACCCAACTAGTATCCATGAGGATGTGGGCTCAGTCTCTGGCCTCACTCAGTTGGGTTAAGCATTGCTGTGGTGTAGGTCGCAGACGCGGCTCAGATCCTGTGTTGTTATGGCTGTGGCATAAGCCAGCAGCTGCAGCTCCAATTCAACCCCTAGCTTGGGAACTCTTACATGCTGCAGGTGCAGCCCCAAAAAAGCAAAAAAAAAAAAAAAAAAAATTAGAAAACCTGCATATAACATGGGTATTTCTGCAATGGACATCAGAAACATTCTGATGTTGAATGCTGAAAAAACTGGAGGTGGTTCTCCCTCCAATGTAAAATCCACAAAGGACTTAAAAGTTACTGAACGTAAAAATTAAAGAAAAATAACTCGATGAGTCAGCTATTGGAGGAACACAGACGCTACCTTATTATAAGCATTTTTATGTTTCCACAACTAAGCCAAACAGGTTCACAGAACATAAATATGCTGCAAGAGCAATTTTTATTATTGCAATTTTTAAAACCTAATTATAACTATTTTTAGAGTTTTAACAGTATCAGAAACTTTCTAGATACTACATGATAGTTTCTTAAATAGATTTTCAAGTTCAACACACAACTTAATATACTCTTTATCAATTACTTTCTACATCATCTAAAAGTTTATAAATATTAATGTTCTTAAGGGGGGGAAGTCTGTAAAAGCCATTCAGAAATTTTATTTCTAAGTGCAGTTAAAATCTACCTGCAAAATTACTTTGGGTAACATTAAGTAACACCAACATTAACACAATGTTAAGTTAGTATTTTAACTTAACGAATTAAAAAAAAAAAAAACTAGCTTAGGTTTCCAACGATCAGTGGAAGAAAAAAGATAAAAAGTAAAGATTTAATTAACATGCCAGGTATATCACACCAGTAAAAACTGAATTCTAACTACATCTATATTGTATGAAGTACAGGACAGAGGTATCACATATAAGACTGAATCAGAACCAAAAGTTTCATCAGCAGGATATGCCAGAAGCTTTAAAGATAAACACAAGTATTTCATAGTCCTTCGGAAGGCTGTTCACTGCATATGGACCTAACATGTATCATAGACAATTGCTTTGAATTCCTAAACTATAAAGCTGAAAAGTTAAGAAATCCTCATTAACGACTCAGTAAATACAACAGGCCTCAGAAAATGCATGATGTATTAAAGCACTTTTGCTTTATAATCATAGCAACAATTTGAAGTTTATGTTACATCTATAGGCCAAGAGGCCCACAACTCCTAGTTTTAAAGCTTTCCTTGAAATAAATAGACGTCATTTCAGAGAGAAAAAATATATAAGCAGTGACCTACACATTTTTTACAAACATTTGTTTGTTTCAGTTTCAACAAAGGAATCTATATTAACCTGCAGTGGTGATTATGAGTACCAACCTTAAAATGCAAAAGAAAGCCATATACAAGGCCCCATTAGCAGTCAGAAATGAAGCAGACTGTAGGATCTCAGGGAGCAGTTTGTGTAAATAATAGTCTAATTTTCGTTTCCGGAGAATTGCTGCAATCTGGAAAGAAAAAGGCTCTTTTGTTTAATCCAACCAACTTTTCCCACTTAAATTAGTTCTTATGTGGAAGATAATGAAATAAAAGCATATATTTAAAAATTAAAGTAAAAAAGTAAAGTATTTTATTGGATCCTCCAGAGAAATTCAATTTCCAGGACAGAAAAGAATTTTAATTTTTAATTTACTGGAGGTATAATGGGTAAAATAAACATCAAGAAATTACAACATGGATCCTATGACAAATAACCTCCAAATATTGAGGTAACTATTTACAATGCCTAAAAAAGTTTTAAACTGAAAATCTATATGTATTTTAACGGAAAAAAATAAAGTCCAATTCAAATAGAAATTGAATGCTAAAACAAAACTGCATTAACAGATATTATCAGCTTGGATATTAGAAAACTTTAGTGACTAAAACTGGAGAAATTCATTTATTAGGTTTCATGAAGAAAGGGATATAAGCTCGATTTGGAAGACTAGAATTCTCAAGGAAGAAATGCTTTTCTGCCATGATGAAACAACACTACCAAAGAAATAAAAGTTAAGATGACAGAATTTAGGAATGAGGGAGGGAATGCAAGAAAGGGAAAGACTGACTTGAGAAAAGGAAGACTAGAGAACTCTGAATTCACTCCCCATCATTCTAGACATAATCCTTTCCCTTAAGATCAGTGATCTACAAATCTAATGGCCTCTTCTCAGATCTTTTGTTACTCTACCCCTTAGAAACCTCTGACCATTTCCTACTTCATTCAGTTAAATCAACTGTTATTAAGAATTACGTCATACACAGGAAAAACAGTGAATAAAATCTAATCCTTGCCTTTGAGGAACACAAAATCTTAATAGGAAAACAGACATACAAACAAACTGCAATACGGCAGTGTGGTAAACGCTAGACTAGAGAAGGAGAAACTGCCGTAGAAGTACATATTAGGAAGTGACCAAAAAGGAGATGGGACTAGACAAGTAACCGTGTCTGGAAGGTGGATCTTGACAAATAGGTAAAATTCTCACAAAAGAGAAGTTTCTATGGTTTCTGTGACTGCATTCTTTTCACTGTCCCATTATATCCCTAAATGCTATTCCTTTGCTGGCATTTCTTCTTCAGATCTCTATTTTTGTTTACTCTCTTTCCCCCAGCATGATCTTTCATGTCAAAGTAGGAATTCCTGTTATAACTCCTATAGTTCCCCTAAAATTCTTAGTCCATACTTCAAATATCTATTGGACAGGTCAACAAAGATGTATCATAGACATAAAAGAAAAAAAAAATCAGCATGTCTAAAGTAGAATTGTTATATTTTCCCAAAATGCTTTTACTTCTGAGTTTCCAACCTCAAGTTATAGTAGCACATCCACCCAATTACTTAGAAGCAAAATGCTGGTATCATTTTCAGTCATGCCCTAGATACTCAACCATCTCATCGGTTCCAATAGTATCTTGAGGTTTTAGAATGCAATGTCTCTTTCATTTTAGACCTAATGGGCAGAATATGGTGCTTAATTTTATATTCAAGTAGTTACAGGAGAAATGCCCCTCTGTTCCTGAAAAGGAAGAAACAGTGCTGTCCCTGTTTGGACACAACCTGATTGTCTACATGGAAAATTGCAAGCAGTTCACACACACACACACAGTTCCTACAAATAATAAAGCACTTTGGCAAGGGCATAAGATACAAGATAGGCACACACTGATATAGTATGCTGAAAGCTACAATGCTGATGAAAGAAATCTAAGGACACATAAACAAATGTTCATACACAGGAAGACTCAACATGGTAAAGATACCAATTTTTCCTCAGTGATATACAGGTTTAACACAATTTCTATTACAATCCCAGAAAGTGTTTTGTAGATATAGACAAGATTATCCTGAAATTTATATAGAAAAGCAAAGGAAATATAAGAGTTAAAACTTTGAAAAAGAGAATAAAGTAGAAGGAATCAGTCTACCCAATTTCAATACTTATTATACAGCTACTGCAATCAAGCCTTGTGATACTGGCAATGAGACAGGCAACTAGATCTATGAAATAGAATAGAGAATTTAGATAGACTCACACAAATACATCTAACTGATTTTTGATAAGGTGCAAAGGCAATTCCTTGGAAGAAAAATAGCCTTTTTAACAAATGGTACTGGAGTAAATGGACATTTAGGTGAAACAAAAAAAAAAAAACTCTCAACCAAAGTCTCACACTTTATACAAAAATTAATTCAAAATTGATCAGAGACATAAAGGTAAAACATAAAATCATAAAACTTTCAGGGAAAAAATCTGAGTCATCTAAGGCTAGGCAAAAAGCACAAAAAGCATAAAAGGAAAACATTTAAAATTATACTTAAATACATTTAAATAACACTTCAGAACTAAAACTTTCTCTCTGTGAAAAACCTGTTATGAAGACAAAAAGACTAGCTGTATAATGGGAGAAAATGCCTGTAAACCACATACTCAGGAAAGGACCATTATCTGGAATATAGAAAGAAATCTCAAAACTCAACAGTAAAAAAAAAAAAAAAAATTCAGTTAGAAAATACAAAAGATATGAGCAGATTTTTCACTGGAGAATATGCAAATAAAAGATAACCACATTAGCCATTAGGGAAATGCAAAATAAAACCGCAATGACTACCACTATTAACTGTCAGAACGTTTAAATAAAAAAAAAAAAATACTGAAAAGGAGTTCCCATTGTGGCATAGCAGACACAAATCCAACTAGTATCCATGAGGATGCAGGTCCAATCCCTGGACTCACTCACCCTGCCATGAGCTTTGGTGTAGGTCACAGACGTGGCTCGGATCCCGTTTTGCTATGGCTGTGGTATAGGCCAGCAGCTGTAGCTTCGATTTGACCCCAGCCTGGGAACTTCCATATGCCACTAGTGTGGCTCTAAAAAGCAAAAAAAAAAAAAAAAAATACTGAAAACCAAATGCTGGCAAGGGTGCAGAGAAATTGGATCACTCATGCATTGTTGGGGAAAAAGTGAAATGGCAAAGGCATTCTGAAGAACAGTTTCACACTTTCTTAGAAAACTAAACAAGCAACTATTACATGAGCCAGCAACTGCAGTCCTGGGTATTTATCCCAGAAAAAATGAAAATGTATATTTACAAAAAATTTGTGCACAAATGTTTATATCTGCTTTGTTCATAATAGCAAATAAACAGAAATAACATATATGTCCTTTAAGAAGTGAATAGTTTAACGAAACTGAAGTGTATCCAGCAACACAAAAGAACAAGCTCAATACATGACACAATATTGACGAATTTCCAGAGAATTATGCTAAGTGAAAACGGTCAATCCCAAAAGACTACACATTATACAACTCTATTTACATAACACACATGAAATGACACATTTATAGAAATGAAGAATAAATTAATGGTTACCAGGGGTTAAGAGCAGGTGGGTAAGTATGAGGAAAGTGGGTATTGCTATCAAAGGGCACCATGAGGAATCCTTATGGTTACAGAAATGTTCTGTATCTTGAATATACCATGACAATTATTTTGGTTGTGGCATTTACTATCATTTTGTAGGATGAAACCTTTGGGAGAAACTAGATAAAGAACACAGGGAATCTGTTATTTCCTACAACTACATAAGAATTTACAATTACTTCAAATTTAAAAGTCCATTAACAACAACAACAACAACAAAAAAAAAAAACAGTCATCCACATGGCCAGTGGGCATATGAAATACACTAGCATTATTAGTCATCAGAAAATTGCACAATGAACTGTCACTGCACACACACACACACACACACACACACACACACACAAGCACAAGAAGATATGATAATGCAGAACACTGTCAGGAATGAAGTTACTAGAAGTGCAGCATCTTGGGAGCACTGGAACGCAGGTTCAATCCCCGGCCCAGCTCAGTGGATTAAGTTCACAGCTGCAGCTTGGAGCTGATCCCTGGCCTAGGAACTCTATGTGCCATAGGGCAGCCAAAGAAGAAAAAAAAGAAAAGAAAAAAAGGTGATAAATCTTGTGAAGGTAGAGAAAAGAAAATCCTTATGGCATTTATATATAACAGATTATTCAGCCTTAAAAAAGAAGGAAATCCTGTCATTTGGGACAACTTACATAAACTTGGAGGAAATCATGCTAAGTATGATGGGGGAGGCCTGGTCCTGAAAGAAAATTACCTTCATGATCATGGTTTCTTTCCTCCCAGGTAAGTATAGGAAATTATGCTAAGTAAAACAGGCACAGAAACGCAAACACTGCAAACACATATATGTGGAATCTAAAAACCCACAAGAATTCCCATTATGGCTCAGCAGGTTAAGAACCCAACAGAGTGTCTGTGAGGATGTGGGTTTGATCCCCTGCCTCACTCAGTGGGTTAAGGATCTAGAGTTACCGGAAACTGCAGCGTAGGTCACAAATATCTCTCAGATCTGGTACTGCTGTGGCTGTGGTAGAGGCCTGCAGCTGCAGCTCTGATTCAACCGCTAGCCTGATAACTTCCATATTTTGCAGGTGCAGCCATAAAAGGAAAAAAAGAATAAACAAAAATAAAAACCCACTGAAGCAGAGCAGAATGATGGTTGCCAGTGGCTGAGGAGGTGGGGGAAACAAATGTTAATCAAAGGCTACAAAAAGATACAAAGCTGCAGTTACAAGGATGAATAAATATAACAGATCTAACATACAGCAAAATAACTATAGTTAATATGGTACTGAGAGAGAGGAGGACCACCAGAAGAAGCTGGGGCTACCGGAGGCTCGAGCACCAGAAGACCTGATTTCCTTTCTCCTCTCCCTCTAACAACAATCAGGCACCTCTCTCTACCCAGCAAAAGAGCCCAGAAAGGAGACAGAAGAAGACACTTCAACATGGAGAAGGTACGTGTTTAATTCCACAAGAAGATGCCAAACTATTTTCCAGAATGGTGATACCATTTTCCGTTCCTGCCAGCAATGTCTAAGAAATCATTTCTCTGCATTTCTGCCAGTATTTGTCTGGAGCTTAGAACATTATTTTGGACTTTTCCTTTGTTTAAATTTAAAGCTATATATTTACTTCCATGCACTCCATTGTTGGTATCACAAGACTTAAAAAAAAAATGAAGGAGATTGGATTAAGATGGTGGAATAGAAGGACTGGAGCTCAACTTCTCTCCCAAGAAACAACAAAACTACAACCAAATGCAGATCAACCTTCAACCAAATCGACTGGAAACGTCCAAAAAAGATATTCTACTCCAGAAGACAAAGAGGAGACCACATCAAGATGTAGGAGGGGTGATTACACGATAGAAGCAACCACATACCTCCCGGGTGGGAAGCCCCACAGACTGGAAAGTAACTGCATCACAGAGACTCAGCTACAGGAGTGAGAGTTCTGAGCCCCACGTCAATTCCCCATGCTTGGGGATCTGGCACAGGGAGAAAGAGCCCCCGGAGCATCTGGCAATGAAGACCAGCGGGCCTTGTGTGCAGGAGCTACTCAGGACTGGGGGAAAGAGGAGACCCCATTCTTGAAAGGCACTCACAGACTTTCATGTGCACTAGGTCCCACAGCAAAGCCAAGTCTCCAAAGGAATCTGGGTGGAACCTGACTGCAATTCTTGGAGGACCTCCTGGGAAAACAGGGGTGACTGTGGCTTCCTCTGGGGGAAGGGCATTGGAGGTGAAGCTCTCAGGAATATTCATCAGCCTGCATTTCTTTGGAGGTGGCCATTTTTGGGAAAATCTGGTCCCTCCCATCAGTGCTGAGAAGCCCCAGGCCAAACAATAATCCAGGTGGGACCACAGCCGCACCCATCAATAAACAGGATGCCTAAAGACCCCTCAGGCACACAGCCAGCCTCTAATCTCATCCAGAGACAAGGCCCCACTCATCAAAGGGAGAGGAATCAACCTCACCTACCAGTGGGCAGGCACCAGTCCCTCCCATCAGGAAGCCTACAGCAAACGCCCTCCATACCAACTTTAGCCACAGGGGAGGCAAACACCAGGACTGAGAGAGGCTACAACTCTACTGTCAGCAAAAAGGTCACCACACCAAAAACCTATAAAAATGAAAAGACAGAAAACTATACCTCAGATAAGGTAGAAAGAAAAAACCCCAGAAAAACAGCTCAATGATAAGGACATTATTAGCCTCCCAGAAAGAGACTTTAGACTGTTGATGCTGAAGATGATGCAAGACATTGGAAATAAACTGGAGGCAAAGACTGATAATTTACAGGAAACACTGAGCAAAGAAATACAAGATGTAAAAATTAAACAAGAAGCGATGCAAAATACAATAACTGAAGTAAAAAATTCATTAGAAGAAGCCAACAGTAGAATACAGGAGGCAGAAGAACGAATCAGCGAGGTGGAGGACAGATTAGTAGAAATCACTAATGCAGGGAGTTCCCTTCATGGCTCAGTGGTTAACAAATCTGACTAAGAACCGTGAGGCTGCGGATTCGATCCCTGGCCTTGCTCAGTGGGTTAAGGATCCGGCGTTGCTGTGAGCTGTGGTGTAGGTTGCAGACGCGGCTCAGATCCTGCGTTGCTGTGGCTGTGGCGAAGGCCGGCAGCTACAGCTTCTGTTAGACCCCTAGCCTGGGAACCTCCATATGCCGCGGGTGCGGCTCTATATAAAGGCAAAAAGACAAAAAAAAAGAAAAAAAAGAAATCACTAATGCAGAAGAGAAAAGAGATGAAAGATTGAAACGAAGTGAGGAGAGTCTTAGAGAACTCTGGGATAATGTTAAATGTACCAACATCCATATTATAGGGGTGCAAGAGGGAGAAGAGAGAGAGAAGGGGACAGGAAAAATACTCGAAGAGATAATAGCTGAAAACTTCCCTAATATGGGAAAGGAACCACTTACTCAAATCCAGGAAGCACAATGAATACCATATAAAATAAACCCAAAGAGGAACACCCCGAGACACATATTAATCAAAATGACCAAATTAAAGACAAAGTGAATTACTGAAAGCAGCTAGGGAAAAGAAACAAATGACATACAAGGGAACCCAAAAGGTTATCAGCAGATTTTTCAGCTGAAACTCGGCAGGCTAGAAGGAAGTGGCATGATACACTTAATGTGATGAAAGAAAAAGACTTCCAGACCAGATTACTTTACTCAACAAGGCTCTCATTCAGATTTGAAGAGAGATCAAAACCTTTACAGATAAGTAAAAGCTAAGAGATTTCTGCAACACTAAACCCACCTTACAACAAATACTAAAGGAACTTCTCTAGGCAGAAAAGAAAAGGCCACAATCAGAAACAAAAACACCACAAATGACAAGGCTCACCAGTAAAGGCATATATACAGTAAAGATACTAAATCATCCATGCACAATTATGCTACCAAAATAAGAAATCAAGAGAAGAGAGCTCAAAAATGCAGGACACTGGAGACGCACGTGCAATTAAGAAACCAACAACTTAATACAATCTCATTTATATATAGCCTCCTATATCAAAAATTCAGGGTAACCGCAAACCAAAAATCTACAATTGATACACAAACAAATAAGAAAAATCAAATCAAATATAACATTAAAGATAGCCATCTTGTGAGAGGAGACAACAAGAGAATAAGGGAAGAAAAAAAGAGCAACAAAAACCCCAAACAGTTAATACAACGGCAATAAGGACATATATATCAATAATTACCCTAAATGTTAATGGATTGAATGCCCCAACCAAAAGACATAGACTAGCCGAATGGATGCAAAAGCAAGACCTATATATATGCTGTCTTCAAGAGACCCACTTCACTTCTAGGGACACATACAAACTGAAAAAGTGAGAGGATGGAAGAAAATATTCCATGCAAACGGGCATCAAAAGAAAGCCAGAGCAGCAATACTCCTATCAGACAAAATAGACTTTAAAATGAAGAACATTTTAAGAGACAAGGAAGGGCACTACATAATGATCAAAGGATCAATCCAAGGAGAAGATATAACCATTTTAAATATCTATGCACCCAACATAGGATCACCACAATATATAAAGCAACTGCTAACAACCTTAAAAGGAGAAATCAACAAGAACACCATCATAGTGGGGGACTTTAACACCCCACTTACAGCAATGGACAGGTTATCCACACAGAAAATCAGTAAGGAAACACAGGCCCTGAATGAAGCATTAGATCAGATGGAGTTAATAGATGTTTATAGGACATTCCATCCAAAAGCAACAGAATACACATTCTTCTCAAGTGTGCATGGAACATTCTCTAAGATTGATCACATCCTGGGCTACAAATCAAGCCTCAGTCAGTAACTTTAAGAAAATCGAAGTCATTTCAAGCATCTTCTCTGACTACAATGCTATATGACTGGAAATCAACAACAAGAAAAAAAAATGGCAAAAAATACAAACACGTGGAGACTAAACAACACGCTACTAAATAACCAATGGATCACTGAAGAAATCAAAGAGGAAATTTAAAAATACCTAGAAGCAAATGACAACAAAGACAAAACACTGCAAAACCTCTGGGACGCAGCAAAAGCAGCTCTAAGATACAAGCCTACCTCAGGAAACAAATAAAGCTCAAATAAACAACCTAACTTTACCTCTAAAGCAGCTAGAGAGGGAAGAACTGAAAAAGACCTTAAGCTAGTAGAAGAAAAGAAATCATAAAGATTTGAGCAGAAATCAATGAAATAGAAACAAAGAAAACCATAGAAAAGATCAATGAAACTAAAAGCTGGTTCTTTGAAAAGATCAACAAAATTGATAAACCCTTAGCCACACTTATCAAGAAAAAAAGAGAGAGGACACAAATCAATAAAATTAGAAATGAAAAAGGAGAAGTAACAACAGACGTCACAGAAATACAAAGGATCATAAGAGACTACTATACTATACTATACTATGCAACTATATGGCAATAAAATGGAAAACCTAGAAGAAATGGACAAATTCTTAGAAAAGTACAATCTCCCAAGACTAAACCAAGATGAAATAGAAAATATGAATAGACCAATCACAAG
Organism: Catagonus wagneri; assembly: GCA_004024745.2. NCBI lineage: Eukaryota > Metazoa > Chordata > Mammalia > Artiodactyla > Tayassuidae > Catagonus > Catagonus wagneri. The sequence continues at coordinate 164,152 of PVHT020000036.1, forward strand.
GTCTGAAATTGAAACTGTGATTAAAAAACTTCCAACAAACAAAAGTCCAGGGCCAGATGGTTTCACAGGTGAATTCTATCAAACATTTAGAGAAGAGCTAACGCCTATCCTTCTGAAACTCTTCCAAAAAATTGCAGAGGGACACTCCCAAACTCATTCTATGAAGCAACAATCACTCTGATACCAAAACCAGACAAAGATACCACAAAAAAAGAAAATTACAGGCCAATCTCACTCATGAACATAGATGCAAAAATTCTCAACAAAATACTAACCAACCGAATCCAACAATACATTAAAAGGACTGTACATCATGATCAAGTGGGATTTACCCCAGGGATGCAAGGATTCTTCAATATCCGCAAATCAATCAGTGTGATACACTGCGTTAACAAACTGAAGAATTAAAACCATAGGATCATCTCAATAGATGCAGAAAAAGCCTTTGACAAAATCCAACACCCATTTCTGAGAAAAACCCTTCAGAAAGTGGGCATAGGGGGAACCTACCTCACCATAATAAAGGCCATCTATGATAAACCCAGAGATCACATCATTCTCAATGGTGAAAAGCTGAAAGAGTTTCCGCTAAGATCAGGAACAAGACAGGGATGCCCACTCTTGCCACTACCCTGCAACATAGTTTGGGAAGTCCTAGCTATAGCAATCAGAGAAGAAAAAGAAATAAAAGGAATCCAAATTGGAAAGGAAGAAGTCAAACTATCACTATTTGCAGATGACATGATACCATACCTAGAGAATCCTAAAGACTCTACCAGAAAACTGTCACAGCTCATCAATGAATTTGGCAAAGTCACAGGATACAAAATTAATACACAGAAATCAACTGCATTTCTATATACTAACAATGAAAGATCAGAAAGAGAAATTAGGGAAGCAACCCGTTTACCATCACATCAAAAAGAATCAAATACTTAGGAATAAACCTACCTAAAGAGACAAAAGACCTGTACTCTGAAAACTATAAGATGTTGATGAAAGAAATCAAGGATGACATGAACAGATAGAAAGACATACATGCTCTTGGATTGGAAGAGTCAATATTATCAAAATGACTATACTACAGATGCAATGCAATCCCTATCAAATTACCAAGGACATTTTTCACAGAACTAGAACAAAATAGTTTAAACTTTGTTTGGAAGCACAAAAAACCCAGAATAGCCAAAGACATCCTGAAAAAGAAAAATGGAGCGGGAGTAATCAGGCTCCCTGACTTCAGACTATACTACAAAGCTACAGTCATCAAAACCATATGGTACTGGCACAAAGACAGAAATATAGATCAGTGGAACAGGATAGAAAGCCCAGAATTAAACCCACGCATCTATTGTCAACAGATGATTGGATTAGGAAGATGTGGTACATATACACAATGGAATACTACTCAGCCATAAAAAGGAATAAAATAATGTCATTTGCAGCAGCATGGATGGAATTAGAGACCCTCATACTGAGTGCAGTAAGTCAGAAGGAGAAAGACAGATACCATATGGTATCACTAATAACTGGAATCTAACATACTGCACAAAGAAGCCTTTATGTAGAAAAGAAAATCAAAGACTTGGAGAACAGACTTGTGGTTGCCAAAAGGGTGGGGGAGGGAATGCGATGGTAGGGGGGCCTGGGGTTAATAGCTGTAGATTGTTGCCTCTGGGCTGGAAAAGCAAGGAGATCCTACTGTATAGCACTGGGAACTATGTTTAACCAGTTGTGATGTGTAACACAGTCACCACGCTGTACAGCTGGGTATAATGTAAAAAAGAAAAAAAAAGAAAATTCATAAATACAAAAAAAAATAGTCAACTAATCTATGACAAAGCAGGCAAGAATATACATTGGAAAAAAGAGAGCCTCTTCAATAAGTGGGGCTGGGAAAACTGGACAGCCACATGTGAAAAAATGAAACTAGAACACTTCCTAACACCATGCACAAAAATAAACTCAAAATGGATTAAAGATCTAGATAGAAGACCAGATACTATAAAACTCTTAGAGGAAAACATAGGCCAAACACTCTCTGACATAAATGATAGCAACATCTTCTCAGATCCACCTATCAGAGTAAGGACAAGAAAAAGAGAAATAAACAAATGGGACTTAATTAAAGTTCAAAGTTTCTGCACAGCAAAGGAAACCCTAAACAAAACGAAAAGACAACCCACAGAATGGGAGAAAATAGTTGCAAATGAATCAACTGACAAGGGATTAATCTCCAAAATTTACAAACACCACCTACAGCTCAATACCAAATAAACAAACAACCCCATCAAAAAATGGGCAGAGGATCTAGGCAGACAATTCTCCAAAGAAGACATGCAGATGGCCAAAAAACACAAGAAAAGATGTTCAACATCACTCCTCATTAGAGAAATGCAAATCGAAACCACTATGAGGTACCACCTTACAGCAGCCAGAATGGCCATCATCAAAAAGTCTACAAATAATAAGTGCTGGAGAGGGTGTGGAGAAAACGGATCCCTATTACACTGTTGGTGGGAATGCAAATTGGTGCAACCACTATGGAAAGCAGTATGGAGATTCCTCAGAAAACTCAAAATAGAATTACCACTTGATCCAGCAATCCCACTCCTGGGCATCTATCCAGAGGAAACCCTGACTCGAAAAGACACATGTACTCCAGTGTTCATTGCAGCACACTATGCAATAGCCAGGTCATGGAAACAACCTAAATGCCCATCGACAGAGGAGTGGATAGGGAAGATATAGTACATACACACGATGGAATATTACTCAGCCATTGAAAGTAGCGACATAGCAACATTTATAGCAACATGGATGGACCTAGAAATTATCATGCAAAGTGAAACCAGTCAGACAATTAGACAGCAACATCCAATGCTACCGCTTACCTGTGGAAACTAAAAAGATACAATGAACTTCTTTGCAGAACAGACAATGACTCACAGACTTTGGAAAACCTTTGGTTTTCAAATAAGACCATCTGGGGGGTGGGGGGATGCACTGAGGGTTTGGGATGGAAATGCTATCAAATTAAGTTGTGATGATTTTTATACACCTATAATTGTAATAAAATTCATTAAGCAATGGAAAAAATAAAAATTGAAATAAAAATATGGTACTGAATATTGAAAATATGCTAAGAAAGTATATTTAAGCTTTTCTCATCACACACAAAAAAAACTGTGAGCTAATGACATGGTAATTAGCTTGAATGTAGTAATTATGTAAGGCACACCTTGTTTTATTGTGTTTTGCTTCATTGCAGTTCCCAGACACTGTGTTTTTTACAAATTGAAAACAACCTGGCAACCCTGTATGAACCAAGTTCATACCATTTTTCCAATAACTTTTGCTCACTTCGTGTCTCTTGGTAATTCTGGCAGTACTTCAAACTTTTCATTATATTATATGTGTTGTGTTGATCTTTGATCATTTATCTTTGATGTTACTGCTTACTGGTAACTGTTTGGGGGTGCCACAAACTGCACCCACAGAAGAAATACATTTTGTAAGACTATAGCTGCTATAGATAGTGATTTCTGATAGATCCGGGCAAAATATATTGAAAACTTTCTGGAAAGGATTCACCATTCTAGATGCCATTAAGAACATTTCTGATTCATGGGAAGAAGCCAAAATAAACACTAGGAGTTTGAAAAGAAGTTGACTGCAAACCTCATAGATGACACTTAGGAGTCCAAGACCTCAGTGAAAGAAGTCTTATGATGGAAGTAGGCAGATGTGGTAGAAAGAGGAAGAGAACCAGATTTAGAAGTAGAACCAGCGCTGTACAATAGAACTTGATGAAACACTGTAAATCAACTACACTTTAACAACAACAAAAATTTTTTAAAAAAAGAATGTATACATATGTATGACTGAGTCTCTCTGCTGTACAGCAGAAATCGGCACAACGTTGCAAAATCAACTATACTTTAATAAAAAAGAAAAAGTGGGGAAACAATGAAAAAAAAAGAGGTAGAACCTGAAGACGTGACTGAATCACTGCAGTTTCATGATAAAACATTAAGGCATGAGGCGTTACTTCTTATAGAAAGAAAGTTACTTCAGCATTTCTTATAGAAAGAAAGTTACTTTAACATTACCTAACTATAACATGAAGGCATGAGGAGTTACTTCTTATAGAAAGAAAGAAAGTTTTTTATGGATGAGAAAAAAAAATGGTTTCTTGAGGTAGAATCTATGCCTGGTGAAGATGTTGTGAAGACTCTCGAAATGACAACAAAGGATTTGACTGTGATAGACACGTGGTTGATAAAGCACTGGCAGGATTTGAGAGGATTAACTCCAACTATGAAAGAAGCCCTGTGGGTAAAAATTCTATGAAATAACATTGCATGCTACAGAGAAATCATTTGTGAAAGGAAAAGTCAGTTGATGCTGCCATCTTCACCACTGTCTTATTTTAAGAAACTGCCACACCCACCCCAGTCTTCAACAATGACCACCCTGATCAGTCAGCAGTCACCAACAGAGAAGAAAGACTCTCCATCAGCAAAAAGATTAAACTTGCTGAAGTCTCTAATGATGGCTAGCAATTTTAAGCAATAAATTATCATTTTTAAATATTTAAATAATAAATTGTTTAAAATTATTTTTAAAGTGTGTACATTGTTTTTTTGTTTTGTTTTGTTTTATTTAGGCATTATGCTATCACATACTTCATAGACTATTGTATGGTGTAAACAACTTTTGTATGCACTGGGAAATCAAAATATTTGTTTGACTCACTTTACTGCAACATTCACTTTTGTTGCCACATTCACTTTATTGCAATACTCTGAAACTGAATTTGTAATATCTCTGTGATATACATGTATATAAAATCATCATGTTGAAAAGTAAAAGGTCAACACTAAATAACAGAGTTCCTTTTTCCCCCTTCTACAATTACATCTTTTAAAAAAGTAAATAAATGGTACTGGAGTTCCCCTTGTAGCTCAGCAGTAGTGTGGATACCCAACTAGTATCCATGAGGATACAGGTTAGATCCCTGGCCTCTCATTGGGTTAAGGATCTGGTGTTGTGAGCTTTGGGGGAGATCACAGATGCAGCTCGGATCTGGCATTGCTATGACTGTGGTGTAGGCTGGCAGCTACAGCTCCAACTCAGCTCTTGCCTGGGAACTTCCATATGCCCCAGGGGTGACAGAGAAAAAAGAAAGAAAAGAAAGAAATGGTACTGAAGGAGTTGGATATCTGTCTGTGTAGAAAAGAAAAACTAAGTTTGGCCCCTTCTTCTTCACACTGAATACAAAAGTTAATTTGAGATGGATCACAGACTTAAATTTTTTTAAGTATAAACAATATCTAGAAGAAAACATAGGTTAATATCTTTACGAGCACCCTGGGCACAAGTCAAAAGACAGAGACAACACTAAGCACAGTTCATGAAGAGCAACTATGGAGACCAGGCTGGCTAACACAAAGACTACAGACTGAGGGAAAACTATGATGACAGGCACCCAATTTAGGAATTTCCCTTTATAAAAATATTACTATTAAATATCTCTCAGGCCTACACACATTTCATCTTATTCTTTTATTCTCCCTTGTCTGTTTTCCCATGTGATTAATGCTGCACATTTGCCATACAAATGGTAGGCTAGTATTGGAGTTGTAGTTGATGGCCATGGAACATAACAACAGCTAAACGATCCTCAAAGGGGCTGACTCACGATGCTACTTCTTAGTACCAAACTTTAATTTTGCAGTCTTTGTTAGCCCCATTAACTCTCCTAAAAGACCATCTCTATGAGTTTATTACCCTTATACAAAAACCACTGCAAAAAAATAAAAATAAAAAAAATACATATATATGTGTGTGAGTATATATGGGCATGGAGTTCCCTGGTAGCCTAGTGCTTAAAAACTCAGTATTGTGGAGTTTCCTTGTGGCACAGTGGATTAAGGACTCAGCATTGTCTCTGCAGTGGCTCAAGCTGCTACTGTGGCCTGGGCCCTGATCCAGGAACTTCCATAACTTCCATGTGACACTGACATAGCCAAAAAAAAAAAAAAAAAAAAAAAAAATTACAGGCAAATATCACTGATGAACACAGATAAAAAGTTCTCAACAAATATCAGCAAACCAAATTCAACAATATATAAAAAAGATCACACTCCATGATAACTGGGATTTACATCTGGGATGCAAGGATGGTTCAATATCCACAAATTAATCAATTTTAACATTAATAAAAGGAAGGATAAAAATCACATGACCATCTCAAAAGATGCAGAAAAAGCATTTGGCAAAATTCAACATTCATTCATAATTAAAAAAAAAAAAACTCTCCTCAAAGTTGGTATAGAGGAGCATATCTCAACATAATAAAGGCCATTTATGACAAATCCACAGCTAATGTCATACTCGATGGTGAAAAAGTGAAAGCTTTTCCTCTAAAATCAGGGAAAAGGATCACTCTCACAACTGCTATTTAACAAAGCATTGGAAGTTCTAGCCACAGCCATCAGACAAGAAAAAAGCTAAGTAAAAGGCATCTAAAATAGAAAGGAAGAAGTAAAATGACATGACATGATACTATGTATATAAAACCCTAAAGTCTCTACCAAAAAACAATAGAATAAATGAATCCAATAGTTTCATGATACAAGATTAATATACATTATCTATTGCTTTTCTATACACTATAAACTCTCGAAAGAGAAATCAACAAAACAATCACACTTAAAATTACATCAAAAAAATACTCAGGAATAAACTTTACCATGAAATGGAAAGATCTATACATTGAAACCTATAAAACAGTGATGAAGGAAATTGAAGATGATATATAAATGGAAAGCAATATCCCATGTTTAAGGATAGGAGGACTTAATATTGCCTAAATGACAATACTATCCAAAGCAATCTACAGATTTAATATGATCCCTCATCAAAATATCTGTAACATTTTTCACAGAACTAGGACAAATAATTCTAAAATGTATACGGAAACACAAAAAAAAACCAAATAGCCAAAGCAATCCTGAATAAGAACAAGGCTGGAGAGATTATGCGCCCTAACTTCCAACTATACTACAAAGCTATGGTAATCAAAACAGTATGGTACTGGCACAAAGCAGACACATAGATCAATGGAACAGAATTAGAGAGCCCAGAAATTATCCTACATAGTTGTGGTCAATCTATCTGTGACAAAAAAAAAAAAAAAAAGGAATAATACACAACGAGGAAATGACAGTCTTTTCAACAAGTAGTTCTGGGCAAACTGGACAGCTGCATGTAAAAGAATGAAATTAGAGCATTCTCTAACATTACATACAAAAACAAACTAAAAAAATGGAGTAAAAACCTGAATGTAAGACCAAACACCATAAAACTCCTAGAGAAAAACATAGGCAGAACACTCCTTGACATAAATTGCACCAGGGTTTTTTTGCATATTTTTTTTTTTTGGATCTATCTCCTCAGGCAGAAGAAATAAAGCCAAAAATAAAATGGGACCTGGAGTTCAGTCATGGTTCAGTGATTAATGAATCTGACTAGTGTCCATGAGGACGCAGGTTCAATCCCTGGCCTTGCTCGGTGGGTTAATGATCTGGCATTGCCATGAACTGTGGTGTAGGTTGCAGACACTGCTCGGATCTGGCGTTGCTGTGGCTGTGGCGTACGCCAGCAGCTACAGCTCCCATTCGACCCCTAGCCTGGGAACCTATATTTGCTGTGGGTGCAGCTCTAAAAAATAACAAACAAACAAACAAAAAAAATCATTTACTTCGTGAATAGAAAAATAAAATAAGCCCCTCACCTCCAACCCTAAAGCAGGATTCAGACAAAAATGAAACAGGAATTAGTCTATCATATTTACAAATTCCATGATCTCTAAATGTCAAATAATTCAAATATTCTCAGCAGTCTGTACTCCTTAATGACCTTAGTCAGTTTGTCTGTCTCTCTCACCCAGCCTCCCAAAACAGAAACAAACTGCCCTTGAAAAGTCTCATTGCTGCTCTCACTTTCTCCAAAAAACCTGCTAAACTACTGCCTTTGAAAACTCAATGCATACTATGTACCAGAAGCATTTCACTTATTACGCCCCATTTAAACCTCACCAGGACCACCAGAGTTAAAGTTTACCATTTCTCCAGTAGTACAGACACAAACATTGAGGCTTAGAGTAGTTAGGTAATTTGTCTGAGGATACCCAGCTAGTAAGTAGTGAGCTAGAATTCTAACATAGGCAATTTGAGCCCATGAAAGTCACACTGAAATACAGAATTCTGAACAGCATTTTGTAATCTTTGAAAGTTTTGTAGAATTACCATTTTTCCATAAAATAAAACTGTGTGAGAACACTGAAAATAAAAAAAAAACAATTCCATGCATATCACTGAAATGATTTCAGTGTTTCTCAAGCCTTCTGCAACTAAAGGTTGTCCATTACGTTGTTTTTCTATTTCCTAAGAGTTTCAACTCTTGCTTAAGCGTGTGTTTTTGTTTGGTTTCTTTTTTTGGGTTTTTCTTTTTCTTTTTTTCCTTTTTTTTTTTTGCTTTTTAGGGCCCTGCCAGCAGCATATGGATGTTTCCAGGCCAGGGGTCGAATTAGAGCTACAGCTGCCAACCACAGCCACAGCAACAGAGGATATCAGTCGCGTCTGTGACCTACACCACAGCTCACAGCAATACCAGATCCTTAACTCACTGAGCAAGGCCAGGGATCAAACACACATCCTCACAGATACTAGCTGGATTCGTTTCCACTGTGCCGCAATGTGAACTTCCTTGCTTAAGTGCTTATTCAGAGTAAGGTAATGAGCTGACCCTTTATAATATAACAAGTCTGTCACGAGTATCAGATTCAAGGAAAGTAAATATTAAGTTAAACATTTTCACACTCCAAAGAAAAGGGAAGATAACTAAAGCTCAACAAAGAAGCCTTTAAATCAGGTTCTTAAATCAATCCTTCTCAAAAGGGCAAAGGTTTTACTCTAAAGTCAGCTAAGGATATATGCCAGTACCCCAATCTGGAGATCCTATGGAAGGACATCAGGAAAAGTTTAAGAAAAATCTTAGAACCACCTGAGATACATGAACAAGTTTTCCTGCTTATAAAAAGAACCTAAGAATTTGAATAGCATAGAACTCATCCCCCTACACAGGCAACTATGTGTTCCTAATTTGCCACAAAGTACCAAGGGTACTATGCTTTCATTAATTTTAGTGGTAGTCAAGGGTTTAAACAGTTTAACAATTGTTTCATATGATGTGTGTAGCAATGGGTACAACTTATTATGAATGTGTGGAAATAACTAACATTCAAGAAATAACATACAGCTTCCTGAAATACATTTTTGGTGCATGCATAAATTGTTAGCATATATTACAACATATGTAGGATTCTTTAAAAAAAAAAGGCAAATGAAGTGAATTGATGATGAAGATTGATGTTTTTTACAAATTGTGAAAACATAAAGATTCACTGTGAAGAGGAATAGTCCATTTACATTTCAACATGGTTTAAGCATTAGAGGGTCGACACCAGAAACAGCTGTAGATACCAAAATGAAAAGGAAGCATGAGAGCAGCAATACTGAACAAGAGAGTAGACCGGAAAGGAACAAAACCAATCAGTTTAGTACAACACAACTGGTGATATGTCAAATAAAAAGCAGACATATGCAAAAATTCTCAACAAAATTTTATTTAGCAAACCAAATCCAACAACTCATAAAAAAGATCATACACCACAACCAAGTGGGATTCATCCCAAGTTCACAAGGATGGTTCAACATATGCAAATCAATCAACTTCATTCACCACATTAGCAAAAGTCAAAAAAAATACAATCACCTCAACAGACGCAGAAAAAGCATTTGACAAAATCCAACATCCATTCATGACAAAAACTCTTACCAAAGTGGGTACTGAGAGAACATACTTTAACATAATAAAAGCCACTTTTGACAAACCCACAGCCAATATAATACTCAATGGAGAAAAGCTAAAAGCTTTCCCACTAAAATCTGGAACAAGACAAGGATGCCCACTCTCACTTTTACTCAACATAGTATTGGAAGTCCTAGCCACAGCAGTTTGACAAACAAAAGAAATAAAAGGTATCCAAATTGTAAGAGAAGAGGCAAAATTGTCACTGTATGCAGATTACATGATACTATATATAGAAAACCCTAAGGACTCCACACAAAAACTACTCAAACTGATCAATGAATTTAGCAAAGAGGTAGATAAAAGACTAACATTCAGAAATTGGGTTGTATTTCTGTATACTAACAATGAAACATTAGAAAAGGAATATAGGAGTTCCCGTCGTGGCTCAGTGGTTAATGAATCCGACTGGGAACCATGGGGTTCGATTCCTGGCATTACTCAGTGGGTTGGGGATCCGGCATTGCCATGAGCTGTGGTGTAGGTCACAGACGCAGCTCGGATCCCGAATGGCTGTGGTTGTGGCATCGGCCGGCGGCTATAGCTCAGATTAGACCCCTAGCCTGGGAACCTCCACATGCTGTGGGTGCAGCCCTAGAAAAGACCCCCAAAAAAAGCAAAAAAGAAAAAAAGAAAAGGAATATAAAAATACTATACCTTTTAAAATTGCATCCAAGAGGAGTTCCCTTCGTGGCTCAGTGGTTAACGAATCCGACTAAGAACCATGAGGTTGAGGGTTCGAACCCTGGCCTTGCTCAGTGGGTTAAGGATCCGGCGTTGCCGTGAGCTGTGGTGTAGGTTGCAGATGCGGCTCGGATCCCGCGTTGCTGTGGCTGTGGCGAAGGCCAGCAGCTATAGCTCCTGTTAGACCCCTAGCCTGGGAACCTCCATATGCCGCAGGTGCGGCTCTAGATAAAGGCAAAAAAAAGACAAAAAATAAATAAATAAAATTGCACCCAAGAAAATTAAATACCTGGGAATAAACCTGACCAAAGAGGTGAAAGACTTATATGCTGAGAACGATAAAACATTAATCAAGGAAATTAAAGAGGATTAAGAGAAATGGAAAGCTATTTCATGCTCTTGGATTGGAAGAATTAATATTGTTAAAACGGCCATACTACCCAAAGCAATCTACAAATTTAATGCAATCCCTATCAAATTACCCATGACAATTTTCACAGAACTGGAACAAATAATCCAAAAATTTATATGGAACCATAAAAGACCCAGAATTGACAAAGCAATCCTGAGAGGGTCAATAAGCAGGAGGCATAACTCTCCCAGACTTCAGACAATATTAAAGCTACAATAATCAAAAACAGACATACAGACCAATGGAACAAAATAGCGAACCCAGAAGTAAACCCAGACACCTATGGTCAATTAATCTTTGACAAAAGAGGCAAGAATATAAAATGGGAAAAACACAGTCTCTTCAGCAAATGGTGCTGGGAAAACTGGGCAGCTTCCTGTAACTTGAACACACCCTCACACCATGCACAAAAATAAACTCAAAACGCCTTAAAGACTTAAACATAAGACAAGACACTAGAAGTGAACACAGGGAAACCCCTAGAAGTGAACCCCTTGAAGTGAACACAGGGAAAACATTCTTTGACATCAACCTTACAAATGTTTTCTTAGGTCAGTCTCCCAAATCAACAGAAATGAAAACAAAAATAAACCAATGGGACTTAAACTTACAAGCTTTTGCACAGCAAAGGAAACCATAAAAGAAAAAAAAAAACGATCTACAGAATGGGATAAAATAGTTTCAAATGATGCAACCAACAAGCACTCAATCTCTAAATTATACAAACAACTTTTACAACTCAATAGCAAAAAACCCAGCAACCCAATTGAAAAATGGGCAGAAAACCTGAATAGACATTTCTCCAAAGAAGATATACAGATGGACAACAGGCACATGAAAAAAGTGCTCAACATCACTAATCATTAGAGAAATGAAAATCAGAACTACAATCAGGTACACCTCACATCACTTAGAATGGCCATCATCAACAGTCAGCAAATAACAAATGCTGGATAGGGTGTGGAGAAAAGGGTACCCTCCTTCACTGTTAGTGGGAATGTAAATTGGCACAACCACCATGGAAAACAGTATGGAGGTACCTCAGAAAAGTAAATGTAGAACTACCATATGAACCAGCAATCCCACTCCTGGGCACATACCCAGACAAAACTTTCCTTGAAAAAGATAAATGTGCCCATATGTTCACTGCAGCACTATTCACAGTACCCAAGACATGGAAACAATATAAATGTCCAACTACAGAAGAATGAATTAAGAAGATGTGGTATATACACAAGTGAGTACTATTCAGCCATAAAAAAAAAAAAAAACGCTATTTGCAGCAACATGGATGGAACTAGAGACTCTCATTCTAAATGAAGTTAAGTCAGAAAGAGAAAGACAAATACCATATGATATCACTTATATCTAGAATCTAATATATGGCACAAATGAACCTATCTACAGAAAAGAAACAAATTCATGGACTTGGAGAACAGACCTGTGGTTGCCAAGGTGAAAGGTGGGTGGGAGGGGGATGGACTGGGAGTTTGGGACTAGTAGATGCGAACTATAGCATCTGCAGTGGATAGGGCAATGAGATCCTGCTGTATAACACAGGAAACTCTATTTAGTCAATTGTGATGGAACATGATGGAGGATACTGTGAGAAAAAGAATGTGTGTGTGATACACACACACACACACACACACACATGACTGGGTCACTTTGCTGTACAGCAGAAACTGACAGAACACTGTAAATCAACTGTAATAAAAAAATAAAAATATTTGACAAAAGTAAAAAAGAAAACCAAATATAAAAGACCCATTTTACTGGCTCCAGAAAATACTCTAAGTCCTATTCATTCTTCTGTGAAATGCCTGTCCTGTGAAATGCCTCTAAAACTGTCCTTCCATTTCCTCTGGCACTACCTTAGACCTGCCAAATATTATCTCCTCATTCCTGAATTATTCATGAGTTCATTCATTCAGACCTGCACCTATTGGGACACTTACCAAAGCACTTACTCAAGTACTGCGCTAGTTCTGAATACAAACTACCATTCTAACTGGAGATAGAGACATGGATCATAATGAATGCACTATTTTATTAATAGTAACACTTCATCGGGGCCCCACTATGCAATACCTGCTATTCCTACACACTATTATCCCATTTAAATTCTCACAAGAGCCCTAAAAGATGGGTATAATTATCTTCTGCAAAGCAAGGAGACAGGCTCAAAGAGGTGAGGTAATTTTCCTAAGAACACTCACAAAGTGGGATTTCATGAGAAAAGATTCTTTCTACCACTGTATCAACTTTTTTTTTTCCTGTCTTTTGTCTTTTTTCTTAGGGCCCCACTCACGGCATATGGAGGTTCCCAGGCTAGGGGTCAAATCGGAGCTACAGCTGCTGGTCTATGCCAGAGCCACAGAAAGGCCAGATCCGAGCTGTATCTGTGACCCACAGATCACAGCAACGCCAGATACTTAACCCACTGAGTGAGGCCAGGGATCTCGAACCCGCAACCTCATGGTTCCTAGTTGGATTCGTTAACCACTGCGCCACAACAGAAACTCCAACTGTATCAACTCTTAAACAGTCAATCCAATCCAGTCTACCCATTTTGACAGGATTCATCATCTGAAAACACCATTCTGTAGTTGTAACCACTCTGTTCCAAAAATAAAAATTTCAACAGCTCCTTTAGCTTGGCCCTCAGTCTGACTTTGAGTTTTTAAGAAAGAGTCACCAAACTGAATCTTATCTCTTTCCCTAACTAGTTCTGGATCTTGGAAATGGCTAGTGTCTCTAATCTTCAGCTTTCTTACTGATGAAATGGGGATAAGAAGACAGACTCGTATAAGGATTAAGTAAGAGAAAATATGCAAAGGTCTAAGAACATGAGCGTTCAATAACTAAGAGTTGTTATCACTCATACAGCCTATACACAAAACTTCTGTTTTAGGCAGTCAATACACATACTGCCTCCACTTAGCTTTCTGCCTCAATTCACACTATTCTCCCTCCACTTCATTAAGAATAAGTATTCTATTCACCTGTTACATGAATTAGTATCTATACACCCTTATCTTCAAGGTCAAAGTCAAATGGACTAATTTTTTCTATTCTCTTCTATTTCACTTAAAATAATATACTGGTCACTTCCTACTAGTTTTATTTCACAAATACCGACACAAAACCAAATAGGATCAAGAATTTGTCCTCAAAAAGTATTTAGTCTAATTGTAAATATAACTGTAAACACTGTTATAACAGTAAAACAAAATTTCTTGACCCCTGCACCCCCACCCCACGGGCTGGAATTTAAAAACTCATGTTCCTAGGAGTTCCCGTCATGGCTCCGCAATAAAGAACCCAACTAGTATCCATGAGGGTTTGATCCCTGGCCTCACTCAGTGGGTTAAGAATCCGGCGTTGCCATGAGCTATGGTCTAGGTCAGAAATGCAGCTCAAATCCCATATTGCTGTGGCTATGGTGCAGGCCAGCAGCTACAGCCCCAATTTGACCCCTAGCCCAGGAACCTCCATATGCCACAGGTGCAGCCCCAATGAGACCAAAAAAAAAAAACCCCAAAACTCATCTTTCTGTTGCTCCCTGAACTTCCCTATCATAGAATATAACCAATAAATTATCTACACTGTAGACGTGAAAAACAACAGGCACTCAACAAATAGTTGTTGAATGAACAAGTTAATAAATGAGGCACAATATAAAAGTGCTATGGATTTTCAGAGGGAGAAATTACATACCATAAACTCTCTCCCCACCTACATCATAAATCCTCTAAGGGGGAGGTACAATCTCTTTGTATTACTGAATACATTAAAAGTTCAATCATGTTTGTAGAGAGTCTATTCAAAAAAAAAAAAAAAAAGAGCTACAGATTGGCCACACTCTTGTGGCAAAGCAGATAAACATGGATCTTTGCCAAAGGAAATCAAAGAAGACATTTACAGCTCCAATAATAAGTTTATTATCAGCCTTTACTCTAGATCCTTACTATTAAAAGTATGCCTCTTAATTCAGAAGCATCAATATTACCTGGGAATTTGTTAGAAATGCATAATCAGAGGCCCCACCCAGACTTACTAAATCAGAACCCTCATTTTAACAAACTACCCTGGAGGATTCCTCACACACATTAAGTCTGAAAAAGATCAGTGTAAATGATACAAATGAAACTGAATTCTGCAAGCTCAGAGAAAGTTATCTTCTCCTCTGTTCTCTGTAATAAAGTAACCATACTTCTCAAGTAGTACCACAGATACGGTCATGACACACCTTCAGGAATATCAGGGTATAAATCTAAATTATTACTCAATGAGAAGTGAGAATTAATCATCCACTGACTATTAAATGGAACTTTTAGAAAATATAAATATATACATATACATATATACACACACACATATATATATCTGCCTTCTTAGGACACAGACTCTATTGGGCAAGAAAATGAGAGAATGAACCTACTGTACAGTACAGGGAATTATACTCAATATTTTGTAACAATTTATAGGGGAAAAGAATCTGTAAAAATACATATATATATATATATCTGAATCACTCTGCGGTACACCTGAAACTAACAAACATTGCAAATCAACTACACTTCATTTTTTAAAAAAGGTTAGTGTAAAAACAAGAAAATAAGAGAATGAATCTAATGAACTTAAACAGCCAGAGTGATAAATCTTTTAATACCAAGGATGAGATTCTTGGGGAGGTGGGGGAGGAGAGCGAGATAATGGTGAGAACATTTAAGAACAAACTTCTTCAACAATTCTCTGTGATACATACACATATTTCCAAATATTCCCTATTAAAAACTCCAAACTTAGATAACCCTACATGCAAAGCCACGTAATCAAAAACCTATGGGACATAAAGTCAGATCTCCTAATCACTTTCACTGACTCAAAAACTAGAACCACCCTTTAAAACACCAAGCAAAATCTCAACCAAACCACTTTGTGAACTTGCTTGCAGAAATACTTGCAAAACCCTCAAGCCACAATCCTGTCATTCCAATTTGAGACAAGACAGGAGGCCAAAGGAACCTGATGTCAAATATGCCCTTTAAACACAAAACAAAACAAAAAATGGGGGAGAAGGACGCCAAAACAGTGGGAATTCGATGAGGAATGATTGCAGGCCATTTCTCACCTCCTCGCTGACCTACAAATACCTCTCCAACACAAGGCAGGAGGGAGGAAACATAACGGAGGTCCCTAAACCCACAATTTTAAACGTCCCAAACTTAATCCTAAAGTTGGGAGCCCGTCCTCTTTTCCCAACAACAGGCATTCATACGACAGGTCAATCTCTAATTCCCCTCCCCCCCTCCCATCCCCAGTAGGATTTAGGCTATCCGCCCCTCGAGACCTCCCACCATCCTAGCCAGCCCCTCCAAGAATACCCCGACCCCTCCCGATGAGAAATCGACAGGGGGCTAGTGTCCCAGCCCTTCGGAGCACGACAGCACCCCCCTGCCCCATCCAACACACTAAACTCTCCCTGGGAAAGGGGCTGATGGGTCTCACCAAGTACAGTGGGGCATAGATCCTCAGGGACTCCTCCAGGGCGCCCCGGGTTATCTGCACGAAGGCGACCCCGCAGGAAGGATGCCAGGTGTGGCCGATCTCGTAGCAGTTATGAGGGATGGACTTGCTGAGAGCCGCCATGACTAGAAGCCGCGCGCTGGGGCCCGGAGGGGGGGTAGCCCAAGCTCGAGAGGGAGGGAGGAAGAAGGGAAACAAATGAGCGCCCAACCGCCACGGGCTTGCTGGGCGGGCTCGGGGGAGGTGCGGAATGGAGGGGAAAGGTCACGGCAGCGGGGTTACTCTGGGCCAAAGTCCTCGGATGTTGAGCGCTCGGCGTATCGCAGCTCGAGGGGGCGGGGCGCGCACCGGAGAGGCGGGGAGAGGCGGAGCGTGCGCGCTCCCTCAAGCTGCCAGGCCGGGGGCGCGCGCCCCCACTTCGGAGCCTGCGCGATGCGGGGAGCGGAAGGTCAGGGAGCGCAGCTCGGGGACGCGCCTGCCGCCCGCCTGCCCGCTACCTCCCCTCCTCCCTCCATTCCCCGCAGTAGCACGCGCGGGCGGTGGAGGATGCGCAAAGAGACAGTACTCCAGAATCTGTCCTCTGAAAACCCAGCCAAGTAGAACTGAGGGCAGTGGAAGAAAGGGATCAAATGTCTTTATTGGGAGCTGGTGGAGGAAGATAGTTGCCAGAGGAGAGCCTGGACAACCATCCTTAGCACTGCCAGCTCCCGTGCCCTAGAGTGCCAGGTAATAAGACAGCTAAGGCCGCCTGCTAGTTGGAACTGCACTGCTCCCAATTGCTGGGCTTTCTTAGATCTGTGGTGCCTGAGCGGGCCTGAAAAATGTTAGGCATGTTCTTGCACATCCCGTATGGGGAAAGGACAGTAGTAGGTCATCCTGTCCAAACCGTGGCCCACCGGGAAGTCTAATCTAAAGTGTTGGCCACTGGTGCTCATCAGGCAAATATGTAACCCAGCAAGGACTCGTGCGCCTGAGGGGAGAAAGCCAAACTCTGATGGCAGGTGTTTCCAGCAAAGTCAGGATTTACTGCAGGGCGTCATGCAAGGGGAAGGGAGACAAGCCCCAGATCCACTCCCACTTGGTCTTTGAGTTAGCGATTTCTTAAAAAGGAAAAACGAAGGAACTAGGATTAATAATCATCTTGTAACATTTCTTAATCTTCATTTCGGGTGTCAGGATGTCTCTGGCTTACAATTCTCAGACCAGGTGATCCATGGCTCTGAAGTCTCTGAGCCCATCTTGCCTGGAGAAGCAACCTGAGGCTGTACATTAATGATGATATCTATAATAGCAATTTTAGACTATTTAGGATGTTATCAACGACAGCAGTTTTAGTCACCTGATTGGTTGATTAGTGCTCAGCACAGAATGAGATCAGAGGGAATAAGAAAGGAAATTGAATTTTAAATCATAAACTCAGTAAGGGAACTTGGTTTTAGGGGGACTTGGTTTCATATAATACACATAGCAGAGGCAGCAGTGGTCTTAGAACTCATACCTGGCTAGAGACAATTAGCATGACAAGGAACCTGTATTGTCTGTGAGTCTTATAACCCCTCTAAATGTCAGTTTCCTCACCTATAATAAATTTCCAGCTTCCTTAGAATTCCAAATTCTAAACTTTCTGGAGTTCCCTTCATTGCTCAGCGGAAACAAATCTGACTCGCATCTATGAGGACGCAGGTTCGATCCCTGGCCTCGCTCAGAGGGTTAAGAATCCAGCGTTGCTGTGAGCTATGGTGTAGGTCACAGACACGGCTCCGATCTGACATTGCTGTGGCTGTGGCATAGGCCAGAGGCTACAGCTCCAATTCGACCCCTATCCTGGGAACCTCCATATGCCGTGGGGACGGCCCTAAAAAGCAAAAAAAAAAAAAAAAAAATCTAAAGTTTCTTAAAAGAGAAGCTTACTACCTTTAGAGGAATCCCATTCTAATGTAGTCTCCATACTGAGCACATACTAATTTCCAGGTACCATTCTAAGCTCTGCAGATTCAGGTGCAAACAAAAGAGACAAGTATCAACCTGCCCTTCCTTCTCCTTCTCCCAGTGCCACGGAGCTGAAGCCAGAGCTGCCAATGCAGCCTCAGGTACTATGGCTTCCAGAGTTACAGGAAATGAAAACGTCACCCAAGTTTTTAATGTTAAGGGAATAAGGAAATATATACAAGAGAAGATTAAGATAAAATGAATTAAAGCAGTTCTATTCTGTTTAAGTTATGATAAAAGACAAATAATGGTAAAGGAAGCAAAGCAGATCTTGGCAAGTGACACTGGTCATGACACTGGTGAAGCAGAGCATCCCTACACATCCTTTGAAGTTACCACCTCTGAATGACTGCCGACTTGCTTTGTATGATGACACTTTCCATATAACTAAACTTTAAATGCAACACAGTTTTTGAGATCAAACTTCCTACCCTCACAAAAAGGCCACTGTCACAATAAAAATTGTCGTATATTGCAAAAAGGAGAAAGAGGGAGAGAGAAGGTGTCTGTGTTCATGCAACTGGCAATCTAGAAAGGGAAAAGAAAAAAAAAGCAAGAAAACTAAAAAAGATAATGTGATAGATATAAGACAGTATAAACTAAATAAGGTAATAAGAGTATACAGATTGAAAGCTCAAAATAACAATGGTAAAAGATAAAAATTAAAAATATAAACAAGGAGTTCCCATCATGGCTCAGTGGAAACATATCCGACTAGTATCCATGAGGATGCCGATTCAGTCCCTGGCCTCACTCAGTGGGTTAAGGATCTACCTTTGCCACAAGCTGTGGTGTAGATTACAGACACAGCTCGGATCCCACATTCCTGTGGCTGTGGTGTAGACCAGCAGCTGTAGCTCCGATTGGGCCCCTAGCCTGGGAACCTCCATATGGCACAGGTTCAGCCCTAAAAAACAAAACAAAAAAAAATTTGTTAAGATAAAAACCCATCCCCCTCCCCCTCTCCACCTCCTCCCCATAAACACAGACAGTCTTAGCTAAGATATTGCTCCATACCCATTAGGGATCCCAGACTTCTTCTGACAGGTTGCTCCACCAACTATTACCTGTGATTTCTATCCTAACTTGGAACATGGCTGCTTCACCTTGAGCCATGACATCCACCCGCTAGCCAGGAAAACCAGCAAAAGAGGAACAGAGCACATAACTTCCTCTCTTTTACGAAAACTTCCCAGAAGATCCATGGAAACCACTTCTTACAACCCACTGCCCAAAACCTAGTCACATGGCTACACTTAGTTGCAAAAGAGGCTGAGAAATGTAATCTTTTTTTATTGGTTGGACAAAAGTCCAGCTCACATTTGGGGTTTTATTACTGAACAAAATGAAAAGAACAGATACTAGGGGCAACCAGAAGTGACTGCTATAGCTCTGTGCCTCTGGCTACCCAAATATCTGGGCACATCTTTTTTTCCCAAGGATAAACATATTCTCTCCTTCTCAAGGGGGACAACCTAGACTTCTATGCAGTTAACCCATCCTATTCAACATCCAGGATCTTCTGTAGGATCAAATACAGCTCTCACGTTCAATTTATTTCCCACCTTAACAAACAAAATTATCCACAGAAATTACAGGAATAGTAATATAGGCTTACCCTACTTAATTTCAATAACCCATCCCTGAAAATCTGATAGTCCTCAAGAAAATGCTGAATGGGAGTTTATTTTCAAATGGGAAAAAATAAAATGTGTTACACATCAACCCCGAAATCCCTAATAGGTATTTAAAATAAAGTAAAATGCCAAATATAATGGACCATTTTGTTAGGATGTACAATACTTTAAGAATAGTGTTTTGAACACCAAATAATTCAGAGTTGCTAATTAGCAGTTGCTTTTGAATGCAAAAGCACATGAAATTTGCATCAATGATAAGCATTATATTTACCATGTGGCACGTACCAAGAAATAAAATTTTAAATTGCAATTAAAAGCATGCGCTTTCCTTGAATTAAGTGTTAAATCAAGACCTGGAGTTTAAAAATATCTGAAAAGAACATTTTGTTGTCACAGCTGCCAAAAATGTCAGTGCTCATTACAGCTGGAGGGTGAAGGGGCAATTTTAGGCAAACTCTCAGTTGTAAAGGAATGGAAAGGATATTCTCTATCTGGTATATTTCTGTCTCTTTGCTGGTGCTGCTATAGAGAGTCCAGAAAGGGAGGCATTAATAAATTCTCAGAGAGGGTGATCTGTGCTTTAGGACTAAAAAAAAATTGGGGGTAGAGGTCCCTTTGTGGCTCGGCGGTAATGAACCCAACTAGTATCCACAAGGATGACGGTTTAATCCCTGGCTTCACTCAGTGGTTTAAGGATTCTGAGTTGCCATGAGCTGTGGTGTAGGAGTGGAATTGCTCAGCTGTATGTTTAGCTTTAGTAAATACTGATTATTTTTATTTTTAAGGGCCAGGATTTGAAGTGGATCACATTACTTCTGCTTGCATCCCATTTACAGAACCTAGTTACATGTTCCCAACCTAATTTCAAGGGAGGATAGAAATTCTTGTCTTCCTGTGAGGCCAGAAAAAGAAGGTGAAATGAGATTAGTTAAGTATATACCATTGTCTCTGCCCAAATGCAGAAACACCTGTAAGGCCACAGGCTAAGCTTTTCAGGTGATTCTCCTTCACCCTTGTGGACTGCTTAACCCTCCTTTTTCAATGATTATATGTACAGCCCTACTGCTTGTTTCAAATGAACTTAAGTAGGAATTCCCGTTGTGACTGAATGGGTTAAGACCTGACTAGGATCTACGAGGATGTGGGTTCGATCACTGGCCTCACCCAGTGGGTTAAGGATCCAGTGTTGCCTCGAGCAGTAGTGTATATTGAAGATGTGGCTCTGATCTGGGCATTGCTGTGGCTGTAGCGTAAGCCAGCAGCTGCAACTCTGATTTGAACCCCAGCCTGGGACCTTCCATATACGGCGGGTGCAGCCCTTAAAAAGAAAAAAAAAACAGCTAAAGTAAGTGGATCATCCTCACTTACTCCAATGGACTAAATGTTTGTGTCCCCTCCAGATTCATATGTTGAAATCTACACACAACCCCCACGTGATGGTATTAGGAGGTGTGGGCCTCTGGAGGTGATTAGACCATGATGTGGAGCCCTCACTAAAGGGACTAGTGTCTTATAAAAAAGACTCCAGAGAGCTCTCTCACTCCTTTGGCCTTGTGACAACATCGCCCGAAGGCACCAGCTATGAACCAGGAAACAGGTCCTCACTAGACATGGAATCAACTGGTACCATCTTCTTGGACTTACTTCTCAGCCTCCAGAATGGTGAGAAGTAAACATCTGTTGTTTAAGCCACCCAGTATACAGTATTTTGTTACAGCAGCCCAAACAGACTAAGATATTTACATTTAAATTTTAAATAAAATTTCCTTCTCCCTGGAAGCTCCTTAAGGGCAATATCTACTGAGCTTTACTTGTTATTTTCATACCACTCAGCACAATGCCTGCACATAGAGCATATTTAATGAAATATTGAATCAATAAATAAATGAAAGATGTGATGGGAGAGAAACTGTAAAGTACCCCATGTTCTCCTTAAAGAAGAAAGCAAGAAAAAGTATTTACAACTTATCCTTTCTTATTTTGCTTGTTTGTTTTTGGTTTACTTCCTTAACTCCCTTATTGAATATTCTGTTCCTTGGAGGCAGAATCTATGTCCTATTTGTCATCTTTATATTGTCCCACAGCAGCTACTATACTAGTGTGAAACTGCAGTATTTCGAGGGAACAATTAACTGACTCTTGGAAATTTTTCGTTATCCCCCTCAGCCTAAACAGTTTCTATCTAGGAGGGGCACTGTGCATTTTTTATAGTACTGGGACAATATTAGCCTGACCTCAAGCTTCTGGTCCTCTCAAACTATCCATGAGCACACACACTTATCCATAAGCTCCAACATTTTGCAATATTTACAAGTTGTTATAGTTCCATAATATGTAACTGATAACATTTACTTGAGGCTGGACACTTGCCTTTATGGAAAATAGCTGAATTCTTAATGGTCTTCTCAACCACCTTGGGCTTCGGTGATTCCCAGTTTTATTCTTTCTAATGAATGATAGTTATTATTGATAGAAAATGTCAAGCAAAAGAAGAGTTAATCACTTTGTATTCTGCTTATCATCCATTTAGATTGCAATATTTGTTCTCAAGCACAGGGCCTACTCCCTCCCCTGAGGCCAAACATGGCTACAATGTCCTATTTGTTGACCATAAAGAGACTCAAACAATTGTTCATTTTGGGATTTGGCTACATCTTCAGAGTCCTTATTGCTCTTCATGTGTGCCCTTCCTCAAAAAGATGCCTCTTTTTCTAACTTTTCACCAGTCCTTTGAAAATCTACACATAACATGTAGTACCAGCATTTTACTTTTCTTTGTGACAGTTCTACTGCTTTTTTTTTCTTTACTTTTTCTTTCTTTTCCTTTCCTTTCCTTTCTTTTCTTTTAATGGTCGCACCCAAGGTATATGGAAATTCCCAGGCCAGGGACTGACTTTGAGCCAGCTGAAGCAATGTCAGATCCTGTAACCCACTGCTCCAGGCCAAGGATGGAATCCGTGCCTCCACAGCAACCTCAGCAACTGCAGCCAGATTCTTAACCCACTGCACCACAGCAGGAACTCCTCTACTGCTTTTCTTTAAGTGATATTTTTTGAAACTCTGGTACTTAACAAAACTATATGTGCTTAAAAGATACGAGTCATCTCTTGTTATTTGTGTGTCAGGTGTGTAGGTTGCCAATATAATCTTTTAAAATAAATGCTATTGCTTTCCTCTCTGCAATTGATATTACCCACTTGCACAATGGAGCTATCTTTTTGCTTAAAGTAATTTAGAGGATTAATACATGTCAAATGCATTCAGTTCTAACAATGTCCTCCAAAACAGCTGCAGTGTCTTTAGTGCCTAACCCAATATTTATCACAGAGACACATTCAAGTATTTGCTATAAAACACAATTTAAAATATACTGTTTGAATTAAACTTCTATAGTTAGCACTGTATAGTTACACTCTCATTTGAAGATTCAAGTTATGGACCATTTATATTTTTTTTCTCTCTAAACTTTCCAATATCTGTTTTCCTAAAAGTCTAAAGTGCATGTCTAAACCTGGCCAACAATTACTCTTAGATATTACAAATATACAACTTCTAAGATGATGCATATACTTTTTATCAAAGATCTTATCACTTCCACATAAAGATCAGGGCTGTGTGATGCTTAGAGTTAGGTCGAAAGGTAGAGATTTTCCTCATTAAGATTACCTTATGGAAGATAAAATTACCTGCAAGAATGTATTTATTATTCTGATCTTAATAGAATAAGACCTCACTGAATTGTTGAGTTCCTTCCTCTTTGGATTAGTTTGAGATCAACTTTCGAAAAGTATTGTCCATGTGGTCTGACGGTCAAAGCCATCTGTCACAGGCAGTCAAAGTCATGCTTATTGTCTGTCTCAAAAAAAAATCCACGGCAAATTCTCTCCACTTGGTGTCTGGTCTCATGTTTCAAGATTTCCTCCCTTAAAATACTGCATCTCATATACTTGTACTCTGACTATAAATTAGCAATATTTTTAGAAATCATTTCAGCAGGATCTATGTACATTTTAAGTACACATATTCTTTGACCCAATAATTGTATTTCTGAAGTCTCTCCTCTATAGAAATACTGACCAAAAAAATTTCTCTAAGCATTATTTATAAAAGCAAAAATATTAAATGTATCTAACTGTCCATCTTTGGGACATGTTAAATGAATAAACAATAATACATCTATATTGTGGAATGTAGATAGTTAATGAATAAGGTGGATCTGTGTATACCAATATTGATGAACGTACATAACATTCCACTAAATGGGGGAAAAAAACACACACAAACTATTTTATATGAGTGAGCTGTTTAAAGAATAAAAAGTAACTTGTGTATCTGTATTTTTGTACATGTTTACATTGGTATTGAAAAAGGTGTAGGAGAACACAAATAAAAGGGTCAGGACAGAGCTCTTTCACTACTTATTGTTTATACTACTACTTTGATTAAATTTTCCCAGTCTACTTGCATTCCAAAGCTTCTTTCTGGATAATTTTTTCTTGGTAGAGTTTATTTTAGGTCATGTGTTCTAATTGTTCTAAATCTTTCTATGTCCAAAAACAGCATTATTTTGCTTTCACTCTACTTCAAACTACTGATAATTTGGTTACAAATAAAATTGTAGATTCAAAGTAAATTTCCCCTCAGTATTTAAAAATATTTCTTGGAATTTCCTGGTGACCGAGCTGTTAATAAGGCTCCTGCCTTATCACTGCCATGGTGCAGGTTCAGTCTCTAACCCAGGAACTTCTGCATGCTGCAGGCACCACCAAGAAAAAAAAAAAAAAAATTCCCACTAGACTGCTAGGGAGTAGCTTGAAGCAGGGAAAGAATGTGACTGAAGAACTTTCTTTAGGTGGTTAAAAAATATATGTATATGTATACATATTTTTTTCTTCATTGTTTTATTGAATAGAATTTTGCTAATCAGATATCCAGGGCTATTTGACTCTTTTTTCCTTTGTATGCCATCTTTCTACTCTGGTCATTTTTAGAGCTTTCTCTGTATTGCTGATATTTTACCAAATGTTTCAGTCATGTTTCTTTATTTCATTATTTGTATTATCTGCTAGGATTTAGTTAACCCTATTAAACTGAAGTATCATGTCTTTTTTTTCAGGTCTAGAAAATTAAAGAATCACACTTCCTCTTTTCTTGGGAAATCTCCTGGAAATCCTATTAGATCCAGAGTTTTTTCAACCTGAGGTCTGTGGATAGAATAAAGGGGAGTCCAGTGGATGAAAAAACTATTTTAATTTTCACTAGCTTGTAACTGAAATATATTATTTTCCACTATTTGTATATAGGCAACAAACTACAGACATTATCACCAACAGAATATTTTCACATTTATATATATATATATATATATATTTTTTTGTCTTTTATCATTTTAGGGCCACACCTGTGGCATGTGGAGGTTCCCCAGCTAGGTTGTCTAATCGGAGCTATAGCTGCCGGCCTACACCACAGCCACAGCAACCAGGATCTAAGCCGCATCTGCGACCTTCACCACAGCTCATGGCAATGCCAGATCCTTAACCCACTGAGCAAGGCCAGGGATCGAACCCACAACCTAATGGTTCCTAGTCGGATTCGTTTCCTCTGCACCATGGTGGTAACTCCCCTTCTTTGGTTTTGAATATCTGTTAAACTATTTTTTTTTTATCAATCCTGCAATTTTGGTGAGGGAAGGAAGGAGGAAGAGATGACCAGCATGCACTCCATCTGCCATCCTAAAGCTGTGATGCATGTGTTAGTTTTGCATTTAGAAAAAGAAAGAAAAGAAGCAGTGCTACATTCTTTCCTCTCTTTTTTTAAAAAAACATTTTTTGGCTGCACCCACAGCATGTGAAAGTTCCCAGGCCAGGGACTGAACCCTCGTCACAACAGTGACACCAGCTGCTGCAGTGACAATGCTGGATCCTTAACCCACTGTGCCACAGGAGAACTCCTATTTGTTCCCCTTCTATCAACTGTTTTCTTTTTTTACAGTATGTAACGTTATAATAAGAAATGCTGAAATGGCTATTTTACAAGTGAGAAAACTAAGGTTGGCACAGAGTAATCACTGATTCAGAGTCAGGTAACTCATTAATAACAGGACTGAGATGGGAACTCAGGTTGTGGCTTCTCTAGCCCTTGCTCTTTGGAGCTATTCTGGGAGCTCTCTCTTTCTTTTCCAGGAGCTGTTGGTGCTGATATTATAAACTTCAGTCTAGAAAAAACACGTGTTGTTTGTTATTGTATATGTGGTTCTTACCACCAAAGATATTTTCAGTCAATGCGATCAATGTATTTTAGAACACTTGATGGATGCTAGGTGCTGAGCTGGGTGCCAGGCATACAACAGTGAAACAAGGTCAATCCCAACCACACAAAATTTAGAGTCAGTGGAGTAAGAAGAGTAGGCATCAAACAAATATCATATTCCCCTCTCTCTTCTACTCAGACTCAAATGCATCTTCTCTGTGAAACTTTCTGGGCAGAGTTAGTTGCCCTTATCGAGCTTCTACAATGCATGATTCACTCCCCTGTTATCACTGAGAACAGCCTTTTTTATGTTAACATGTTAGTTAACAGTGTTCCCTGCCACCCCACTCACCTCTGTCCCCAACTGCATGGTAAGGAGCTCAAGGGCAGGCTTGCTCATTCATCCTGATGGCAACTTCAGGACCGAGCACAATGCCTGGCACACGGGTTATAAATTCTTCAGTGAATGAAACCGATGCTGATAGAAAAGAATGGAAAGTTCTGTTTCACTCCTTTCCGTATACCATATATACCCTCGTGGTTTTGAAAGTTAATGTGGCATTCCCTATTGATGATTTTTAGCTTCATGATTGGCAAAAATCCATTTTCCTTGTTTGGGTAGTGGCCAATATAAATGGAAATAGACCTGAGCTCTTGCCAGCTGTTGTTAATTATACTTCAAGCCTATTCAGAAAGGTATTGAGAAAATCCACCTTTTGCTTCAGTTTATCTGAGTTGACAATCTCCACAACCTAAACCCACTAAAATCCACACCTCCAAATTCATTTAATTCTGCATGACCTATGACTATAGAAACCGAATCCCTAAAGAGTTTCAATTTCACAATTTGGCTAACTCTAATTCTTTAACCTTTACAAAATTCTTTTGGAATGACTGTTGACAAGCCAGGTATCTAAGGTTCCAGAAAAAGAAATCAAAATGAGTTCCATATTTATGTGGCAGGGAAAGGGCTGTGGCCCCTGGAAGGAGGAAGCAGTTTCTCGTCTACCCTTACCTTGAAGCTTGACTTCCCTTCGGGAGTGAGGCGCTTGGGAAAAGCCACAATCTCTAAGGATAGATACGCCCATGGTGCCTGTAACCAGAGCTCTGGCAAATATGGCCTGAGATTTCTGAAGGCTGGGGGAAGTGGGGGAGAGGGGCTTGAACACTGTAACTTCAGATCTTCGAGCAGTTTCTCAAGGGTAGTTTTGGTTTGGGGAAATGATCTAAATGGACAAGGTTAGACAGCCTAATACTGAAGCAGGCTTTTCTGGAATGGAAGTTTAATAGCTCCAACCCCAGAGCTCTAAACTTTTCTGTATCATACTTTCAAATGTTGTCTTTATTAAGGGCGGGGGGAGAGAGCTATACCTCTGTAGTTTAAGATGCCTCTGGAGAAGTGTTTCCTTTAAGGTGTGGGTGTAAACTCTCTTAGTTTGCATGAAGTTGATTTTTTATTTTATTATTTATTTTTGTCTTTCTAGGGCTGCACCTGCAGCGTATGGAAGTTCCCAGGCTAGGGGGTCAATTCTGAGCTACAGATGCTGGTCTACACCACAGCCACAAAAATGCCAGATCCAAGCCGCATCTGCAACCTACACCACAGCTCAACAACAATGCGGATCCTTAAGCCACTGAGTGAGGCTAGGGGTTGAACCCGCATCCTCATGGATACTAGTCGGGTTTGCTACCACTGAGCCACAACAGGAACTCCGAAATTGTTTATTTTAGTAGAAATGCTTGAGCTTCCTGCTTAAACAGCTTCTCACAGGAGATGAGTGAGGACTTTAGGACTATAGAGAAGCTACGGTTCTGGTTTTTTACTTAATGTGGATAAAATGCCATAAATAGGAACAGGGCTGTTTTAGGCTTAGTACAAATGGACCGGCCTGCTTCTATCTCACACGTGATAATACTGAAAACTCAAACTTGGAGGATGTTGTCTATCAGATATTTTGCCTCTAGGCAATGATCTCACAGAGGCCACAGGAGCAGACCTGACCTTGGGAGTGGGGGAGGGCCAGAACTTCCTCAGAGGAGGTGGACAGGAAATGGGGCTATAAGACTGAGCAAGCTTGAGCCAAGAGAGAAGGCAGGGAGAAATGTGGCCTTTTCCTGGGGCCTCTGGAGATCCAGGCCTGAACTTTCAGCAGGGTGAACTTGCTGGCGGTCACTCCCAAAGGAAGATGAGCAGCTGCTGCCAGAGAGTACAAGCTTGGGAACTAGGCAGGAAGGCACCTCCACGGCCCTAAGACACCCTGTGCCTTGGCCTGTGGACTCCGAAAGCATTCAGAACTCGGAGTCATTTTAAAATTTGTCAGTTTTGGAGTTCCCATTGTGGCTCAGTGGGTTAAGAAGCCAAGTAGCGTCCATGGGGACACGGGTTTGATCCCTAGCCTCGGTCAGTGGGTTAAGGATCTGGTGTTGCCATAAGCTGTGGCATAGGTCACAGATGCAGCTTGGATCTGGCATTGCTGTGGCTGTGGCATAGGCTGACAAATGCACCTCTGATTTGACTCCTGGCCTGAGAACTTCCACGTGCCACAGGTGCGGCCCTAAAAAACCAAAATATTTTAAAAGTTTAAAAATAAATAAAATTTATCAGTTTTGTCACTCCTTTCTCTATCCTTAACCTTTCTTTAAAAGCTTGCTAAATGTTGCAGCTTAGTCCTGGTCATTTCTATGGAAATTAAATAAAACGGTCTCTGTCCTCGTTTGGGAATATTTAGTCAAGGGAAGAAAAGCCTTCCCTTGAGGCCAGTGTAGCTGTGGTGGCTGCAATCAATCGTGGGGTTACAGGAGGTGAGAGGGGACAGTGGGGGAGGTGAAATGAACAACCTGGAACCACATCGGCAGCAGGGGCGGTATGGACTTGTGGGACATATAAGCCACGGGGAAGTGTGGAGAGAAGCCTCGTATAAGATGAGGTTTCCCATCATCAGATAAGAAATTTTAAGCCACAGTAATTTGAATGTTACAAGGTAAACCTGACCTCATTTTTAATCATAGCCTGGTGAGGTCTAGGAGAGTATATGCATCTGGAATGTACTATAAAATATAGTCTTGGTACTCAGTAACCTATTTAACATAAGGTTTGTGGACTATAAAGGGAGGCCTCAAATGGGTTCCCAGCCAAATCTGTGGAAATCATAATTATCACATGCTGTTTCTCCATTCATTTGTAATTATGTACTGGATTCTGGGAAGCGTCAAGCAGTGCGTAGAAATTACCGTGGATCCACTGAAATGTAGCTGGTACAATCTGCTCTTTAATGCTCGAGGGAGAATTAGGATCACATATTCAATCTTCCTAATTAAAGAAAAAAAAATGATGTGAGCCCCTCATGCTAGATTATCATGAAAACTAGTATCACTTTCTTAGGGATGCTTTCCTTTCCTCTAGCTCGTCTTCTTTTTCTTTTCAAAAGAAACATAAGCTTAATTTCAGTGCAATTCTTGCTTAAATTTTTTTTTCTGTTTGACAAAAATCTCTAATTATTCTTCAGTGAATGAAGAAAAGTCTGGTTTTTGTTCTCAAGTACCAGTGATAGATTATCATTAATTGCAACATCCTAGAATCCATTTTATTTGATTTCTACATGATGGAGGATAATGTGAATGCGTATACATATATGTGTGTGTGTGTGTGTGTGTGTGTGTGTGTGTGTGTGTGTGTGTGTGTGATTGGCTCATTTGCTTTACAGCAGAAATTGACAGAACGTTATAAATCAACTATAATAGAAAAAATAAAAATCTGAAGTTCCTGTCATGACTGAGCGGTTAACAAACCCAACTAGTATCCATGAGGATGTGGGTTCGATCCCTGGCCTCGCTCAGTGGGTTAAGGATCTGGCATTGCCATGAGCTGTGGTGTAGGTCGCAGACTCAGCTCGGATCTGCCACTGCTGTGGCAAAGGCCAGTGGCCACAACTCTGATTCAACCCCTAGCCTGGGAACCTCCATATGCTGAGGGTATGGCCCTAAAGGTGATAAAATTGACTAGTGACTTCCATGATAAATTGTAATGTTTCCCAAACTTCTCTGATCCTAAGAGCTACTTATTATAGATAAAAAACATCCAGGCTTTACTTTTGTAAATTCTGATCTAGTGTACTTCAGGGCTGGACCTAGGAATCTAAATTTTTCCAAGCTCTCTAATGACAAAGAAACCCATGAGAGAGGATGCCCACTCTCACCACTGTTATTCAACACAGTATTGGAAGTCCTAGCTACAGCAATCAGACAAACAAAAGAAATAAAAGGCATCCAAATAGGAAGAGAAGAAGTAAAACTGCCACTATATGCAGATGACATGATACTATATCTAGAAAACCCCAGGGACTCAACCCCAAAATTACTTGAACTGATCAACGAATTCAGCAAAGTAGCATGATATAAGCTTAACCTTCAGAAATCAATCGCATTTCTGTATATTAACAATGATATTAGAAAAAGAATACCAAAATGCTTTACCTTTTAAAATTACACCCCAAAAAATCAAATACCTGGGAATAAACCTGACCAAGGAAGCAAAAGACTTATATGCAGAGAACTACAAAACATTAATCAAGGAGATCAAAGAAGATACAAAGAAATGGAAAGATATTCCATGCTCATGGGCCAGAAAAATCAATATTGTAAAAATGGCAATACTACCCAAAGCAATCTACAGAGTCAGTGCAATCCCTATCAAATTACCCATGACATTCTTCACAGAACTAGAACAAACAATCCAAAAATTTATATGGAACAACAAAAGACCCAGAATCGCCAATGCAATTCTAAGGAACAAAAACCAAGCAGGAGGCATAACTCTCTCAGACTTCAAGCAATATCACAGGGCCACAGTAATCAAGACAATGTGGTACTGGTACCAAAACAGACATACAGACCAATGGAACAGAACTGAGAATCCAGAAATAAACCCAGATGCCTACAGTCAATTGATCTTTGACAAAGGAGGCAAGAACATAAAATGGGGAAAAGACAGTCTTTTCAGTAAGTACTACTGGGAAACTTGGACAGCTGCATGCAAATCAATGAAACTAGAACACACTTTCACACCATGCACAAAAATAAACACACTTTCACACCATGCACAAAAATGGCTTAAAGACTTAAATATAAGACAAGACACCATTAAACTCATGGAAGAAAACATTGGCAGAACATTCTCTGACATCAACCTTACAAATGTTTTCTCAGCTCAGTCTCCCAAAACAACAGAAATAAAAGCTAAGATCAACCAATGGGACCTAATAAAGCTGACAAACTTTTGCACAGCAAAGGAAACCAAAAAGAAAACTAAAAGACAACTTACAGAATGGGAGAAAATAATGTCAAATGATGCAACGGACAGGGGCTTAATCTCTAAAATATACAAACAGCTTATGCAGCTCAACAGCAAAAAAGCCAACAACCCCACTGAAAAATGGGCAAAGGACATGAATAGACATTTCTCCAAAGAAATATGCAGATGGCCAACAAACACATGAAAAAATACTCAACATCATTGATCATTAGAGAAATACAAATCAAAACTACCATGAGATACCACCTCACACCAGTCAGAATGGCCATGATTAATGCTGGAAGGGATGTGGAGAAAAGGGAACCCTCCTGCACTGTTGGTGGGAATGTAAGCTGGTACAACCACTATGGAAAACAGTATGGAGGTACCTTAGAAAACTATACATAGAACTACCATATGACCCAGCAATCCCACTCTTAGGCATATATCCGGACAAAAATCTCCTTGAAAAAAACACTTGCACACACATGTTCATTGCAGCACTATTCACAATAGCCAAGACATGGAAACTACCCAAGTGTCCATCAAGAGATGATTAGATTAGGAAGATGTGGAATATATACACGATGGAATACTACTCAGCCATAAAAAAGAATAAAATAATGCCATTTGCAGCAACATGGATGGAATTAGAGACCCTCATACTGAGTGAAGTAAGTCAGAAGGAGAAAGATAGATACTATATGACATCACTTATATCTGGAATCTAATATACTGCACAAATGAACCTTTCTACAAAAACGAAAATCAAGGACTTGGAGAACAGACTCGTGGTTGCCAGGGGCTGGGGGAGGGTGTGAGATGGTATGGGAGACTAGGGTTAACGGTTGTAGACTATTGCCTCCGGGATGGAAAAGCAAGCAGATCCATCTGTAACGCACTGAGAACTATGTCTAATCACTTGTGACGAATCCATATATGTATGTGTAAGGGGGTCACCATGCTATGCAGCTGGAAAATTGACAGAAATCTGTAAACCAGCTATAATGGAAAAAATAAAAGGAGAAAAAAAACTAAAAAAAGAAAAAAAAGAAACCCATGTGAAGAAGGAACTCCCTAGTTAATAAGGACCCACTCCCATTGTTTAACCCAGTAGTTTCCAATGCAGAACTTTGGGATCACCTAAAGAAATGCCTTGGACTTTTCTGAGGTCTTTCTTTCTTTCTTTCTTTCTTTCTTTTACATTTTAGTTGGAAATAATCTCAAACTTACAGAAAAGTTGCTGGAAGAGTAGAAACAACTTCTTTGTTCTGAACCATTTAAGTGTTAGTTGTTGCCATGGAGCCCTAGCATTCTCAAATACTTCAGTATTTCCTACCAACAAAGACATTCTATAATGTAACCCAAGAAAATCCATCAAAACAAGGAAAATTAACATCGATATGTCAACCCCCCCACTCTTAAGACCCCACTTAAGTTTTGCAAATTTTTCTTAAAACCTCCTTTAAAATAAAAGAGTATGGAATCATGTGCTGTATTTCTGCCATGTCTCTTAGTCTCCTTACTCGGAAAACAGTTCCTCAGTCTTTTCTAGATTTTTATGACCATGACATTTTTAAATTACAGTCTTTTTATTTTGTAGAATGATGCTCAATTTGCTTGTCTGAAGTCTTCTCATGAATAGACTTGGAAGGAAATTTGATAGAAGGAATGTCATGTTCTCATCCTGTCCCATCAGGTGGTACATGACTTTGATTTGTCCCATTAACGGTATCAGTACTTTAATCCCATGTTTAAGATGGTATCTGCCCTGCTGGCCACTATAAATATCTGTCCTGCTGGCCACTATGAAGTCATTCTTTTTGTCTCTGTAATTAATAAGGTTGTTTCTTTTTAATGGGAGAGAACGTCAAGGGTATGTAAACATCCAATTACTCATTAAAATTTCAAATGATTCATTTATTAATTTATATCAAGATGTACGCATAGATTCCGATTTTAGCCAAAGGGTTATAACCCACTACTATCATTAACAATTTTGATGCTCAAATTATCCCAAGCATGGCCAATGGGAGCTCCTTCAAGCTGGCTCATGTGCTCTTTAGACATGTGCCCATTATTCTTTGAGCACTCCTTTGTTTATTTTTGGCAAAGATGTCCAGGTTCATTTTTTACTTTCACTGCCCCAGCACTGAAATCAGTCAATCCTGAAAAGAAAAGAACTTGGGTTTCTTTTAGAAATCAAGATGCTAAGTACACCCTTTGCTCCTGAGGTTTTGCTGCTCCCAAAGCTGTCAAGTAAACAGAGCTAGGAATAGAAAGATAGACAGACAGACAGACAGATAGACAGACAGACCGACCTAGATTTAGACACACATTCATATATTTACACATTCACATTATTTATACCTGTATTTATTTCTGTATCTATTTCTATATGAGATTCTCCAATTTTTTTTATGGCCACACCCACAACATATGGAAGTTCTCAGGCCAGGGATCGAATTGAGCTGCAGCTGCAACATATGCCACAGCTGTGTCACTCCAGATCCTTAACCCACTGAGACGAGCCAGGGATCAAACCTGTGAAGCCACAGAGACAACACCAGATCTTTAACCCACTATACCACGGTAGGAACTTCGAGAGTTTCTAATTCTAAACCACTACCATAAGATTC
The DNA here is from genome assembly GCA_004024745.2 of Catagonus wagneri. Classification (NCBI taxonomy): domain Eukaryota; kingdom Metazoa; phylum Chordata; class Mammalia; order Artiodactyla; family Tayassuidae; genus Catagonus; species Catagonus wagneri. The sequence goes on from PVHT020000036.1 coordinate 198,526, forward strand.
ATTCTAGTTTTGTCTTTACCATATTTGTAACTCTACGGCAGTAAGACACCTCACAATGATAAATTTATTTACTTACTAACCTTTTCTCATCCAAGTTCCCTAACTCCCTTGCAGACACTTAACCCCCTGGGGCACTGATGCTCCATCCAAGTAGGAAAATGCTACACTGAGACACCTTTCAGCTTGCTTGGACTCCTCACGGGGTCACCCTTCTGACTCTTTTAGGCTCTGACACTCCACCCCGAGCCACCCCTGCAGGACTGTGTAAATGCCCTTCTCACTTCACTCAGGCTCTGGCATCTATGCTGCATCACCCTCCCACCCAGATCCCTCCTCGTTCAGCTGCATCGCCCTTCCACTCGGATCTCTCTTCATTCAGCTGCATCGCCCTCCCACTCAGATCTCTCTTCATTCAGCTGCATCACCTTCCCAACCGGATCTGTCCTCATCCAGCTAGGGCTTTGTCACTCCGTGCTGACTCTCTGTTCTCCCCCCATCATTCTGTCCAGAGCCAATTAATGGCTTTGGGCTGAACTGTTTAGGAAGGAAAACAACGGGAAGGGGAGGAGGAAGAGGAAGAAGAACCATTTGGGAGATCTGAACTGAGAATAGCTCTAGAGGTGTATAAATACCTGTGCTTATAAATGCTCCCCCAGGAGATTCTAATAATAGCCACATTTGGGGATTTCAAACTTTTATACTAGGGCAGGCTGAGGAAACAAATCAATTGAACACATACTAAGTACTGTTCATTATACTAAGCCCTGAGATAGATACCTAGAAAAATAAGACATTATCCACGTTCTGAGGAGTAACAATTCAGACGAGGAGACAGGCTGAAAAACAGAACTAGAATACATGGAAGAAATAGAGGTACGTGTAAATGCTATGGGAGTGAAGTGGAAATTACTAATTCTGCCTGGGGATTGGGGGAAAGTTAATAGTGAGTAGAGTTCTGAGGGATGAATAGGAGTTTACCAGGAGAGGAGGAAGAAGTAGCAGCAGGAACTCCTTATTTAAGGTAGGTCAGAGTGTGAAAGCTGGGATCTTTATTAAGCACAAGGACATCCCACGAACATTATCATTTGGGTTGGGCTGTGAGTTAGCTCAGATCAGCCAACATGGTGTTATGTTTAGTGTTGGTCCATTAAAGCCAGCCAGTCAGTCTTTTGAGGGCAGTATCAAGTAAACAAGGCCATAATACTATTCAGTCAATTTGTTTCCTAGGAAAATCAATATAGGTTAATTTTTGTTTGTTTGTTTTTTTGTCCTTTTTCTATGGCCGTACCCGAGGCATATGGAGGTTCCCAGGCTAGGGATCCAATCGGAGCTGTAGCCGCCGGCCTATGCCACAGCCACAGCAATGCCAGATATGAGCTGCGTCTGTAACCTACACCACAGCTCACGGCAACGCCGGATCCTTAACCCACAGAGCAAGGACAGGGATCGAAGCCGGGTTGGTTTCCTTTCCCCTGCGCCACAACGGGAACTCCCTAAACTTGCTATTTTTAACTTAACATTTCTTATAGCTTTCTATGAAAGTTCATCAAAATCTGTTTAGTTCTTTTTAAATTTTTTAAATTTAAATCATTTTTCTTTATGTTTATTCACACACTAGTTAATGTAAAAAAAAAAAAAAAAGGTGATATAGGTAATTACCCCTATCTAATTACACTTCTTTTTCCCAGAGTTAACCATGGTAAATGTCCTCCAATTTCTGTCTTTTTCTTTCTCTTTGTTTTTTGTTTTTTGGTCCACAGCATGCAGCGGCTTGATGTGGGATCTCAGTTCTCTGGGATTGAACCCCAGAGTGCAGTGGTGAAAGCATCAAGTCCTAAGCACTGAAGCACCAGGGAACTCCCCGTCCTACGTTTTCTTTATTCATTTAAACACACACACACACACACACACACACACACACACACACACACACACTGGCTTTTCTTTTTCAATCATGGACAATATTGAGTTTCAGGTATTATCAAACTGCAAAGCTTGAAAGAACAGACAAGGACTGCAACCTGTCCATCACTCTAGGACTCTTTTTCCTCAAGGCCCTCCAATCTCACTTGTATCATAGCCACAGCAAACACATCATAAGCACTGGGAAGTGAGCCTCATTAAGGAAAGAGGTGCATCAGTGAGGTCTTCCTGGGACGGCTGCCCCCTCAGCATTCTTTGCTTGTGGCTTTCACGTTGCATGACCGTGCTGAGGAGAAACAGATGGAAGGAGGAGGAGAGGGAGGGGAAGACATGTGGATCCTCGCGTCTTCAGCTTTAGCTATAGTTCTCACTGGGGCGCTAGACTGCATTGCCTCTTGTAGCCAAAGGGACGGAGTTTGAAGCATGTAAGATCTTGGAAAATGTGCAATTGAGCAAGGTCTGATCATCAGTGATTGGAAGAGAAACGTGCAATGAGAGCCAACTGGGATTTCACTCAAAGGCATTTTGAAAGTTTGCTTCAGTGAGTTAGAATTGCAGTCTTTTGCCCCAAATTTCTCCACAAATATTCTATAGGCATTTTTTAAGCCCCAGAGCCCTTAACTAATGTTATTTAAGGCAATTTTATGTTTCTAATTGTACAGATTGCTTGCTAACTTTTGAGCTAGAAATGATCTCAAAATACCCTTGTGTCTACTGATATTTCAAGGTAAGAGAACGCTCTGGAATGCTTCCCATTTTCCAAATGTAATATTTTCCAAAATAAACGTTGGAGTAACTGCATGGTTGATATCATGTGAACATTTTAATTCACACAATAATATTCTGGAGTTTATGGAAGCTTGTTGGCCTTTTTCCAGGAGGCGTGGAAGTCCAAAAAGTCAGCTGTTTCTTCTCAGTGGGAGAAAAGATGGAGGATGTGAATCAGAATTGGTAAATTGGAGAGGGGGTCACAAACTGAATGGAGTTAAGTAGGGAAAAGTGCAGCGCAATCTTCAGTGGGAGAAAAGCCAGTTGCACAGAGTGGAAGGACTGGTTACCATTAACGGCTTCAAAATTAAGGCCTTGGAGGAGAATTGAACGGGGAAGTTAACAACCACTTGCTTCTCTCTCTGTTCTAGAGGATGGGGCTGTGGTAATGAGATCCAGATGCAATCCTAGGGTATACATGGATCCCCAACCTTGTCTGTTCAGAAGGTGCCCAAACCTTCAGTGTTTGTAGCTCCCATGCTTTCTCTTCCAAGGAGTCTGCCCTGATGGCCGGATGGCATTTATCAAATGACATCACACGGTCAAGATGATCTGTTTCTTTGTCTTTTTCCCCTTGGCCTGTGAGATTCTTGAGACCAGGATATAGAGGCATGCAATAATTATGTGCTGAATGTTGACCGAATGAGCCTCTTCAGCTGGAAATAATCCCTCCCTTCTCTGAGCTCCCTTGGCGCTTTGCACTTACTTCACTCACGTAATTTTTTTCACATTCTACCTTATACTATAATTTCTGTACATTTTAGCTCCATTATTAGACTCAGAATTCTTCTACAAGAGAAATGAGATAATGCATATGAAGTATTGGTGCCATATTGGCCGAATAAATGACAGCTGTTATTATTTTGTAATGGGGTGCCTAGAAGAACAGAAAATATATTAAAAAAAAAAAAAAACCTTCAAAGAACACCTTGCAGCTGATCTCCTTTGTTTCACACGAATCACTTGAACAACGCTTCTTATTCATGCAGCTACAAGTGACCTACTGCCAGAGTTCCCTTCCTGGCTCAGCAGAAACAAATCGGAATAGCATACATGAGGACACAGGTTCAACGCCTGGCCTTGCTCAGTGCATTAAGGATCTGACATTGCTGTGAGCTGTGGTGTAGGTCACAGATGCAACTCGGATCTTACGTTGCTTGGTTGTGGTGTAGGCTGGCAGCTATAGCTCAGATTCAACCCCTAGCCTGGGAACTTCCATATGCCGTGGGTGCAGCCCTACAAAAGGCGAAAAAAAAGAAGAAGAAGAAGAAGAAGAGAGAGAGACCTACTGCCTTGGAATAATAAGATGTCTTAGTCCTGAAATATCTGCTCTTTTCCATTCCCCTTGGGTAGAGAGCTGGAGCTGGGATTAATGGAAGAGTTAGTGCTCAGTTACACAACTCCAGGGGGCACCCTTCAGGCTACCATCTATTGTGATAGATAGATATATATATATATATTCTTTGAAGATGTGCTCCCAGGATCCCATTCCTTCTGAATACAATATGGTTGTACAAGGAGGTTGTCCTAGGGAGAGGAAAGGAAAGGGGCTTGGACACTTTCTCTTTGAGGTTCAAGGTTATTGGACTTGAATGGATTGGCTAGGTGCTCACTGAGACCTCTGCCAGGAAAAAAGGTGAAGAACCCCAGTGAGGCACTTGCCAGAGACAGAGAAGGGCTGTCTTCAAAGGGCTGGGGCCAGCAAAGCTTTCTGAGGATGCCATCGGGAAGCAACGATGGAGTGTGTTCAAGTGAGCTGAAAAGCTGAACCTTGAAGGCAAATCTTAGGGCATCCTGCATCCAGGGCAGGATCTGGAGCAGCAACAGCATTACCTCAACAGGAGACAAGCCCAGAGGACTGTGAAGAAGCAGCAGGGACCCATGATGGCAGAAGTAGAACAAAGGGACTTCTGGATTGATCAACTCACCAGTTTCCTCTCAACCTGGCTTTTGGAAATGCATTATAATCCTTGGGACTGAGGAAATGTTTTGAATTCTTAAATAATTCATGGGAGACAGACACTGGACTTTCTGTTAATGAAGCCATATAGGGCAGAGACGTTAACTGAAAAAAAATTGGAGAGGTTAACTGAAAAAAAAAATTGGAGGTTTTAAGAAATTAACTGAAAAAAAAATTGGAGATACATATAAAATATATATATATATATTTTTAAATTTTACTCTCAACTCTTTTTTTTTTTTTTTTTTTTTTGGTTTGGTCTTTTTAGAGCCACACCCAAGGTGTATGGAGGTTCCCATGCTAGGGGTCGAATAGGAGCTGCCAGCCTACACCACAGCCACAGCAACACGGGATCCCAGTCTCATCTGTGACCCATACCACAGCTCACGGCAATGCCAGATTCTTAACGCACTGAGGGAGGCCAGGGATCAAACATGCATCCTCTTGGATACCAGTCAGATTTGTTTCCACTGAGCCATGATGGGAACTCCAAGACATGATTACATTTGGGTTCCAGGATGGTAAATGAGGTCATAATCATCATCAGCTCAGAGCATTTGGCACAGAGCTGACATGGGATGGGTGATTTATGAGAACAAAGGATCTCAGGAAGTCCACTTTCTTAAGAAAACGGAGAATTCAGGTCTTTTCAGATAGAACCCAGAGTCCTAGTGTGATACAGGCTCCAGGCCATTGCAAGAATGGACCTGATCCCCGCAGGGACATTATAACCCAAACGTCTTTCTGGGCTGTCTCTTCCACAGCCCAGAGACACCGAGGTGGATCTGGGACTCTCCTTTCCTGCTGTCCTGTATTTCAGCTGCTGCTTCTCCTCGAGAATCCAGGAAGTTGAGGCTGGTATCTTAATTCCGCTTCGAGTTCACCATCCTGTACAATGCATGCTCAGCTCATGGTAATGACGGATCAGCTAGCTGGCTGGGTGCAAAGTTTTGATATTGAAAGAACCAGAGTCGTTGATTATCAATTGATTCCAGACGTGACATCGAGTGACAATTTAAGGAAACTATTTCCTTCTGATTTTGTGTGTGTGTGTGTAATTTTCTATTAAAAATTAAATCTATCATTTCAGAAGACGTGTTCCATTTATAATTTTATAACCAGATAAACAATAGTACTCTTTGGCCTTACCTTATCTCCCGGCTCCAGTGTGGTTTCAAGATCTTGGGCTCTGGGTGAGTCAGGACTAGGTGTGACTCAACTTCCAATGTGTGTTTCTGGCAAATAAAGGGGGATTATAATTGTACACAGCTTGTGAAATGAAATGAGAAGTTATATGTCAGTTACTGTGCCTGGCGCAGAATAAGCATTCAATAAATATTAGCTATTACTATTTGCTATTATTTTCTTCATCACCAAACTCCTTTCTGTTCTTTATTTGATGTTCACGCTTGAACCCACTGCACTCCAGTGCCCATGCTACATACACCCTGGATGTTCTTCTAAAGATTTCAGTGGCCCTCTTCTCGCCAAGGCCAATGAATACTTTTCACTGTCTCTCCTTTTTTCTCTGGGGTATTTGACAACATCAAACACTCTCTTCTTTTTTGGACATTTCTCCTCTCTTGGTTTCCATGATAATCTGTTCTCCTGATTCTTATGATGAATCTCATAATCTCTCTTCTCCACTCTGCTACCTATCTTCTTCCTTCATTGGTCAGCCCTTTTATATTGCTATTTCCAGGTTTAATCCTTCACCTGTTTCCTTTTCACCTTATACACTACTCCCTGACTTCAATCATTTATAACCCAATTACCCTTAAATTTAGATTTATACTTCTACCTTAATCTCTAAACATGTATTTTTTTACTTTTAGTATATTCTATTTGTATTGTATATTTTTCAGTGTAAACATTTAAATCTTTGTTTTAAAAATGCAATATCACCCTTAACAAGATTAACGCTTACTTCTAGTATTATCAAGATCTCTTGTCATCTAGACATGTATTTTTGCCATCTTCATATCTGGATTTCCCTTGGGAACCTCAAACCTAGCAGATGTCATCTCCCACCCCAAACTAGTTTTTCATCCTTTCTATTAGTGGTATTACCATGTTCCCAATCATTCAAGCAAACTGACTTTATTTATAATTTCTCCCTCTCTCTCATCAGTCCCCCAACCCCAATGTCCAATCATTCTGTTCATCCTATTCCTAAACAGTTCTCAAATCTATGCTTTCTCCTCCATCCTCACTGCCACAACTGTGATTTAGGTCATCATTAGCTCTTGCATCATTCGCTCTGTGGTAGCATTCCACATAGCTGCCATTTCGTATTTCTAAAATACAAGTACAATCATGTCACTCACCTACTAAAGGTCTTTACAGACTGCACCCTCAAAACTGGACAGTCCAGAGTGGGGCTGCTGAAAAAAAATTGCAAGAGTAATTTGCTTTTTAAAAAATTAGAGCAGATTCAAGGTCTCCATGGTAACTGCACAACAACCATATGGTACTCACTTGCATTCTGATATGCTTTCTTAAGAAGAAAAAAAAAAGGAGTTAGAGCCAGCACACTAGTAAATCACATAAGCCTGTGACTGTTCCTATGAACACCATTCAGCGTGGGTGCTGTGGACTAAGGTTGGAGAACCACTGGTCTGTGTCTTGATGACCACCAACTTCCAAGGCCTCTTCCTCTGCTTTGCCAGTACATACACACTCTGAGTTCAGTACTCAGGGAAAATAGGGGCCTGCCTACCAGTGATTCAGGAAAAATAGAATGCACAGGAGCCTAATAATAGACACCAGGCTGATTATTTAATAATCTTCAGTGAGAACTTAAACTGTCAAATAGATTGAAATGTCAGTATTATATTGAAGGATGCTTCGCGTCCTTGTTACCTAAGAAGTCGATTGTCATAATATTACTTTATGGGCCTGGCTAAAATAGTCTGTTATATCTTTCTCATAATAAGGACGGTCGTGCTGATGGGACTGCAAATTTTTAACTTCCTGTGTCTATCACCACAGTAGGAACCACCTTGTCATTGGACCTGAAAATGATTCAAATTATACCACCAGCAGTAAGCTTCTCTGCATGGGGCAATGCTGGGATGGGACATGCTCACATTACTTACTTCTCAGACTCATTTTCTGTGCTTTGCAACTGAACAGTCTCTCTTAGAGTTGTGGAGTTCCTGGTGTAGCTCAGCAGTAATGAACCCAACTAGTATCCAGGAGGATGTGGGTTCGATCCCTGGCCTTGCTTAGTGAGTTGGAGATCTGGCGTTGCCGTGAGCTGTGGTATAGGTCACAGACACAGCTGGGATCTGGTGTTGCCGTGGCTGTGGCATAGGCCTCCAGTTGCAGCTTCGATTGGATCCCTACCTACCCTGGGAACTTCCATGTGCAGTCCCAAACAGAAGAAGAAGAAAAGTATCTATCTCTTAGAGTTGTACCTTTTTTCTTTCAATCAAGTTGCAGTCAAATCCTCTAGGTTTGGGAATTTTCCTGTCTCAAGTGATTTTTTTATATCCACTCTCAACCAGATATGATCCATTGTCTTTAGGATTTCAGTGTCACATGGAAAGTTTATTCCATAGGTTTCCAACTTCTTCAACTTACTCTAGACTTCAATTCTAACAACCACCTGGACTGATGACTAGACTGGAGGAGTTAATCCTTTAAAAAAGTGACTTCGGGCTGCAGAAGTGACAGATGATTCTTAAAGGATGGGTAGGGGTTTCCCAGGCAAAGTGACTGGCAATTACAAAGGTAAAGGGGTTTACAAAAAGCATGCTGAATCCTGGGAGTGCTAATAAAATTTGGTATGGTTGTTTAGATAAAGGATGGGACAGGGGAAGAAATTTGTCAAAGTGGTCAGGGTCCTATTATGGAGCACTTCCTGACGACACGTTGGGTCATAGATATACACCAGGGCCATTATTAGTGAAATGTGGACCCCAATGAGAAGTCTACCACTCACTCCAACCGCCAAATAAGAAAAAGCATTTCCTTTCTCTTCCGCCTAGTGAGAAGGCAGATATGCTCAGACAAGGTTTGGGGGAGGAAGGGGAGAGTATGTTTTATCTTCTATGGCAGAAGCAAGCTTACTACAGAATGAGTACCCGGCTTATGGCCTGGCATACAGTAGGCGCTCAACAAATGCTAGTTGAGTGAACAGATGGATGGATCGTGGATGCCTTTGTTTTAAAGATAAGTAGTTTCCAAAGCTCTAGAATTGTTAGTGGGTACTTCAGTGAATACATATGTCTAAAGAGCTGTGATTTGAGGCTAAACAAGTCTCAAATCAAGAATGTGGGTAAAAGTGGCAAAAGCATTGAATCCCATATTAGCTCTGCTGCCCTGACCATTTCCTGTTGGGCTCCCAGCCCATGATGCTTGGCAATGCTGCCTCCACCAACCTCACAGAGACCAGGTTCACATCACACTAAATTGGCCACACTATTTAATTTCACCTTAATTTTATCTCTGGGTTCTTTTTTTTTTTTTTTTTTTTTTGCCTTTTGTCATTTTATGGCCGTGGGTTTATGGCCGCACCCGCGGCATGTGGAGGTTCCCAGGCTAGGGGTCTAATCGGAGCTGTGGCCACAGGCCTGCGCCGCAGCCACAGCAACGCAGGATCCGAGCCGCGTCTGCAACCTACACCACAGCTCACGGCAACGCCGGATCGTTAACCCACTGAGCAAGGGCAGGGATCGAA